>BROE01000012.1:10617620-10727738 GCA_036571765.1 Plecoglossus altivelis | reverse complement strand
GTGGGTTATTGCCACACCGCCCCACACACACACATCCCACACACTCCCCGCCCCACACACACACATCCCCCACACCCCCCGCCCCCCCAAACCATGCTGTGTAGAGATGAGGGCATGCCTGCCCTCCTGCTCTAAATTGCCCATTGATTCTGTGTGCCATGGGCTGGCAGAGGGTCCGTGGAGAGGAGTATTTGTGTGCTTTCAGCCATGCCCTGTGCCCATATGTTGCTGGGATGGGCTCCAATGTTGCCATCACCCAAACCAGAACAAGAGGACCTTTGTTTGTTGTGTTTTGCTAAATTTCACCCAGTTGTTTCTCGAAAGTGAACGTTGTAACAAGGCTGAGATTCGTTTAAAAAGGTACAGAAACAGAAGAGAAAGGGAGAACATGAGCCCTAATCATTCACATCCACTAGCGTGTCTTTCATACTGTAAGCTGGATGGGGTACACAAATCACATCACATATTTTTTCATTACATTCATAGCGAATTATAGGCAGAGTTGAACTAGCTTATCTGTATATAGGCTTTTGACAGCAAGCAGCTGTTACAGGATTTCTCTTTTCTTTGATTGGATCCTCACAATGGCTTTTGTTAGTTAAATTGCTGGAACAAATATATCAATGCACAAAGACACACTTGAAAACAATCACTTGTTATTCAATCACTGACAATGTGGGGCTAAGAAGACCTCATAAGGTCCCACCATCAGAAATCACATCGGAGGAAGAAAAAGAGAGAGAGAGACAGACAGACAGACAGAGACATACAGACAGACAGAGAGAGACAGACAGACAGAGAGAGAGAGAGAGACAGAGACACAGAGAGAGACAGAGAGAGAGACAGAGGGAGAAAGAGAGAGAGAGAGAGAAAGAGAGACAGACAGAGAGAGAGAGAAAGAAAGAGAGACAGACAGAGAGAGACACAGAGAGAGAGAGAGAGACAGAGAGGGAGAGAAGAGAGAGAGAAGAGAGAGACAAAAGTGTAACCATTCAGTCTTAATACATGCTCACTGCAATGGCTTAAGAAAGCCACCACACATTCAGCCTTCTTGGCTGCTGGAGAAAAGGAGCTCTGGTGAAGGCAACACTAAGACTGGTGTTAAAAAAGCTTTAACAAAACACTTGTCCACTGGGAATAGGTGTAAGTTAGTGAAGGAAGGAGGGGGGGGGGGCACCAGTGGGGTGGGCACAGGACAAATACCCTCTCAAAGGCATTAACACTTGGACAGCGTTGAGGACTGGGAGAGACTGATGTTCTCCAGCTTCACCCATTAGTGAAACTAACAAACACAATGGTGTTGTTATTCTTTAGCCATAAGCAAAAACGACTCCGTGTGTGGGCAGTGTAGTGGGGAGGAGGAGAAGTCGAGTCCTTTCTGTTCCATTCAGTTTTTTCTTCTTATTTGCATGAGTTGAGCAAATTAAATGATGTAATATGGCTTTTTGTCACCAGACAAACTGAGATACCACCCAGTAACATGTTTGCAGGTTACATAATATACATTTTTACAAACAAAAAAAACGAATAGTTTTGAAATTAACAAATAGAATTCTAAATTATCCATTTTAATTTTAAGTAAATTTTATCAAATATCTCCCAGCATAAAAAATAAACGTGTTGATAAAATAATGATATAAACCGTCAAAAATGACAGCTAGCGAACACATCTAATCTAAAACAGCTAATAATTCAATGCTGGTCGACTTCCAGTGCTGCTGACTCACTTGGACAGCGCTCGTGCTGATATTTTGTTGCGAGAGTAAACGTAAAATGTTACGAGGGTTGATAACCATGGTAACAGAAGCGCATTGGACACGCTCGAGCCAAAAACAGCTCCTACTAGCAAGCGATAATCGAAAATCGTCTAGTGTAAGGACCGAATACTGTTTTCTTACAAACACAATTTCATCACTTATTTGTCACAATTAATATGAACTCAATATTTAACTGATCAAGAAACTTACAAAAAAACTGCGAAGAACTGCGAGTGAGAAGTGTGTCGTACTCGTAAGTGGTAGCTAGCATTTTCCACCATCCCCCATCATGATGTATCTTGTAAATTCAGCTGTCAACACCGCGGCGGAAGAACAATAACGCTGTAAATACGTTCCCCGAGGCGTTTGGCAGTAAAGACAGCACTTACAATGAAAGAATGCAACATGCAGAACATACCCTGGCGTCGCGCCGGTGGAGGATCTGATAGGCAGCTCGTCTGGTGGGACAGCAGGACCCACGAGGGTACAACCTGTGACAAACTTCTCCGCTGCTGCCGCTGTCCAGTGACAGTTTTCTTTCCCTTTTCTTCACTCGCTTAGGCATGCTTCCATCATAACATCTCCGTCTTCTTGGGCTAATTTCTCCCTTCTCGCCGAATTTTGCCTCTCCACATTCCCACACATTGACCGCTATAGCCAACACCAGCACAATTTTCAAATGCTTCATATTAAACGCAATGTTCCAAACAAAACGAATTTGGACCACTGACCAAGAAATGCAGTAGGCTAATCCTGCCACTAAAGAGATTATATATTCAAAATCTCTACAGGTGTTGGCAACGTTAACTTATATAATGTCTGTGCATCAACACTATTTGTAAATAAAAACAGTAACACATAAATTAATGGAAGTGCTGATTATAATGGCATAGTACAAAAAATATTTTAAAAATCATCATCTAGTATACAAACCAAAAACAAACAAACACTGAATTGCTATGAGCAGAGTTAGTGTCGTTCCCTCTGTAGTAAATTCCGTATTAGCACAGTGGTTGGTGCATTTGGTCAAAAAAGTAAGCACAAAGTTGTCTCCCCAGATCCTCAAAGCGCTCACATGTTTCTCCTTGCTCTTTCCTCCTTCTTTTTAACCAGCGCGCGAGAAGACGAGCAAGCGCAGTGACGTATGACAGCAACGGGTGCGCGCACTTGGCCCCAGTCGTGTATGCACCGGGGGGAAAATCGCCTCTCGGAACAGGACGGTGTCGTCATAGCGTAGAACTGAAGAGGTGAGATTTATCAGCATGAGAGATATGTTGAGATGTACAATGATTCTTACAAGGAATGCAAGGTGCAAGTTGTAAACGAGTATTCACGGCAAGTATCTGTCAAGAGTATTTTGTAAAGAACCCCAAACCATTCAAAAATTACAATTGCTCTAAAATTGTTGCATTTCCTTGAATAATGAAGAAAAAAAAATGTTGCCTTCGGAAGTTCCAAGTTTAAAAAATAAAAAATGTTATGAGTCAATGATAGCAGTATTATCCAATTCACTTAATTTCATTGAGTGGATGGAAGAAGACTGTATTGTATAATATTAAAATATATTCCCATACCAATAATCAATATTTTTTTGTCACTAATATTATAGACATAGGACCTGATGATAACCCAGTGTATAACCACCACACGAAGCACACACTTTTCGAACTTGTATTCAAGGTATTCCTCTTCCTTTGAGGTCTTCTGATAAGACCAAGCCAAATGTGGGACAAACCCTCTTTCATTCCCTCTTCAGAGAGATTACATGATAACAATCCAAAAGGGAATGTCCAACTGTGGCAATTAAAGAAAAAAAAAAAGATTTACTGGCTTATTTTGGATTCGCAAAGAGAATCGCAAAATCAGTAACATTGACCGCACCTGTTCTTCCTTGGGGGTCCCCGGCACTGACCAGAGCCCCAGCTTATCAACCAAAATCTGGAGTAGTACAAATCCAGCAGGGCCTGATTTGACTGTGGGCAATCATGGAAATGACTCTGTCTTCGAATCTTAGCAGCACAGGCAGCAACAACAGACCCTGCCATGGTCTGACCTTAAGAATTACCCCCCGCCCCCCTCCCTCTACTGCATTCTGAATCTGTCCTCGCATTCCTTGCGTTACCCCACTAGAGACATTTTTGGGCCAAGTATAGACAAGCTACTCTACAGTAAATGGGGTGAGATTCCCAAAGCTTTTAAGCGCTACCAGATCTTAAGTACATCCCGGGCTAAGGAGGTAACAATGATCTCAGCTCCTAGAAGCTTTTGGGAAACCGAACCCCCCCCCCCCCCCCCCCCCCCCCCCCCCCCCCCTCCCACCCCAAACGCCGCCCCACCCCCACCAGAACATACTGTAGCAAGAAAGAGAAAGGGAAAGCGACATGAAACCTGGACTTCAGCGTATTCAGAAGACTTCTCCGCTGGCAGGTTCTGTACGCGACCAGCAGCGGAGGAATACAGCCACATTGTTGAGCAGTGTGAAAACATGTGGGATACAGCTGTGAAGCCAAGGAGAGGACATCTGCTGGAGGGAGATAGACCAGCAAGGGGAATCACAGGGAGACGAACCACAGCTCTAAGCTAACACAGTGTCCCGGTGTGGTAAAGGCTGGGGGTTTTTTACACACAAACAGCAATGTGGCTACAGAGTACAATAAATTACCTCCTGTTGTTGAGATGCTTTGACTCTCATTCTTGTGATATCTTAGTTTTGTGGGGGTCGCAGTTTTTCACTGCTTTTTAAGGCATTTTCAGACTTTTTTTTTGCTTCAAAATGCCCCGTTGAAAATAAATGACTGTAATATTATGCCATACAGTATAGCTGGTTCGATTGTTAGATTACTATGAAAACTTTTTAAATGCATTTTAATACTATTGATCAACACGTTTTGTAACATCCAAAACCAAAATATTGATTCTCAGAGAGAGAACATGATAATTCAAGTGGCTGCAAACGCACCTGCCTTGCTTTTGTGTTTCAGCAGGGTCATATGGGAAATTCTCCCTTTGTTGCTCTGTCTCACTGAGCGCACGTCCCTCACAGAAAGACGACAGAGTATCCCACTGGGGGCATGGTTAGGTTTGCGTATGACCACATCAGGATCAACAGCAGAGGGCTGGAACTCAGCAAGCTTGTGGAGCCTTTCCCTCTGCATGCTCTGTGGGAAGCATAACGGCGAAATAGTAAAGGTTCTATATTAGGAGATTTGTTAAGTAGATTCTCGCACTGATCTATATTGTCATCAGTGTTATGGAAGATATTCTTTCCATTTCTTCCATTTTTTTTGTTAGGTCTTGTGACAGAATCATTCAACCGTTGGTCCAGATGGGTTCACCTACGAAGCCACAGCTGCTGGTACCAGCTTTTTCTTTTTTTAACTTTTAGGCTGAAGATCCCAGTTTGAACTTTGAGCCCAATGAGAAACATACGCAACACGTGAACAGAAAGAGTCTTACTTGCCATAAGCTGTAAATATGAATGTCAGTATGCATTGTTCCTGCTGCGTTTTGGACTGGAGAATGTTAGTCATAACCATAAGCACATGCAGCCGTAAAAATGTTATGGTATCTGCATATCTGTCCCGCAGTTGCGGCAGTTTGCTTGTGACATAAACACAGGTGCATTCGTGTTTTGTTCAGATTCATGTGTATCGACTTTATTGAGCCATTACAGTAGAAGTGTGGTCTCTTGCAAGAAACCATTACTGTCAGCTCAGAGTTCACAGCTACTCAACAATTTGAGGACTTCTCTTTCATCTCGTCTATTCCTCACATTCCGGCATACATCAGCGTTGGATAACTCTCACACCTTCTTGCTGAACTTGCCAGTGTTTAGCCCCGGAAGGCAAGGAAAGTGTTCGCCGTGTCATTAATTGTCGTGACAACAGCTTAATGAGCCTTCGCCATCTGTTTATGAAAGCTTCAGAGAGAGAGAGAGAAGAAGAACAACAAAACAAATCCAGTAGCGATTTCCAGCAGCGTGTGTGCCCGATTTCCACTTGAAGGGATGTAAACACATAAGGACGTTTTAAGTGTAGTGACTTACGCAGAGTCATCCACTGTGAGTCAGTGGCTGAACCTGGGCCCACTGCCCGGTATCAACAGCCTCTAAATCACTGGCTTCAACCATCAGACCACACTGCCTTGCCTTCTCAACCACCTCCATCCTCTCCTCCCCATACCACCCCGAAGTGTCTTCAGGCACTGTTTGGCTAAAGTACACACACGGCATGAGTAACTGAAGCCACCCAGGGCTCTGGGGCTGGTGGCACGAGTCACAGACGCAAGGTTACGCAAACAGAGAAGACTGAGTGGGGCCTATGAAGATGTTTACGTGACACTCAATGCCCAATCCATACGCTTGCGTGCAGACAAACACAATCACACACTCTCGCACTCAAACTCACGTTTCTTTGTGCGCACACTTTAGTAAACGCATGGCCATGCCGTCACAGATGCACGCACACACACCAGGCCACGTTGTAATAGAAGAGGGCAGTGCCCCGGGGAAGGAAATAGACTGTAACAGCGTGTAACAGCACAGGATTGCAGGGTTCCTTCCAGGAAATATGGTACTGATCAGTGAATTTGCCCAGAGATGTCCCACAAGTCCTTTCCAAACAGTGACCTGTGGGCTGTACCTGACCTCTGGAGCCCCAGAGGGCTCCCCTTCACAAACAGAACCCTTCTCACATTTGCACCCTGTTAGCTATGTATTACAATTCAGAGGGAATCCGGTGAAGACCCCCTTTCCGTGTCATTGCACATAATGTTCTCCATTAATCATTCGCATATAAAGCAGGCAAATGACCAGGCAAGTTATCTGAAGTTGTAGTGTATTCTTCTCACTGAGATGTTTTCATTGTTTTGGACCCCATGTTAGGATGTGGCTCATCCCTTGAGGCCAACAAGGGGTTAACCCCACAGATGGATGTCTTTTCTCGGTCCAATTATTTGTAAATGTTTCCAGTAGGGGTTAAACAGACCCCAAAGTAGGACCATGTTATGCACCGCACATATGTGTGCAAATTGCAGATTCATTACAGTTTAGCATCACTGCACTGCAAATGAATGGGAGGGGGAAGAGAGTGGTAAGTGCGGTCTGGTGTGGGCAGCATTGATGGTGGTCCCTGCCTGTCGATGCTCTCTTCCTACCTCGCTCCCTTCCCAGTACCCCACGCTCAGCCCATCTGTTCCTGCTTGGCCTCTCAGGCTCTCCATCAGGTAGGCAGAGCCGGCTATTGAGTGTTCCTCTCACCTTATGGCATTGGAACCAGCCAGGAGGAGAGAGGGATGGAAGGAGGAGGAGGAAATAGGGGTGCATTACCATGTGCACGTATGTTGACATTAGGGCTGTGACACCACCACACACGAATAACAGGGAAATGATTATCTTATCCCCTTTTTTTATGTTTTTGGTTAGTTGGTCGGTTTCATTTCAACGGAATGACTCCTCAGTTCAGAGAAGTTGACAGAAGAACAAACACTTAGGATGCCACCTTTTTTCTTGCTGTTCTTGGAGTGAACCACAGTTGAATAGTTGTGTGTCTCCTGACATGGACTATAGTCCAAAGATCTAAATAATGATTCAGACACATTCTCGGTGAGGTACCATTGACGCAGGTTCAAATCTAAGCAGTGTCATTACCTCTCTAAGCAGTTTGTACCTTTCTTATTAACTACATCAGCAGTTTACGCTTAGGATTCTTGCTGGGGCTTGGAGACTTCAGTTCTCAGTTAATGCTTTCTAAACACAAAGACGAACATGATGCTGCTCTTCTGAAGTGTTGCTTTATCTTCATATATTCAACTTTTACAACTCAAACAAAAAGGTTGATAGGAACGCCAGTTGAATTAATCAATGGGAGGTCTTATTTAGATAAAGGAAAGTGGAGAGCATTTTATTCCCCATTATTTGGAAATTGTTACTCTCAAGGTGGTCCTTAGAGTGTCTGTCCAGAAAGAGCTGGTTTGGTGGTACAGGAACTGTGCAGTACAAACCTTTCTGAATGGACGTTCCCAGGGTTTGCGGTGGATTGTGAAATTCTGGTTTACATGGACTCTTAGCGCTGGGGTCGTTTTACAACGGAAAAGGGAAGAAGGGACCGGAGCGAGAGCGCTCCAGAGGACGCAGTAAGGTGCACTGGGATTCAGTTGGAGAAAAAAATCCCCAACCATCCCTTTCATCCCCATTCCAAAGGTCATGGTTTGGGCACCCACTGAGTTTTATTGTCTGGGGGAATTGTTTTGAGGTCTCATTTTAGAGTAATATTTCCCGGTCTGGCTCCTAGTTCTTTTATATCAAAAGCCCGAAGTGAAAACTTCCCCCTTTGTCTGGGATCTGATTACCGGGAATGAGTCATTTTCATAACGTGCCAGCTATTCTCATGTCCGGACGTTTGTGTTCTAATCTCTTTCAGTTAAGCCAAGGCGCTCCAGAACATTGCCTAGTGGTATTGGTATACATTTTCACATTGCCACCCTAAATGTAACCCGAACTACAGTCTGGATATTGTTACTGGTTGACATTCTTTTGGCTTTAGCTTTGGCGCAACAGGTAGAAGCTAGATGGAATGTACAATCTGTGCATGTTGTTATGTTGACTGATCTTACAACTGCTTGTCATTAGTCTTGCTGGTGAAAAAAAACCATATTCCAACTCCGAGCATCTCATTATTTATGTCCAGGTGCCTTTCTTCTGCCCCCACTTCTTTTAACTATTCATGTATCACCTAACTGCATAATGGCTACAAAGTCCCTCCCGATTGGTCACGCACATCTGTGCGTTAGTCAGATCTGCCTGCCTCTCCCCCTGGCCTTAAGGTTCTCATTACCCGGTGGGTGATGGTTGTGTCAGCGCCAAGCCTCTGTGTCGGCCCCAGGTGACTGAAAGCTTGAGTCAGTGTGATTGAGTAGTTGAATCCCAGGCCTCAGGCCGCTCTCAGCAGGGTCCCTCTCCACGGAGGAGTGGGGTCATCGTCCTGTCTGCCATTGCTCACTACCCTACACCCCATGGCCGTATTCCTCCAGCCATCGTCATGCAGACAACTAGACAGACAGGCTGCCTTGCAAAGAGGCGCGCACACACAGACTCCCCACACATACACACACCCACACACATGTATACACACAGACACACAAGATCTCAGCCCCTTACTCCCAAGGCCATTCAAAGCAGACAACAAATTAAGTAGAGCCAATTACCATAAACAGAGGCTGCATTCTTCTTCATTTGTGTGGGAAAGCTCATTTTATAAATATTTTAGGGAACAAAGTATAAATCAGGACAACCCCCAAGTTTATCTTACACTAATTGCAAAGATACAGTGTGGTGTTTTGGGGTTGTGGTCCTTACGGTGCCACTGCATTCCAGATGCTGATAGCCCTGGAGGACCACCAAAGACTTTAAGTATACTTTATTGACTTAAGATGTATAAAGTGTCTGATAAAGAGCTTCCCTCCGCCGCTAATCCATCTTGTGTCTTGACAGACTGGCTCCGCTCTGTCAGCAGGACTCTGTCTTGTCTTTGACCAGCTTCTCTGCACACGAGTTTGATCTCTGAGAAAAACTGTGAGGGGAAAGACAGCGGGTCTCAAACCAAACATTTTCTGCCTTTTTTTGTGTGTTTTTTTGCACATAAATTCGCTGCTTCGAAGTCCTCTTAAAAGGTCTTCTGATTCAGAACAGGAACATGGGTGAAGGAAATGTTTTGTGGCAGGGTAACATATTGTGACATTGATGCTCATAAAAGCTTGTGGTAATCTGTAAACGCTTGGATTCTTGTTCCACAACTAGCGAAGAGGTGCCAATGGCAGGAAGTGTGGTCTTTTAGTATTACCAAGCTTTTGCCAAAACTGGGATGGCAAGACTGTGCTATAGGCTAGAAATCAATAATCCCTTTGACATATGTGTCTTTGATTGTCAAAAGTTATTATGATTTTACAAGCCAAGATGCGGAGGCCATGTGGTATGGTTTTTATTAGGATGCTAAATGAACTGGGGGGTTTTATGTTCTTGCGGTGCATCCAGCCCACCAAGCGAGCTCTGTGAATTTCGATATGCAAGTGAAAGCCGACCTGACTCTGACAATGCATGTGAAATATGCTCGGCGACGGATGGAGGGGGCAATCGATCATAAATCATTTGTGCACCATCGAGCAACTCTCATGTGTATTTCAACACTTGTCCTCCCTTGGAAGAGTGGATTTGTTTCTTCAGTCTTTCACTCCTTTGCCTTTCCTCAACCTGCGGTTTCTATGCTTCTTTTGAGGAGACGGAACCGCCAAACATCACCACTTACGGTCTCCAAATATTTGTATGGTCAATTGGACAGTGGGCTGTTGCGGTCTGACCAATAACATCCAAACACTCTTGGGTTCTTGGCAGATTTAACCCTTTCCACCCCCGGAGTTTCTGTCCACTGTAATCCAAACATTATTTCATACTTCAAGTGTACGTTTACACATCTCATGGAGTACTTGTTCTTGTCAGGTTGTCAATGAGATAATGACTTCAGCATTTCTAAGCAGCAGATCTTATCTTTGTGTCTTGGGACCACCAGGATCCCTGTTTTCTTCTATGACTTCTGGTATTTTTCTTCCCATATGATGTAGCTTCAAGGGTAGCAGATGGTATAGTGGCAGAGAACTAGATCTTCTCATCTATTTAACGTCACATATACACGTTGCATGTTGTTTTTTACGTGTGTGACTGTCCTACAAATAAAACTAGATTCGTAGACACATTGTAGCTGGCTCTTGAAAGGAAAGTTTGCAACTGTTTGGTCCTGTCTTTGAGCTCGGGCATTGATATCGTACAGTTTACAGTTTACAGTTTTTTGTACCCTTTACCCAAGCTATCTCAAAAACAAAAAATATCACTCAATGACTGGAAAACAAGACACATTGTTTACATTTTTATACATGAAAGAGATGGAACAGTATACAGATCATATGCTGATAATTGTTTAGCTGACTGTTTGGACTGCTGGTGTGTCACACTTTTGGAGGCCTGGCTAAATATTTACTGGTAGGGTTTAGAAGGCATGGTCGACTGAACCGTTGTGTCTGGTCCTAGGTATGTGTGTTCCTGTGTGTGTGCGTGTGTGTTTGTGCACGTGTGTGCAGTGAAATCAACGCCCAATAGCTGATGTCATTGTAATGCCGCTAGGCACTGACCCTTTTACCATTTAGGGGCCCTCAACTGATAGGAGTGTTATTGACCCAGGGGCCACGCATGGCATGTTTGGGGTCTGCAGAATATATCCTAAGCTTTAACCTATACAACAGAGCCAATTATAGCAAGGGAAGGCCAAACAATACAATCCATCAGTCAGGTTGTGGGGTAAACAGGAATGGGCGGCCCACGTCGGGGTGTAAACTCCCAACCCCAGGGAGACAAGGGTCAGTGGAGCTGTTTGATTGTCTAATTGGGGAGGGTGGTCTGAGTGTGTTTACGTGTGTGTGTGTTGCGGCGTATGTGTGCGCATCGCTGCTCAAACACTACGATCAGGGGCCCGAGACGCCTAATGAATGCGTGTTTGTTCCTCGGGCTCCCACACACCTCTGTTTATTTGAACATGGGATAGTGTTCCTGAGGGGTCCTACCCTCCCTGTGTTTTCCACCCCAACACGTGGATCGCACACAGGGACCGTCTGTCTGTACGGCACCTCTTCAGTACCCGTCACACAGACATCGTAACGAGCTAATGACGCTTGCTAGGTTCCTGTAAACAAACGTTATCTTGGAGAGTGAGTTCACCGTCGTAATGAGGAGGCAGAATGCTTGGTCGGCAGTTTTCATTGGGAGTTGGGCCACCGAGCAGACCCTGGGAGGAGGACCTTGCGGTCAGTTTGTTGTCAACGACGCGGTAATGCGGGTCAGGCTGCAACGGCCATTGCTGCACAGTGGCACCGGAGATGGGGAGCCATCAGCCTGCTCTGCAGCCATCAATCACTCACACGCAAATAATCACATGCACACAAACACACACATCTGTCATCTTTATCATCTCATGGACACATCAAGTGTGAGCCGTGTGACCACACCATTTAATGTCTAAAACAGGACGTTATTTTGCAAGCTGCTTTGCTCATCCTGTTTGTGTGGTTTCTCAGGGCCTGCGTGTTAACATGGTGAACTCTGAAATAAATGGTCACTGACCTTCTGTCTCACCCGCGCTGATAAGGCAGACTGTGCTTCCTATGTAGGGTCAACAGTTCGTTGAGGTCAGAGTTACTGGCCAGTGAAAGTACTGAGTGTTTTTATGATCCCTTGAATATTTAGAAATGAGTGCACCGACACAGTGGCCAATGGCCATAAAATGCACTGCCACAGATATTTCTCCTATTGTGGGGTTTTAATTTGGTCGTTATTGAAACAAAGTGAAGTCAGCCACCTTGTGAATAAGCACAGACACTGACACAGGTTCTCTCTCAGACACATCCTGCTCTGATAGAGCTCCCTTCAGTTCACACCAGCGCCTGCTTTTCTCCTGGTGGTGTGATAGCATTCTCTCATGGTACGAATAGTGCTTCCCCCTGAGTCTTTCAGTTGTCTGAAACACTCTACTTCAGCTCAAGGCCTTATTGCCCACCCAAAGAGGTTATAGGGATTCTCGACTGCCCTCTCTTTCCCTAAGTGGGTGGTCCTCTGGGGTATGGCTGAGGCACAGGTGGGGCATTGTAGGGGTGCTCACAAAAATACCCCCCCACACATACACACACATACATACAAACACACACACACATACACATACATACACACACACACACATTCATACACACACACATACATACATACACACACATACATACAAACACACACACACACACATACACATACATACACACACACACACATTCATACACACACACACACATACACACACACACACACATACACATACACATACACATACATACATACACACACACACACATTCATACACACACATAAACACACACACACATATATACACACAATATATACACACACACATTCATACACGCACACATACATACATACACACACACCACACATACACATACACACATACACACACACAGACACACACACACATACACATGCATACCCCCACCCCTCTCACCACCAACAACAACTCACCCCACCATCACTACCCTCCTCTCTGTTTGCCACTCCTGCCTTACAGAAAGGTGGACACAATTTTTCCAGAACTTTCCATCAGACCGTTACTGCACTAAACACTGAAGCTGGAACATGGACATATACAAACCAGGGAGATAGTCTCGCTTAGAAAAGCTAAACACACATATACCACTAGAAAGAGCCCATCAGTCCATTGTTTGCCACCTCAAGAAACAAGGCCCTTTTTGAGAGTCCAACTGGTAGATGCTTTGAACACACCCTAAGATGGTGCTTTTAAAAGTTTAACAGCCCTAAAAAGATCATGTGTGAAGGCCTGGGACAGAGAGTTTACGAAATTGTGTTTCGTTCAACTTTGAAAAAAAAAAAAAAAAATTCCCATGCGTCGGTTTTTGTAAATAATTACAGTTCTGCTGAATGTGTTGTATAAAGTTTACACGGTAGGTTCACTGCACCCTATCTGTTGTTTGGAACTCTGGGAACCACCAGTAAGATGTTGACATATGGCGGCTCTGCAATAGTGCACAAGGCATGGATTACTTGGGACCATAATAAACAGGAGCATAAAGAAGGATCTGTGCACTGGGGGAGCCAAAACAGGGGTGACCCATGGACCTCCTTGTCCGACGGTCAGGGGGCTCTTCCTCTCTGTCTTCCTGTCAGAGATAGCACCCGTTGGTAGGCAGAGATGATGGAGTCGGGAGTGGGGTGGGTGAGGTCTGTCTGGGATTCAGGGCTGGAAGCTGCCAACCACCTGTTCCTCTGAGCTCACAGAGGGATTGATTGTTTAAGGTATAGGCAACAATGAAGGCACCTCAGTATAAGGAGCACATGTGAGGAGGTCATGCTCACATAGTACCTCAGTATGCTCCTGTATGGTGCCAGGCCCTCAGCCATAGCCATCGGTAGTGTTACTTCATCACTTCATTTTGGTATCCAGTTCAAAACAGGAATGAGAAAAACATGGTGGGACTTCCAACCATTCAATCGACAAACTCATTTGGGGAAAAAGACATGTTTGTAATTGCAGAATAGAGCAGGTGCTCCCCTGTAGAGGAATGGCAGTGCTTCCTTGTACAAAGACTTGGCTGTGTGCTCCATACACCTGGGCTTTGGAAAAGAGATGCCAGAAAGATTCAATGAACCATTTATGCGGGGTAGGATTACTACCGTGGTTGTTTGAAATAGTTCCTTTTCTGGACTACCTTTAGTTCTAATAAACGTACAGGGCAGTCTAGTTCTATTGCGGAGTTCTTTTTTTTATACATTTTTCAACCAATGTTCGCTGGATTCGTTTCGCGAGCTTCTTTTCGACCATGTTTTTACCGTCCGCTTGTTCGTAGATCCCAGGAACATATTTCAAAGGGTGGACATTGTTTAGTTTGACGGTTTGGCAGCTCCCTCGACAGCGCTCCGTCAGTTTGCTTCGGGATGAGAACGTCAAAAGAGAATTGGCCGACTCCAGAGATGAAATATCCATTATTGGAGTCTGGTTTTCGGACGTTTCACATGGCTCCTGGCCCCAATCTTTGCGAGGGCCAGATGGTTGCATTGGCCACTTGGGGATAGCGAGACTAGGGCCGGAGAGGCTGCTTTTACAATGGACAATTACGGGAGAGATAAGGTAAACGCTCAACAAAGCGAGGCATTTCCAGATCTCGTACAAACTTTGATAAGGGGACAGGGCCTGCATTCTTGTGCTGGTTTACCAGAGGAATCTGTCTCTACGACTGGAATACCAGCACTAATGAACTCTGTGTTGAGAGAGACAAGAGAGATTTTAAAGACAAGAGAGATTTTTTTGGGGTCAATTCTTCATGATTTGATGGGGACATATGCTTGAGCTTAGACACTATCAAGTAGGATTCCATGCCTTATGTGTCTGCTCAAAGTGGCCAAAGGTTTCTGTGACTGAGCAGTTACTAAGCTTGTTGTGGTGGTTCTCCAAATCCCCCACCAGACTCAGGCCCTTCTAAAATAAGACGGTGGTGTTCCATGTTAACGTAGCACAGCAAGAGCAGGCGTCTGCCCTCAATTCGGTACCCAAAGGGACCATGAATCAGCCCAGTATTGACACTGATACAATCTGTAGGTAATGCAAACCTGCCTCTGAGCCGGTCGTCACTGTGTACGTGTGCATATGTGTGTCTGGAGGAGGCACCTAACACCACCGCTGTGGTCATGGGGTCAGAGGTCAAGCTTAAATGTGTGGCCTCAGGTCAGGAGGTGTTCTGGCCTCCTCTAAAGGTGAGGATAGAATTACACCTCAGTCTCCTTGCCTCTCTCCTGCCTTGCCGCCACTTACATTCTCACCATGACACGTGGGACGACCCCCGCCTTTGGTCAGGTGATCGGCAGTTGAGGGGGGTCAAGTTTCTGAGTGGTTGATATAAAAGTATAAGAAGGAAAAGGGAAAATGTAGGCTGTTCACTAATGTGCTAATGCACTGCTTGGGAATCAAGCTGGGTTCTGATGCTTGGTTGACTGCAGCAGGTTCATTCTATTTGACGGTAGTTTGACTAGGAATTTGATGCTGTGTATCCTCTTCTTTTAAGATACATGTTCATGCTTCTTTGGATGTTATAGTTCAAGGTAGAGTGGAAAGACAGGGGAAAGGGGAAGACATGCATCAAACGAACGTGGCTGGATTCAAACCTAGCCTTCTGTGGTAAGATCTGTCCCTATGAGGTCCACTCTACTTGGTGATTCACCAGAGCACCCTGCAGTACTGCCTCTTGGCTGACATTGGAGGTCTCTGTTTTCAGGAACCATGGATTCATTTATTTTGAGCTATTTCGGTGAAAAGTGAAAAATGCCTGTGCCTCTAGAGATATGCTTGATGGCAGCAGATGCATCTTCAATTTTCCAATCTATTTTCTTCTGTCTGTACAGACAAATGTCCAAGACTTACGCCATTGTCTGTTGGAGTGGCTGCAGAGTAGAGAGAAGAGGAAGCCTAGTGTTCTCCTCCTTATCTTGGGTTTACCACTTGACAGGAAATTGTCACTCCATGCGTCTCGCCATTCCTATCCCAAACTCATCAGAAAGCTCCCAAGGAGAGTAGGGAAGAGAGGAGAATTCCTCCAATGGACACAGACCCCCCCCCCCACCTCTCCTCCGTCCCAAATCCCAGAACGCCTGCGGTATCGCACAGGATGTTCCGCCGCTTATAAACGGGATCTGTTTTAGTGGTGTATGGGAGTAATTGGGTCGTCTCCTGCCACACACACATGCACATAACACACAGACTCAGCAAATACACACACACAACACACACACACTCACGGTGGCCTGCCCTGCCTTACTGTTCCCTAGACAGGCTGGGATCCACAGACAGGACAGTCCTTCCTCCTTCGGTAGTCTGGCTAGTCAGAGGGATCAGTCCGGGGGTCTCCCAGCGAGAGGAGATATCTCTCTCTCTGTCCCTCTCTGTCTCTCTCTCTCTCCCTCCCTCTACTTTATGACGCTCCTGAGCCTGTCTAGAAAAATGTTTCTATTTTTTACTTCCTCAAATTGATGTTACTAGCAAATGTTGTTGACATCTCTCTCTTCCTTGCTCTCTGGTGTGTCTATGTGTGTGTGTTTTAGTCCTCAACAGTATGTCTTTCTGTTTCTCTGGGATTTTGTTCTCTATGAATGTATTCTTGTTATCCATGTTATATATTCTTGCCTTGTTCTATTCCTTACATTAAATGTATCACCTATACCTTTATATCCTTTTTTATCATTTGGATCATTTTGTACTGCACATACTCTCTTTCTCCATGTCTCTCTCTTTCTCTGTCTCTCTGTCTATGTCTTTCTGCTGGTGTTTTCTCCCCTGAAAAATAACAAGGTCTGGGGCTGTGTGTGTATGTGTCTGTGTGTGTGTGTATGTGTGTGTGTGTGTGTGTGTGTGCATGTGTCTTGCTCTGGCTGGGCTGGCCAGGCTGCCTGTGCTGGGGCCTCTTCTTGTGTGGTCCCCCGGCAAACTTTATGATTTATTCAGCTAAAGGCAGAGGAGCACGACCCCCAGTGACCACAGAGAGAGAGCTGCACGTGGGTTTCATGATTTCACCACAAAAATGTCTGCTATGGCCAGGACTGCTTGGGACCACCAGACCCCCACCTCCCTCCTCAAACTACCCAGCTAAGGCACACTGGGCTGGGGCTTGAAAAGAAGGCTCGTCCAGCCCCAGTCAATACACTTACCACTGCACATCCACTAGGGAAAATTGCAAGCCAGCCAAGAAGAGACAGTCAAGAGAGCGATGAAAGAGCTCTATGGGCAGACCAGCATACTACAAAAGCTGAATATCCTTATATTCATGTACTGATTTCATGTTCTGATTTCAGATTCTGATTTCAGATTCTGATTTCACTGATGGGAAGCTTCATTGTTATTGAAATGTGGAGACTGACGATGATGTAACCAAGTCTCTAAAGACAACGGAGGGAGAGAGGAACAGAGATAATAGACTCTGCGACAGAGAGGATTTTGCACATTTCTGCCCCCAGATGTCCAGGTCTGGCTCCCCCGTCTAGTCAACTGCTGGGGGGGCTTCTTCAATCTGGTCCTCCTCTGTTCTTCTCCTCTCCCTCCCTCCCTGTCTCTTCCAATATATCTCTCACTCTCTCTCCTACAAGAAGATGATGTTCGCAGCATGTGTGTGAGAAATCTAACCGGGTCAGTACACTGAGTTTTTGTGAGGAACAGACCATCATCTGTTGGCCTGTGGCCAGTGCTTGGGCTAGATAGAGAGTACCCTCCAGTACTGCGCACTACGTACAAAGCACAACTTAGAAGTTTAGAGAATGACAAAGATTAATGTCAGCCCTCCTACCCAACTTTTAGAAAGAATCCTGTGGAAATGCAATAGTCAACATGGGGGGTTTGCGTGTATTTACTGTAGATGTGTACGTGTGTGTGGATCAGGTTGAAGGTGCCCTATCACCCTAGTCAATCATTATGACTGCATTCCAAACCCCAGGGAGGCATTACACAACAGGTCAGCGTGTGGCAGGCGTGTCCTGGGCTTCTCCTCCACCCCTGCTCCTTCCCTCCCAGACACACACATGCAGACACACGGACACACACACACACACACACACACACACACAGTGAGTAATGAGTACACCCAGCAGAGCCATAGTATACCACGCCCTAGGCCCAAGGATATTATGTGCTCCCCATGTCTGGTATGACAACCCCCACCCCCTGACTAGCCAGGAACACAAGCTTATATCTACTGCTGCTTTCACTTTGATCCTTACCACCCCTCCTCCCCTCCTCCCCTCCTCCTCCTCCTCCTCCTCCTCCACAGTCCCCCTTGAAAAGGAGAAAAACATGTTAGTTTTTTTCATAGGTGAACAATGTATGGGTCAGCGTTGGGCTGGATGTTCTGTGTGGTCCTGTAGGAATGACCGCTCACTTAAACACACACACCCATATGTTCACATGCACACAGACTAACACCCCTTATAGACATAAATCACTGCACCTCCTCCTAACGCAAAGAAAAACGTAGTAGTACTGCATGTAGGAACTTTGGGCAAACAATGTTGATCTAGAGACAGACAGAGAGGATGAAGCCATTTGTTTGCTTTTCAGGGCCCATGATGATATGTGAATTGACCGTTCTGTTTGCGGAGAAAATTGAGTTGAATTAATTGATGTGTGGACAGCGTAATTTAATGTCACGGGACCACTTTCACCCTATTATAGTGGAGCGCAGGCCTCGCAGTACAGTTGACACACCAGCAGCACAGTACATCTCCATCATCACGGGAGAGGGAGGGAGGGAGAGAGGGAAAGGTTGAAAGATGGGAGAGGAAGAGGAGAGAGGAAGGTGCAAGGTACTGTACTTAGTTTCAACCCTCTTCAGTTAGAACTGGAAAATCAAGGAGAAACATCAAGCTGACAGAGTCAACAGGTCGTAGCTCTCGCACTCCTCTTTCTCCACAGATCTCTCTCTCTCCCTCTCTCTCCCTTTGGAAGGGTTTGGTAATACCAAAGAGGGTTCCAAGTGTGACACATCCCAAGTCCCACACGCCCTCGACCACCTCGACCCTCCCCACCTCCTCTCTTTGATGCACGTTTGTTTTGGCCCCCATGGCTGGGCTGTGCACCGTGTGGTTTTAGCCACGATGGTGGCGAAGCGTCTCCTGCTAATTACCCCACTCCAGATGAGTCACAAGGAGAGAGCAAGCGAGCGGGGGGGAAGGAGGGAGCGGGGGGGAAGTCACTTCGCTATTTTTGGCCCTCTCGACTAACCCCGAAAGAGACCCCCACGCCTCCTCTGATCTGTGGACCTCCTCAATAGATGAAACGCATGGGGACTTTAAAGAGTTCCTGGTCTTGATTCTGTCCTCCTCCTTCTCTTCCTCATCCCCTCCTTTTTGGTAAGGTCTGCCAGGTATGAACAGCCAGGGACTGTCACGCCAGCATGCAGGCGCACACAAGCTCTCTCACACAAACACACAGGCTTCAGGTTTGCTGGCCTGCTGTATCTTCAGCACCTCCTCAAGACATTTGTCGTCCATCTCCCCCCTTTCATGTCATCCTCTCCCCCATCCTGCCATTCTGTCCCCTAGCCCCTCCCCCACCCATTCTCCTTAGCTCTGCCAAGCGTCTGGTGAGTTATGACAAAGGTTATTATGCTCCCCTAATGCATATACTGCCGTTGTAGATTGGCCTGTTTTGCTAAACCATGGGTCACTTAGCCTCCTGCTGTTTTAACAGCTGTAATGAACTCAGCATTAATAACTTCTACAGAGTGAGAGTGTGGAGGGACAGGGAAGGGGGCAGGGGGGTGAAATAAGGGAGAGAGGAACACTGGTGGATGGCTATTTTAATGGAGAGAATGGAGAATTTGCATTTCCTCTATGGGTTGTAGACTTTATGCAAGGCAGGGTTCGACCTTGTATTTTACGCCTTGCAGTTACAGGATGCATCCTACCCAGATAACATGTTTCTTTCAAGAGTTTGTCCATCTCTATGTTTTTGTCCCGTCTATTATTTCATGCCCTGTTTTATATCCATTTCAGTCCAACTCCCCCAGCCTGATGATATAAACATCTCTGCCTGTTGGACCATAGACAAACAGCCCCCAGATATCACTTGTCCCCCATCATTTCAAGTCTCTATGGTTTGTGCTGAAGGAAACATGCACATTAGTCTCAATCTGACAATACTACATCCACTGAAAGGAACAGCAGGAGGGGGGAAACACTGGGACATCATGCTCTCCAATTATACTTCCTGCCACGTCCTAATGAGTAGCTGCAGCCCAATTTTACCCTTGACGTGATTTAAATGCAGAACTCAATTGCTCTGGCGGCCACAGCGAAGGTAGGAAGCCCCCCCCCCCCCCCCCCCACCCCCCCTTCCTTCCCCTCCTGCATCTGACCGCCTTCTGCCGGGCATGTGATTTGAGAGCTGTGGGTAATCTATCATTTCCAGTGTAATAAGGGACCGGTTCATTACAAGTTACACTTGAGAACAAAATGAATGGTTCCACTCTCTGGAGTGATAATCACGGCAGGTTTGTCAGGATCACTACTGTCCGTTGTCTGCTGACATCCCGCCACCTCATCTTTCCTGTCAGCCTCCGCTTCAAAGTGGACATTCATTTGAACGTGCAAACCAAAAGTTTCCAGTTCGGCGGATGGATTTGAATCTTCAGAAACGTGGCCCGTCTCACTTCATTCCTCGGCACGTCTCCGGACTGACTGACATGAAGGATATAGCACGGCGACGTTTCATGCTGTGAAATGTACACACTCAAAGCTACTGTGTTTACACACAAAGTAGCGGCGGCCCAGCGTCTTAATGATATCTAAACAAGCTCAAGGCCGGGCTGCAACATGCAATGATTCCCGTCTGCTTGTGCTGCAGTTAGTCTGTGACAGGGCTCTCTCTTTCTCCCTCTCCTTTTTCTCCTTCTCACTCACTCCGTTTTCATCTGCTCTGCGTCCTCTCGAACTGTCTCCTGTGTCCTGATCTATCTGTCTTTCGATCTTTTCCTTCCGTCAGTCCAACAGCAGGAGGGAAATTGTTGGCAGGCCCGTCCTCTGAATTCACTTTTCATCACTTTCACTTTTGGGTCAATCCTATCTGTTATTAAATCAGGCCATCTCTCTCTCTCTTCTCTGGACTTGTTTCAGCCTATGCCTGTGGCCAGGAGCCATTTTGACCACCTATGACTCATCTGGAGCATGTCTCCCAGCAACCAATGCTTGTCACACCGACAGGTCCCGTCTCTTCACCTCCAGATTCCTCATGTGGTTCTCACCAGCCAAGCATGCATGTTTTTTGTGGTCTCCAGAACGGGGTTTTTAGTGGCTGTGTTTAAAATCCCTCACTGTGGCGTGGTGGCTTTCCATTTTCCATTGTGTGGTCAGAAGGATCCAGACAGTACAGGACTCCATCCTGGCCACGCCACTGAACAGCGGAGGCCTCTGAAATGGCGAACAGCCATCTGATGAGGAGGTTTGTGGCTAGTTTCCATTCACTACCCCAGGCTGTGTCTGATTAAACCTTTGATTTAGTTTTGAGGAGGGTTTGTGTGTGTGTGTGTGTGTGTGTGTGCATGTGTGTGTGTGCATGTGTGTGTGTGTGTGTGTGTGACTGTGTGTGTGTGGCATAGTGGTGCCCTCCCAAAGGGCCTTCTGGACGTGTTCTTGACTTTTTCTTCCATAATGTAGACTGATGGTGCAAGACACAGAAAGAACAAAGTCACATTGATGAAAATGGAGATAAATGGGAAGAAGCCTGAGACCCCTTCTTTACCTACAGACACACACACACACACACACTCACACACTCACACAATCACACACACACAATCACACACACACACACAATCACACATGTACTCACTCACACAATCACACACATGTACTCACACTCACACAGAGTTAAGAATGTGACCCCCCCCACCCCCCCTCCAAAAATTCTTTAATCACAACACTATGCTTGTTTGACCCTTTCACCCCAGTGATTTCTTCACAGCGTATAACTTACATAAAGTACACACACATGCACTGGACTGCCTGTTTGGCATCGCATGGGTCATACACGGTGCAGAATGTTGTTGAAAAATGACATTTCCCAATGACACACCAGGAGTCTCAGATCATTCTCTCTACCCTACCCTCCCTTTCCTTCTCATCCATAGGCCATTGTTTGTATCAAATGTCTGTGGTCTACAGGCTGCGTATCACATAGCCTGCACCCCTAAATTACCAATGCTAAGGGCAGGGGTGGAGGGAGATCATAGCCCTAAGGGAGTCCAGCATTGGGGAAAGTAACAAAGGAGACCTGCACAGATTTTCAGCTTTTGATCCAGTACACTTCCCCAGTCCCCCCTGTGCCCCTTCAATCCCACAGCCTTTCAGATGTGGTGGACTCCGATTTCCCCTGTAGAGGCGGTTGTGGTGCTAATGTTGGTGCAATGATCGGAAAGCAAAGCGGACAGCCCTGTTAGGAAGCATCCTGAGGATCCTGAGGGACAAGGGGTCAGGCAGGCAGGCAGGCAGGCAGGCAGGCAGGCAGGCAGGCAGGCAGCTGCAGGCATGGGGTGTGAAGGCTTAGGTTGCACACACACACATGCTGTCAGTCTAAAGGCCTGGCTTCACAGGTAGGGCCGGGGCACCAGGGGGTGTTCAGCTCCTCTCAGGTTTCCCCTCCGGTCTGGACCACCTGGGCTGATCCGCTCCCTAAGGATGTGTGTGTGTGCTTGTGTGTGCATGTGAATAGCTACACTCTGAGGAGATGCAGCGGGATGAACACATGTTGAAAGTGGACACACATACACACAGACACACATCACTTGATAGAACAAGTCTATAATGCACCACTGACTCGTGTCTGGTGTGGACAGGCCCCGGGCCGGGAGGCTGCTGGGTGTCGAGGGTCTGTCAGGGTGGCTGACCCTCGGCTGTCTGCTGTCACAGATCACTGCCCACCAGGGCCCCTTTCCTCCCCCCTCTTAATGCCTCATCACACTGCCTCCCTGCCAGCTTCCAGGGCTCCAAACCTCTAGACCCCCCCCCCTTTTTTCCCAGTTCCATCCCCAGATACTACCTCTAGACCTAGGTTCCAGACCCCATCATCAGGTCCACTCCTCAGTCCAAACCCTGGAGCATGTCAGTGTGTGTGGTCAGCTCACCACTCACCAGGCAGACATCATAGTATACTTAAGAGAGATTTAGGTCTGCTGGATTTATTATTGGCAGAAATCCTTTCCCGTGTTTACTAAAGATGAAATTGCTGTGTCTAAAATTTGCTTGTAAAATTATTTTATTTAAAATAGGAGGTGAAAGTATAGACCTGATGTTTAAACATTTTAAAATTACTAATAATTTTATGTGAAGTGGAGACACTTTGGTTTGTCCACATTCATTTACTTTAACTGTACGATCATATTTAAAGTGCCTTAAATGGTGTGTAATGTTCAGAGTAATGAGTAGGTCTCTGTCCGCAATCACAAGCTAATAGTCGGGTGTAATTGAGAATAGAATAGAAAAATTCAGAGTCACACGGTCATCATAAGGACAGCGTATATCCATTTACCCTACATATATATATATATATCAAACTCTATATCCAACTCGAGTTATTTCAACCTCATCCTCATTATTTCCATCCCTCGGACTGAAGTGGCCGTCATAGAGAGCTGAAAATAGTTCCTGGCATAGTGTCTGGAAGCATTTTAGAAGTTGTTTGTTTGACAACACTTCAAAGAGAAAACTGGTTTTCTGATCAGCTAATTACCGTCAGCGAAGTAAAAAAAACCCCCCCGAAACTCTTGGGCCGGTAAAGATGTGAAAGCTCCGTGACGTTAGTGTGAAGGCAAGCTGCTGAGGACAGACGTGGCCCTTATTCTCATCAGAGCGCTCAGCTTTGCCACAGCGGTCCCTCGCTAACATCTAGGTTTCCAAGAGCTGTGAAATACGCCCATGACCGCACCATAGACGATACTGACCACCCCCACCCCCTTCTCCACTGCCTCCCCTGTCCCTCTCTCCAAAGCATGTCATAGCTAGCCGCTCGGAATATATGGAAGTTCATAAAGCCTTTGTGAAGCATATGTAGCCTTGTCACAAGACGGCCATAGATGATTTATGAAGCATTTATCCAAGAGCTCTGGGCATGTGACAGCTGGCAGACACATAGTGATCTATCATCTGCTCATGACTCCACTAGCCTCTCCTTGGGCTCAATCTTTTTTGTCACCGACGATTTCACAGCATGTAAGCGGTCAGAGAGCGTGGCTACACTTTGCATAAGCTCCATAAATTGTTAATGCCCCATAATAAAACGGAGCTTGTGATGATGTGTTGTTTTGCAATGGGGTACGGCCGGACTGTCCAAACGTTTGCTGGCGAAATCCTTCAGCCTGCTTCCCACTCTGTCTTCTCATCCCCCTTCCTAGCTCTCGCTACTGCCCACCATGCCTCAATCGCTGCCTTTGAGTCGACTCCCCTGACCTCAAATTGTGTTGCTCTTGACCACCATCCAGTTTGGAAAAAAAGTGGCTTGACGTTCACTTGAGCACAGGTCAGGATCATGATGTCCCTCCAAAGCAACTCTCTCTCTCCATCTCTCCCTTTCTTACAAACACACTCTCTCTCACCTCCACCATGCTCTCTCTCTCTCTCCATCTCTTTCCATCCCTCCATGTTTTCTCCCTCTCTTATATTTCTCTACTTCTCTTTGCCTCTCTCCCTCTTTTACTCCCTCTCTCCCACCTCTCCATCTTGTCTCTCGTCAGGCTCAGTGTAAACCTCTGCAAGTGTAGTTCACCACTACTGTAGCTTGCCTGCATCTTCGTACGTGGCTTTTAAATCAGCTGTTAAATCACAGGATCACAGGATGAGGCATGAAACAGATCTCTCTGCCTCCTATGTGTGTAAATAGACTCATTATTGCTGGCCAAACATTGCTTTTTGGGCTCCGTTTTGAGCTTTGAAGATGAATGCCTCGCTGAAGATGAATGCTAATCGAATTTTGAATCACCTTTATAAAAATCGTATTCGTTTGTCATTTCGTTAATACAGTTATGCCCAGTACTTAAAAGATAAAAGTCTGAAGATCATGATTGAGTTTGTCTGCTCTAGCTACTCTCAAACCATGTGCAGCCATTGGTCCGGCCACAGGAAACCATTATGGAATGCCATCTGTACACCTGTAAACCTTACCATCCAAATGGAGGTCTGACAGTTTAGGCATGAGATACTATAATTAGGGAACCATTAGAAAAGGATCTTGCTACCTTCTGAAGTTGTTTAAGGCTTCGGGCCAAGTTATCAGTTTACATCAACTTTAGCATTATGATGCTCTGAAGATCTGAGGGAATGGGGGTGTTGAGGCCAGGGGTTCGATTTTCTTTTTTTCCCCAGTAAAATAAAACAAACGCGTTTTAAAATAAAGCGTAAGGGAAAAAAACTTTTGAAAAAAAGTAAGCCCAATAGCTGCCGCCATACCTGCCGCTGCCAGTGTGTGTAGTAGTCTTTGTCTTGCGCTTCGCCTTCATCAAACTTGGCAGTACTGTATTGGAAGTGGTTGAGCGTCTGATAATGGTACCCACATGACTAACATCACTATTAGATTTAAAGCCGGAATGTTTTCATATAAGTATGTATGTACTTATGAAGGCAAAATGTTGTGATAAAGTTTTTTTTTGTATAGGATCTACATCCACATTTTTGTGAAATTCCTGACAAGTGTCAGGAAGCCAGCTAGTCACCAAGACGTTCTATCCGGTCGATAGGGATCGCCATTTGGTTAGCTGGACAGATTTGTATGTCATTACCTTGATGTGTGAATTCCCGTTATAGTTTACAGGTCAGTTCATGCAAGCGGCTGTGGCCGGATGCAGGGTTTGAAAAATACCAAGGTCCAAAGATTAATATCTTTTACAGGTTGGGATTCATATTAGCTGGTGGATAGATAGTTTACTAATGGGCGGACCACTGTTAGGCAAACCGCCAAAACCCAGTGGGTGAAACATAAGAGCGTTTGTAAAGTAAATGCATTGTTCACAGTTTATGGAATTTTAAGATACAGGTAAATGTACTACGTTTCCCCCGCCATGTATTTAAACGTATAGAACCACAACACACTGGCGTATGAATATTCTATTGTCATGGACCATCATCCCTAACCCAATCTCTGTCCCAGACATCTTTTTCATCTGCCCCTGGACGACGGGACACCGATCATTTCGAGAGGTAGTTGAGACTACGACAATAACCATTAAACCATTCCCTTAAATGTCACAAATCAACATGGTGATCTTCCACACAGTCAAACTGCAAGGCACTGCGAGCCTGCCTGAATGCCTCCACAACAAGTGAGAATGGGACCGCAGCTGATAGTATCTTTGGTTCAGAGTCAGCAAACCCTAAAAACCCATCGGAGTGGATCAGTGGCAAGACAAAGCAGCGGTCGGGGAGAGAAAGTGCCAGAGAGCCTCATGCCGTGACCCTGGGGGCCAGCGGCACTAGATAATCTGCACTGAGAACAACTGATGAGCCTGTCAGTAATGATGAGAGCTCACGCCCGGAGGAGAAGCCCCCCCCCCCCCCCTCCTCCTCACCCACCCCAGGATAGACAGAAGGAGGGAGGACATGAAAGAGAGACAGGGTGAAAAAGAAACCCGTGGAGAGCTTGCCCCTATGTTTTGTGTCAACTTAAGGAGCGAGGGGAGAAGAGAAGTGGAGGGGGGGGGGAGAAAAAAAAACAGGAAAAAAAGATAAGCGCAAAAGAGAGAGTGTGGGTGTGCAGATGGACCACACCGACTGGGGGGCCAACGCTAATGCCATCGTTTCTCGGGGGGGGTCAGATATTTACTCCTAATTAGCCTGAGGAATGTGATGCATGAGAGCAGAACAGATACGTTACCATTTTGGCCCCGGAATTTCCTTCCTCTGTGGCATGTGCTGCTTTAACCTGATTAGGTATGGCACTTATCAGGGGAGATGAAAGCACTTCGGGGAGGGGTGACGCAGCTCTGGACACCCCTGGCCTGCCCCTTTCTCCTGCCCTCCTTCCAGCCCTTCATACCTCCACTTGGTCATTAGTGCAAAGGCTGTGTGTCACTTTACTGGGTAGACTGGATATCCTGGGATTTACGGTAACATGACGTTAGTTGTTGGATTGGCTCCGATTTGAGCAAGACTGTCGGGAAACAACAAGCAAATGATTCCAAACAGGGATATTTTGAATGAACATGACGTTTATGGAAGGAACTTAATAGGAGATAAACAAGTTTTACAAGGTTGAATGAGGGGCGTGAAGTCAGGGTGGGAGAAGTTGCCACGATATGTGTGTTTATGTGTGTGTGCAGTATTTGCGCGTGCTTATTCAACAGCGTACAGCTTGCCCAATGGCAGTTGTGCAGGGACAGAGAAGGGCAGGGGACACAATGCCGTACCCTCATAAACATGCTCCCAGAGACTGCTGGCAGTATTATAACACAGCACCACATGATGGATGAGATCACTTTGGGTGGTATGTTGGGCCTGTGGAAATAAGCAGGCTGGGTCCTCTGGCTGTAATATGCCAGACTGCTGAGGCCTCAGGCTAATTGGGACAGGGCCCACCGCTAGCGACAGACCGGGATATTCTTTGATTAGCATGGGGCAGGGGGGATTCTTTTCATATGGCTCACTTGCAGACATTTGTTTTGAGGCACTCAGGTAGTGTTTGTTTGTGCAACTGTAAAACTCAAATCTACACACCTGTTTACTTTGGTTGCACGCATGTTTTGCTAACACTGGTTTGCACACACTCACACGACACACTCACACACCACACATGCGTGCTTGCATATTTGCACTGACGAATAGCGCAACAAGCACAAAAAAAGGCAAACGTTCATTAGTGTAAGTGAAAGCACAGGTTACCGTTTCCATAGCATTAACATTAACGCTGCATGTCGGCATATCGCAACTGAGAATCAGAACAACATATTCCATTGAAAATGTTGCACAAACAGGATCAATCACACACTGTCAGGCTTTTGGCATACCACCTGATGTGTGGAACACATCTGATTAAACCGTTCTCTTACTACAGTCCACACTGCCTTGAAAAAAATATATAATTAAATAGCACAATTAAAATACCAGAAGAAATCATGAATATTCCTGTCTGACCAAATGGCACTGCAAGCTGTCCCTTGTACGGCCACACATTTTTCAGAATCGGAAATTATGTCAGATTCCAGTATTACTGCCATATGCAGAGAGCTATCGTTTTTGAGTCCAAGACCTACCTCTGCTGTAGCCTGCGGCACATCTGCGCACCTTCTGCTGTGTGCTCGACCTGTGTGTGTGTCTGTGTGTTTCTGTTTATATTTTGTGTGTGTATATTTGTGTGCGTTCGCATGTGTCTGCGCAAATGCATGAGCACGTACACGCACGCCTGCACACGCATATGCATGTGCTCTCACTCGCTTAGGCTCTCAATCACAGGTACCTTCACCCCCCACATACACACACACACACACACATACACACACACACACACATTTGCGATAGCAAGAACAGAGCCCTCTCTTCTCTTTCAAGGATGACCTCAAGACGACCACATCAGGACATGTTCACCAACCCAACCACGCCCCCCCACCCCAGGCCACCCTCATTCAGGCAAACAGTTTGTGCCTTCCGACCACCAGGCCCCTAACAGCCCCTCTCTAAGCTGTTCCCAGTGTCGACCTCTCTAATGACCTGGATGGGTAAGTGTGTTACAGTAAATGACAGAAAAGCCCCCCACCCCCTCTCCATACACCCACCCTCTCACTTCCAATCTCCCCTCCTTCCCTCCCTCCCACCCTTCCTCTGTCTTTTTCTTTTTTTTCTTTCTCTGTGCCCCCACACAGCGTCGGTTCCCAGACGTTTCCCTACAGCCGAGGGTCTGTATTTACTTTGGGATTACAGGAACAGGCCACATGGTGATCTGGTACTGTAGAGGACACACAACAGCCCCCCCCCCACCCTTCATCAGGTCACCTTCGGGGTGACCTGACGAGGAGACCCAGGTCAAACTACGATTCCCATGAAAACCTGGCTGTACATGGTGATGTATGGTACATGAAGAAGAAATGGTACGTTGGTACATGGAGATACACATCATAAGAGCTTTTTCTTGGCTTGAACCTCGATGACAGGCGGTTTTCCGCCTGGCACCACCCTTCCTTCTGCAAAGGTATTTATGTGGGTGCTTGTGATGTTTCACTCCCTGTCTGAACCAAGCAGAGGCGCCAATATTAGAAGCAGGTTTCTCTTATCAAGCATCAGTTGCCTGGTTGATATATTCATTCCTCCGGTGTGTGGGTGGTGCAGCATGCTGATATATGGAATCCATATTACTTCCCTGGGTGGTCAGGTCTTCAAGAAAGCAACATCCAAAAGAAGAGGCTTGGTAATGAATGCAGGAATATGTTAACCTACGCATTTCAGGAAATTTGGAATTCACAGTGAAAAAGGCTCCGGTCTCGTTTGGGAAATGCAGTAGGAAGGTGAGAAAGAGAGGAAAGCAGAAAGGAAGGGAAGATGGATAAAGCGTAGAGTGATAGCGGGCGTGTGCAAGGCTGTCGTTTCTTGACCTTTCTAGCATGAAAGGTCGTGTAAGTTCAAACCTCAGTGAGCCCTGTCTGAGCTGGCTCTCAACACCTCGTACCCTGGATCATTTCAGGGTTTCTGGGTTGCTTGTTTGTTGGCGTGTCAGTGTTGGAGGAATGGAACCAGCTGTACACATCTTATCCAGCTCCATTTCTGGTTTGGGTTGTGGTTCTGGAGCCAATGGGGCGGTCTGCATTGTTAGGCCGCAAGAGACCTCTTGAGGGCTGGTATTGATGGTAAAGGTATGGCTCTGTGGAAGTCAATGTGGTGGTGGTGGAAGGGGGGGGGGTTGGAAAGGAAAAGAAGTAATTACAGATGATACAGAACCAAAAAGAGAGGAAATTGATGAAAGAAAACCAGTGACCGGGAAGTGGGCAGGGGTCTTTGTTTCCTCCTCAATTAAATGGAAACGTCTTGGTGGTCTTGCTCCCCGTGAGAGGGCCGAGGTGGTGGGGCTCTGTCAACATCATACCGCAATCTAGGACTGTGCGTGTGTGTGTTCGCGTGTGGGTGCATGTCTGTGTTTTTTAGGAGCGTGTGTGTGTGTGTGTAGCAGTAGCGTACTTCTTGGAAGGTGGTTGGCCGGGGAGCTGATGCTGATTGATTGGTGAACTGCCAAGTCTCCTGGGAAATCGAGTATCACAATGTGTTGCGTGCTACTGGTTACTGTTAGATATTACTGGTTATATGTTGAAAGGTTGTTGGCAGCCGTGAGGATGCAAGCATTTTAATTTTAAGTGTGAAAATGTTTCGTAAGAATATGTTGGGTTTTTGGCAATGAGATTAGATGAGGCCTAAACCACATTTAGTATAAAAGTGTTTTTCTACACAGTACATTTAATTACAGTCCGCTAATATTTGTTTTCAGCCAATCACAGATGTTTAAGATGAGCGTATGCGCATTTGATTTATGCAATGTATTCGGTGTGGTCTCCAAATAACCTTTTTTGTTTTCTGTGAATGTCCACCCCAAATATTCATTTGAACCTTCCCGTTAAGCCATTGCAGTGCTACACACGTTTCTAATATGTGTGAATTTATACACATGTGGAAAAAATATGTAAAAGTCTGCATGCCAACACTCATCATCCTTCACCAAAACATTTAAAACTATGTCCCATTCTTCACCCCTCAGGCTTGTAAAACTATTCATACTGTACGCGTCCGTATATGCCAATGAGAACCAGTGAACGAGAGAGTGCACAAGAGAGGAAAAGAAAACAGGTTGTCAGTGTGGCTGAACAACAAAACAACGTTTTCCCCCTCGGGCTCAGCCTCCACAGATGTTTCATTCAGGTTCTTGATGGCAGGGTCGGCCTGAGAGGTGCTCCAGTACTCCCAACACAATCCAGCCCCTATTGTGGGCCTGAAGCCGGAGAGCTCAGCTCCTTGTTTACGGCTAGTCCTACCCCCCCCCACCACCACCACCACCACCCCACCCTCTGCTTCTCCTTCTCTCCTCCCATCCTCCCTCCCTCCCTTGTCCACCCCCTCCCCACCCCCTCCCCTCATGTTAGAAGGGGGAACAATTGGGAAGGGCTGTGCCCAGAGTGAGAGCTGGGCGGGCGGTGTGTGTGTGCGGGTCAACAGAATGGGGCTGTGAATCCTGTGTGCCTCTGAATCCTCCGGGTGGGTGGTCTGTCTCTCTCTCTCTCTCTCTCTCTCTCAGCTCTCTCTCCCAGCTCCCTCGCCTCCCCTCCTCTTTCCCCAACACCTCCAAGAAGGAACGATTAGCTCATCCACTCGGCCAAGGCCGGCCCCAGTGCCTGGACTCTGATGTGACGATAAGTGGCCCCGGGACCTGGCCAGGGGACATACTCAGGCCTGAATTAGCTAGATGGCTAACAGGCTCCTGTGTCCTGCCATTGGGCTACGCCAGGCCAGTCAAGACCAAGACAATCTAGATCAGGCTAAACCAGACTCCCCACAAGAAGGCCAGTCCAGACCAGATTAGTCCAGTCTGACTAGACTAGGCTCCATGTGATGTGCTACTGGTGGCCCACTCTGGAGGTTGTGTGGCAGTTAACACTGATCCCCCCTACTGAGCACCTCAAGCAGAAGTAAACTGTTAGAAGCAAGCCTCTGCCACAAGGCTCCAAGACACACACACCGCAATCAAAACACACACACACACACACACCACTCTTATCCCTTCCACAGACTCACCATCATACACCCACTGTTCACTAGAACCTGGCAGTTTGTCTATCCACACACTCAAAACCCTCATTAGGAACAAATTACAAACCCTAGAAGAACACAGCATGAAAATCCATTTGAACCTTATACTGTTTCACACCCATATTCGACCATCTATTCATAGCATCATTGGCTGCTCACGTTCTTTAGGTCCTTGTCTACTTGGTCCCACCTACAGTTTCCACTACCTGATAGTAATGATTTTGACTAGAGATCTGAGAGCTCAGTCTTTAGACCTCACTGACAATCAAAGTAAGCATTTTAAAAATAAAACTTAGAATAGTGGTGAGTGAGTCATTGCTTTACTGCATTGGACACAAAGCAAACAAATATTTTTTGGATCTACTTGGTTTTTCTCATTTACCACAGCAGTCTAGGCCACAATTCAACCAATCGAATGTAGAAGTTCAGGTCAATATGTTGGGAAGGCAGGAGCTTTCCTTTGTTAGTGGGGACATCTAGTGGGATCTTGGTGTCATCGACCATGACTCCACCTTCTTGCACCTGCTTTCCTGAACACGGCACTGTGCTTCTACTTCACTGTCTACCAACTGTAAGGCACTTGGCCTTTTTATCCAATAAAGCCAACCATTCAAAAAGTTCTCATTTTCACCCCATTGTTCCACATTGTGGCACATTGGTTGTCATTCGACGGGTCAAACACATGATGAGGAGGCACCATCAAGAGGAGGCACCATCAAGATAAAACAAGATACCATGACCTCATGATACTATGACCTTATGATACCACAACCTTATCATCCAGTATGATGATGTTTCTTAGGCTGACTAAAACTAAAAAAGAAAGTCTACCACCAAGTTCCTCTTCCTTATTTCACCATGACAGATGGGCGGGTCCCCTTTTAGCGGCTCATTTGCAAGGTATCGCAATACAAACTAGAAGGAACACAGTGTCCTTAGAGACAACAGCATCCGCAACCATCTGATTTGGTACTACATGAGAGCAGCTACTAACTGAAAAAATGCACCTCGTTTTGTATCTCCTCGTCCTGGGTAAGCGACTGCTGTAAGGCTTTCAGGTCTGTGACCGGAGGCAGTTTGAGGTTTGAAATAGGTATGGGTTTGGTGGGTGATGGTTTCGGTGGGTTCCAGTGCTGCTTTGTTTATTTAGTCGATTTTGCGAAAGTATTTCTTATAATGTTCTTATCGTACCTTACGTTTTGTGTGGGGAAAATGTGCTTGTATTATTGAAAGGAATGTCGAAGCTGACTCCCATTTCTACGTTTGACACTCCTTTGTGTCATGAGCATCCGTCAGGTGGTTCATGTACATATGTATGATTTACAGTTATTTGTTTGGGAGTATTTAACCGTGCTGCACTGTTCTGTCCAGGTTCTGCACTGTCTTCTGCCACAGCTCAGACCAGTGAGACTGGTATGACTACAGATCTGCCTTCAACATCAGCAAGCATCTCAGATGTCCAGAGGGATTCCAATACAACTATTGGCTCCACGCAGTCACCTAACCCAACATCAGACAGCATGACCCTACTATCTACACTCTCTAGTAAGAACAGCTGACCTGGGATCTTTTATAACCCAGTCTAATGTGCCTAATGAGATGGTGACGCTGTAACATTCCCTTCATTCAACCTGACACAGCGGAGGCTACAACGCACTCCAATCACAGCAATGCTACTCACAGCTTCATGGGTACAACTGCTATTTACACCTCTACCATGGCCCCTGTTGAAACATTACCAAGTTCACCTGCCGCAACTGAAGGTAAGTTGAGCAGTTCCCCCACAGGATCCATTTATCAGGCTTGTCATGCCCCTTGCTAGTGTACACCTGTGGTTGGCTGTGCGTTGTGTGGCTGTATTATGAAAGGCAACGGTAAAATGAGAAACCACACTGGGCAGGAAGTGCATTTGGTTTCCGATTCAGATGTGCCAGTTTGGTCCCCATCTATTTTTGAACCATACTAATTAAAATGATGTATGACGTATAAAATGATGCGTTTTTGGAAGATCTTCTAACAAGGCTAAGATACATGTTTCCGCAGGTATTTGGCCCACCAAAGAAGCACCGACTTCAGGCATCAGCACTGGTAGGAGATTTCTGTATTTTCCTAAACTGTCAAAGTGTGTACAACACTTTTTTTCAGTTGAAACTCATCACCTGTCATCCACAACCTGTTGCTCTTAATGTCTCCAGCCACAGTCGTCGTCATCATCATCATCTTGATCATCGTTGTTGCTTTAATAATTTTCTGTTGTGTACGGACGCAGTTGAGGGTGAGCACGTCCACCAGTCATCTCCAAAAAATTCCACATTCCAACACAACTTGGCCACAAAGTGAACCATATGTATTGAGATCAGCTTGGATCCCCCCCCCCCTCCCCACTGAAGGAAAACTGTCTGATTTGAAAGTCCAAAGTCATTCAGAAAAACCAACTTGACAGCAGTGTGACTGTGCATGTGACCTGGTTGCATGTGTTTGTAGCGGGACTCTGCAGACCTGCGCTCGGGCATGCAGGAGGACGCTGAGGTCCCGCTTAGCACTATGGAGGCCGAAGGCGTCGCCAACATTTCATCCAGGAACGGTGAGGTCATCCTCTGAGAACTGACGCACCATCGTCACACTTGGTCCCAGTGCATGAAGATCTTGATCAGATGTTCTGGTAGTGGTACAAACTGCTGTTCACAACTGAAACCTTCGAACTTCCTCCTTCTCCTTCCTCCAGGCATGCAAACCTTTACTGGGGCTACCGCCATAGCCGAAGACCCCACCCTGGTGACTCATGCTGAGAAAGGACAGGAAGACAAAGGTGGGAGAGGTTCAGCTTCATGTCAGGGATGTCCAACAGTCAGAACCTACTGAGCAGAGCACAGGCACTGTCCAGAATTAGGTGTAGAGGGATTATTTGGACTTCCACTTTGCAAAAAGTGTTACATTTCAACCTGAAACAAGAAGAAAGCAACTGTGTTCGTAATCCATTGTCATGTTCGCTGGCCATGCAGAAAAGCTCGAATGAAATATATTTTCCTATACAATATCTCATTACAACATGATTTTCCATTGTAGTAGCTTTTTGCCGGACATTTTTGTGCAAATTGAATTTCAACCAGAACCAGTTAAAATGTGTAAATACTTTGCACTCTTTGTAATATCCTATTTTCTTCATGTTTCCAAAACCACAGACCTGCTACATGTTAGTTCTCTTTTGAAGAGAGACAGAATTGATGTGACACAGTACAGTCAGAGACACATTGTATCAAATATTCATTTCGTTAAATATCAAAGATATAATGTCATGCAAGGCAAACAGACCAACAGAGCAGAACTTGTCTGGGTGAAGACGTATGGGTAGGGAAAAACAGTTGAACAACTAAATGAATGAAGAAATCCCACAGAATGGCTGTAATGTCCACTATCTTTAGTGTGAAGGCACCTCAGCTGGCACTGATAACTATGTTACGACCGCCCACACATAACTTGTGTGATTGCGTGACATTCAATTCCCCTCAGAATGAGTCATTCTGTATTTCCAGCAAAGAAGCTGCTTCAGGGGTATTTCTGTTTCTAAGCAGACAAGAAGTGAATGATGTGCTTCACCCTTGCATCTTACATGATGCAAGCAGATCCGAGAAATACTTTGAAAAGGGATGCAATTCTAGTTCTCAACACATGGTGGAACAGGAAATCAAGAGAATGGATATTGGAGTCTAGAATCATCAACATGTTGGTTTATAACTACAACGTTTTTGCAATGGACTGCATGTCCATTTATAAATGTTTGTCGAATACTATGTATATTACAATCGACAAAATCACAGGACTTTATCCTGATGAATAAACCCCAAAAGAATGAACAACGTTGAGCTGTAGGTCTTTCTAAACTACAACTGTCCTGGAATCCTTTCACATTGTTAACAGCGGATATGGATAGAAAACACTGTCATTATGTTGAGGGGAATGAATTTTTTCCCCCTCAGTGTTTCGCTGCACTTTCTAAGTATTTGACCAGGAAGCGGAAGATCAAATTCAAATTGTCCTCCGGTCTTCTGAGGGGGGACAGTTACCATGTCCGTCATGTCTCAGCATGTCTGTCTGCCCTGGGCAATACTCACACTGTGGACATGGTCAGTTTGGAGGGCTGGTTGTAGAGATTCCCATCCCCCCAGTGCCTCCATTCTTTCTCCTTCAGGTGCGGAGGAATAGAGAGATATTCGGTGTGACCCTTTTATGTGTGAACGATGTTATGTGTGCCTCTGCCTTGTTTGTCTGTTTGTTTGACCTTGAGTCTATTAGCACAAACCCAAACAAGGGTTAAAGTGGCTTATTGCCATGTGTGCTGCACTACACTGAGGTCAAAAGACAAGTGATTTATTTATCAAAGACACTATCATTCATAATGAAGTCATTCTAAACAATGATGTTCATGTGATATGACAAGCAATAGCTATGTACTGGCAGGAAAGGAACCTATTTAAATCAATCAATCGACTAGTAAAAGTAGAAGTATTTTGCACTTACTGCAAACATAGCAGTAATGGCATTTAAATGAGGGAATGTGGAACAGCATAATATGCATTAAGACACTAACAGTAAAAACAACACTAAGAAATGGGGAAGGCTTTGCACAGACGTTCTTATACTGCTTCCTGTAAGATCACCAAGGCAGTAAAAGGAAATTGCCAACTTCAGTTCTTCATTTCTTCATGGTCTGCTTCTATTTCTATTCTGCTAGTGAAAACATCTTAGACACTCAGAACTGGTGGGGAGGAGGGGGGGGGCAGGTACCCTGCCACCTGTAGTACAGAAGAAGAAAATCCCCTCACTTCCTTCCATCCTGTCTTCTCTCCTCCCTCTCTGTCCTCACCCCATCCCTCTTGATTCCCATTCCTGCTCCTCCTCCTCCCCACCTCATCCTCCACCACCTCTGTGCCCCCCTCCTCCTCCTCCAACTCCTCCTCTTCCTCCTCCTCTCTCCCTCTTTCTCTCTAGTCCCCTCTCTACGAGCCCGCCCCGTGTTTTCTCTCTCTCTCTCTCTTCCATCCTTCTCCTCTTCGTCTCTCGTCATCTCTCTCTCCTCTCATTCAACCATCATTGTACATAAACCAACTACGAAACTTCCCGTCTGGTTTTGGCAAACACCGGAGAAATCCCTCTTTACGCACGCACGCACGACCACACAACCACACACACACCACACAAAACAATCCAACACATACACAAACATCGAGAGCACAAAACACACTCACTTGAGAGCAGGTGCTTAGATTGAGGATGCTGTTATTACATAGCCGCTAATGACAAAGCATGGTAGGTGCCAACAGTAAATCTAACTTGCCGTGTTGCCGGAAATCACAGTTAAGGTGTGCCAATGAAGACTGCGTTGCTGAAAAGACTTTTACATAGATTGCAGATTATAGGACGGAGTAAGGGTCTTAGTTCACAGGAAGATAAAAGTGTTGAAAAAAATGAAAACACGTAGCTAATTCTGTTTATGCTGTGTATTTGGTTCAGGCCATTACAAAAAGTGAGTGGTATAAGCTCCGCTTCTTATTACGTAGTTTATTCTTATCATTCAATCTAATATGATCTCATCTGATGGTGCATGCAGAAAAACCAGATGATGACTCAAACACGAGGACGAGGACGAGGAAGGCCAAGGACCGTAATCTCTGATGAGATCCGAGCCACTTTGGTTGATCATGTGGTCAACCATGGTCTAACAATGAGGGAGGCTGGGCAAAGAGTACGGCCACATTTGAGCAGGTACACTGTAGCATCCATCATCCGGACTTTCCGAAATGAGAATAGGTAAGAAATCTACTCTCACTAGAAAATTGCAGTACTGCATATCAATACAGTTGTCAATGAGTACAGTAGTACAGTATTGCCAGTGGACTGTTCTGTAGGACTGTAAAAGATACTGTAAAGTATGTTTCAAGTATTTAGGAGTTGTATGCGTACTTTGTATTTACAGTACTGTACTATTTGTTTGGCAGAACTGAAAGATTACCAACTCAAGGTGGTCAGGAACGTGTTCTGTATCCTGAACAGGAAAATTATTCTGTTGTTTTGTATGTAGTGTATGTGCAACTTTGTGTTGGTTGGGAATGGGATGTGTACACTGTGTACATTGTTTTTGCAGGAAAAATCAAATACAATTTTACCGTGCATTTGTGTGTTCTGAGCATAAAAACAAATATTCTCAAATATTTCACAACACACTTATGTGTGTACTGTCTGTAGTAAGTGTAACACTGAAAACACACAAACTGTACACTCTAACACTGTAACACACAAAAAAGGGCCTAAGTCATTATGATGAATGGAGACGAAAGTGTTTTACATTCATCATAGTGTTTTACATTGAGCACATCAGTGTGCAGATGGTTCTTATAAATGTCTATACATATGATGGTTTGTGTGTGTCATTTGAAAACAAAATCCCATTTTGAGAAGAAATAACATTGTTTTGAATGTAAAGTTTCATTTTGCAGGAGAATTGAGGGGTTTTGCCCATTGTGTGTGTGTTTTGGGGATTTGTGTGTAGAGTTCTGAGAATATGAGGCAAGCTTTCAGAAAATGTGTGTAAACAATTGAGAAAAACTGTAAAACAGTGTTGTTTCAGGCCATACAAAAAGTGAGTTGGAAAGTTTCTTCTGCTTCTAACGTTTATTCTTATCATTCAATCTAATATGATCTCATCTGATGGTGCATGCAGAAAAACCAGATGATGACTCAAACACAAGGCCAGCCTCAGGTACCTCTGGGGAGGACAAACCAGGAGAGCAGGCCCCTGTAGAGGAGACCCAAGTCAAGAAGACTGACAATGAACGTAAACCCAGCCAGACCTTAGTGGAATTACTCCAAGAACCCTCCAATGTAAACAACAACAACAACAACAACAACTCCATGCCTGGACCCACTGGTTAGTGTTGGTCAATACTTTAGTCAACATATATGAGTGGTCATGTCTTGTTTGTTTTCATGGTAGCAGGTGAAGAAATCAAGCAAAGTCAATCTAGTTTTATTCATCCAAATGTTTGCCTGAAAGTATCTGGATACAGGTCATGAGAATTACATTAGCAGGTTGATTTACATGTGTAAATAAACAAGTAGACGTTCACGTGTGCTCACATCATCTCGCTCAGGGTGAAAGGTTTACACTGTGGCAGCCAGTAGCTCTGCTGTATGGTAAGCATGCCTCACTCCAAGGGTTGACATTACAACACAGGATGGTGGGAGTGCAACAGCTCCCAGACCTTGACCATATTCTGTAACACTTGGTCAGCTTGTGTTTCAACGCTTTTCCCCTTGTAATTAAGGCAATGGCGCCTGTACCCACACCTCAACGGTCACCCACTGTTTCTCCAAGAGAAAGAATGAGTTGCTTTGCCCTTTTGGAATGCAGCATTACATCCTTGTGGAATGAAAGCGCAATCTGGAGGCAATCGTTCAAGACATGGACTGTAGCGCCATCGCCACTGGTGAAAGTCAGTCTGATGAAACGCTTGGCTGAAACGCTCAGGGCTGAAGGTGTTGGCCATGACAGAGCCATCGTTAGCAGTGTGTGTGTGTGTGTGTGTGTGTGTGTGTGTGTGTCAGGGTCATCTCCTCTCACTGAGAACATGTCATGGAGGTCATTATAAGAAAGGAAAGGAGAACACCAGATGGCCTTTTCCCTCTCTCAACGCTCTTACAAAGCTTGGAATGCAGAGGCCGCTATCAGTACGGAGAACTACAGCATGGCTGTGTCAGTTTAACGTCTGTTACTGTCCTTCTACTGTACTTATGGGCTAGACTGAATGCCTCCGTATGCTTGGGTCAGACACTTTCTATTTCATTTCATTATAGTGCTCACGACAGCACACGCTTATTATTATGGAACGTCCCTGTATTTATCATAGAACACGCTTATATCCACCTTCTCCATCAGTTTAGTTTTCCCAGTTCTATGTTTCTCCATCCTGATTCCCTGTCCCTTCTCTGTCCTGAATAGGAGGGAGCCTGCACCGGAGCTTCTCTCTGATCCACCAGGACGACCTGGTGTGAGGTTGACCCCTCCTCCCTTTTCCTCTGCAGACACGGAAAACCAAGGTGAGCTGGAACCCTAGACACCCCCGCTCATACACCCACACCCCTGCTCATACACCCACACCCCTGCTTATACACCCACCCCCCCATATACCCACACCCCTGCTCATACACCCACACCCCCCATATACCCACACCCCTGCTCATACACCCACACCCCCCATATACCCACACCCCTGCTCATACACCCACACCCCCCATATACCCACACCCCTGCTCATACACCCACACCCCCCATATACCCACACCCCTGCTCATACACCCACACCCCCCATATACCCACACCCCTGCTCATACACCCACACCCCCCATATACCCACACCCCTGCTCATACACCCACACCCCCCATATACCCACAGCCCTGCTCATACACCCACACCCCCCATATACCCACACCCCTGCTCATACACCCACACCCCTGCTTATACACCCACACCCCTGCTCATACACCCACACCCCCCGTACGACCCACACCCCCCATATACCCACACCCCTGCTCATACACCCACACCCCTGCTCATACACCCACACCCCCCATATACCCACACCCCTGCTCATACACCCACACCCCCCATATACCCACACCCCTGCTCATACACCCACACCCCCCATATACCCACACCCCTGCTCATACACCCACACCCCCCATATACCCACACCCCTGCTCATACACCCACACCCCCCATATACCCACACCCCTGCTCATACACCCACACCCCCCATATACCCACACCCCTGCTCATACACCCACACCCCCCATATACCCACACCCCTGCTCATACACCCACACCCCCCATATACCCACACCCCTGCTCATACACCCACACCCCCCATATACCCACACCCCTGCTCATACACCCACACCCCCCATATACCCACACCCCTGCTCATACACCCACACCCCCCATATACCCACACCCCTGCTCATACACCCACACCCCCCATATACCCACACCCCTGCTCATACACCCCCACCCCTGCTTATACACCCACCCCCCCATATACCCACACCCCTGCTCATACACCCCGCTCATACACCCACACCTCGGCTCATACCCCCACACCACCTCCCACCCCCTATATACCACCACCCCTGCCACCACCTCACCCTCCATACACCACATCCCCCGCCACCACCTCCACTCCCGAATCTTGACTCTGCCCACATCCCCGACACCACCTCCACCCCTCCATACACCCCTACCCCGCCACCACCCACAGCCCCCCATACACCCACATCCCCACCACCACCACCTCCAACCCACCACCCCTCCACTGCAGCTGTTGAACAACTTACCCAGCTCAGGTGTTGGTAAATGGAGAGCCCCGTCCCCAACCTCCGCTGGTTTCGACGATCGCAAACGACTTCTGGTCGCCAGCATGTCACAGGACGCCCAACCAGAATTGACGTTGATTATAAATAGGACGTAAGCTCCAAATCGACTCATACTGCAGGTTATTAACATGTGGTTATCTATATTGCCCCCGTCCCTGTCTTCGTAAATCATCTAAATCCTGTTTCATGACATGGATGTATTAATACTCTCGCTGCATGTTAGAAGTGGAGATATTCCCAAAGAGATGTATGGTTCTTGTGGTTGTTGAGGTTCCGTCTCATTGCCGGTCATAACATGTCGCTTTTTAATGGAATTTGTAATGAATGGAACAGCCACATTGTTTCACCCCTCTGCAAGATGCAAAATACCTTATTATATTCAAGATCCATATCAAGACTCAGTCATCATTCTCCAATCTGCCCACCTTTTGCAATAATCTCATTTCAAAATTCATTCAGTTGTGACACAACTGTACATCTTCCCAGTGCTCTGTCCTCCTGTCTTCCCTTTTACCTCTTCATTCCTAAATGTCATTTCTTGTTAACATCCTGAGAGATTCCCCCCACGCTGCACCCTGTTCGCCGCTCTCAGTCAAGTCATCGTCTCCTTCGGGATGTTCTCGTCTCTTGCACCTGTGCTGGTGTTTGCGCTCAGAAGCTTGCCGCTGCGAGGCCCTCAAGGCCTGAGGAATTCCCTCGGCTCTAAGCAGCTGATGAGAGGCCCTGATCTCAGGCTGTGTTAGAAGTCACGGTTTCCGAACCCTTTTCACAAAAAGCCCTGATCCTTAGAAATCGCTGGCGTCCTCTGTTGTCCACTATGAAGTGATGCTATAACTTATCTATCTTTAACACCTCAGCTCCTCTGCCCGGTCCTACTCTTTGGTAGGTCAAGGAAGGCCTTTCCTTTGATGCCACTCAAAATAATAGCAATTTCATGATTATTTCTTTTGTTCTTGTTCGGGGAGTATAGTTATTTGAATACCGAGCTGTGGACAGGCATCTCTTTCAAATAATTGCAGTCACAGTATTTGGTCCTGTTCTGTGACCAGTGACAGATGTTGCCCACTCAGAATACCTTGACAAACCTGCCCTGACAGGGTTTAAAGCCCATTGTTTGGTGCTGCGGCCAGGGATTGAGTGTTGTGGTCCGTCAGAGTATGGGAAGACTAACCAGCGGAGGCTGAGACAGACGCTGCTGTTCCCTACCTATCGCTCTTTCTGGTCTTTAATATCACCTCCGCTTGCTTTGCAAACGACAGCAAGGGCAACAGAAAGCAGTTATGGATTTGGAGAAGCAAGATGCACAAAGGTTTGGTCTCATGACTGGATATAGCCTTGGTGTTGAGCAACACTGTCGTAGTGTTGTCCCCCCCCCACACACACACCCTTTTTCCTCCCTCCTTCCCCCTTCCCCCACACCCACTTACCTCAACACCCCCAACATGGACCACCATCACCGCCCTGACTCTGAACCCACCCCTCTTGATGGGTGCGGGGATTTGTGTGGCAGCCTGTGGTGCCGTCCTGTGAGAAGAATGGTCAGGCTTCCCCAACCCCCCTCTTGTCCTTCTCCACAGGCCCTGTGGGGTGAAGGGCTTTGGAATGGGCTGCATGGGGGTGGTCAGTGGGTGAGGGTCAGAGAAGTGGATGCAGAGCAAAGGGAGCTGTTTAGGTGAATTACAGGTTTTACTCTCAAGAGCATGTACCAGACACCTTTGTAGACCACCAGGTCACACACAGACAGACACGCAGCAAAGACCACGTGCAGCTCACACAAAGGCCGCCCTTTCAGGACAAGTTAGAACTTCAGAGAAAGTCCTGTTATTTCAACCATTTTTTCGAATGACTGTATGCTGTAATTACAATCATTGACTTTTGACTACCATAATTAGTCAGACTAGACACAGATGACATTTGACCAAACGTTTGTTCTCTTAGAGGGAGCTGTGTACGGTCTCACCTAACGATGGACATTGAAGATATCTGTCATATACGCATTACCCTTGGTTGAGTTAAAACTATTCGAAGTGCAGGAACTGTTGTACAAGTACAACTACAACATGAGAAATGTGGACAAAAGTTAGTTAACATGAGTGTTTAACCTGAGTAACGTTAAATAGTGTGAATGTCCATAAACTTTTGCGAAGTCTAGAAGGTCCACGTTTCTCGAACTCCAGGAGATTATTGATATGGCTTCAAGTTTCGTGCTTGAGGAGTTATACTGGATCCTCTTTGCAAAAGCTACATTATTTATGAGAGGAATGGAGCCACTGATATGCCCACAGTAGACTTTATTGACTTTGGAAGCAGTGAGAAAGATATTAACAACAGAGACTGATATCAGGTTCGGCCTGAAGAGAAATTGACTTAGAAAAAGTTTATTCACGTGACTCGCAATATTTTGCTTCTACATATCTTCAGGTCCAACGTATAACCATTATGAAAAGCTGAATGAGTCCCACGTTATGAAAAGGTTGAGTCAGCTGTACAGAGAAGCAGGAGATAGCAGAAAAGAAGAACCACTTATCAATCACACCTGGTTTAAGCAAAGGATGAGCACGCTGGAAAAGAAACTTGAAAGGGGCCTCTCTAGATAATGGCCATGGAGCTGACAGCTCATAAAGCAGTATAATTAGAGCTGGAACTATGGGTGTATGATTTTCCAATCTGCTGGAAGAGAGGCTTTCATGTGGAAGGCCAGGACTGCAGGGAAAAGCCTTCCACGGACATCGGAGGGGGGCAAAGGAGCCTCGTAAATCTCTCCGGAATAATGACAGACACTGTGGTGCTAACCTGTCTGCCTGTGGGTTACCCTGCTCTCAGAGAGAGGGGGGAAACAACAGGAGGGAGAGAGAATGTAGCACGAGACAAGCCTAGTAATTAGCAATGAGCAATTTCATTAGACGGCGTGCTCATACAATGAGAAAGGACTTGCAGGTTCAGAGACAGGACAGCATCGTAAGGGTCAGAAGTCAGGTTAGTCAGAAAGCCTGTGTGTATTCACGGTGTCCTGGCTGAAGAGACTGAGGAGGGTCGTCGCAATAATAACAGTGACTGGAAGCTTCCTGGATGTGACGTTTGATGTGGCAGAGATCAGCCTCTGTTATTTTACCAGGACATCTTTACACACCTACGCATGCACTCACATGCCCGCACACTTGACGAGTGTGTTTATGTGTGTGAGTGTGTGTGTGTGTGTTTGTGAGTGTGTGTGTGAGAGAGGAGAGTTTCTAAAGCAAGCGATGCCAGAGTTTGGGACACAGGCCCAAATCTCTCACATCAAACATCACATTCAGGAAGCTACATACACGCTTGCACACACCATAAACTTTATAACAGGGAGGGACTGATGGAAAAGCAAGCTAGGACGCCCCTCTCACTCCCCCAGGGCAGAAGCAGCTGTTGGAGGCTGATCCCAGACAAGACTCTACTGTACATTTAGGTATAATTCTACTGTAGCTCTTCTACGAGAATCGCATAGGTTTGTGGACCTCGGAAAACGTGTCAGATTGAGGTTGTCATGCAACATTGTGCCAACATTGTTGAGGAAGTTGATTTTAAGTGGGATATTCAGAAATTGACAACAGCAGTTGCATTGCCACAGAATTGAGTGTAGATCCTGGCCCAACAACAACAGGGCATCTTTAATAAGTTACCCTTCGTGTCCAGAGAGTTGGGATCATTATGCTTTTGTCCACCAATCTATTTTGATCATGAGCCATGTAACACAATACCAGAAACGCTTAAAGTGCAGACGATTTTTCAATGGAGAATTAAGTAGTGTTAGCACTGAGAAGCATTTGAGATCATGTTACATGTAGCTCATCCTAGTTACAGTTGCATAGCTGCCACCACTCATTATGGCTCCATAGAAATGAGAATTAGCCATGTTTTGATAACATTAACATACGTTATACTGTTGTGCCTGCAATGTGAGACAGTTGAAATATAAGAAGGTTTCAGTGTTGCTAGTATTTAACCTGTCTGCGTTCCACGCTAAATCCTGATGCCTCACTATTAAATCTCCTGACTGGCTTTAATATGCCAAAGTGGTAAGCACTCTTGTAACTTAAATCGTATTTTGCGTTCTCTCGCTCTTAGAACGAAGCTTTCTTCGCAGACGAGGCAATGTTGAAACTGTTGATCCTGTAGAATCATTATAAACTGATTTCTGATTGAATGAGGAGACATGTAGTCTGACGATTACAGTAATTGTCAAAGGAACACAACAGCGCTATACAACATGTGTTTGTTGTAAACAGAGTAAAACATTTAAGCAACCTATAATTTTCCCAGTTAGAACACACTCTCCTTCAAAACAAGCCCGCCTCCATGTCTTTGTCCCAACAGTGTGACATGACAGAGGCTTCCTTTGATGTTGTGATTAACAACAGACGCACCCTTGACGCACACACACACTCCCCCACACACACACACTCTAGACCAGACAAACACCCGAGTACATTTGAGGTGCCAAGCTACATCAGTCAGTCACTAGCTTTTAATTTCCCTGTAAATCTTCACACCTTCTTTGTTTGTCACTGTTTTTACTGTCAACCCATCTGATTTGTAACATGGGAGTGGAAGTGACTGGGAGAGTTTGTTTCTACTATATATGTATTCATACAGTGTGTGTGTGTGTGTGTATATATATATACACACACACACATATATACATTATATATATATATATATATATACACTGTATATGCAACATGGTGTGCATATTCACCTCTAGCAGGGTGTTCCTACAACACCCGCTATCCAGCTGTCTACTCCTAGCTTTTTATAAGCGACCTGGCTGTCCTTAACAGTCAGACGAATTTGGAAGGTCTAAATATGTCCGAATGCGTGGCTGAATTTGAAAGTTGGCCGTCCAAGGTTGTTCATTAACCCATTACAAATATACTCAAGAGCTGACCTTCCTGTAAGTGTTGATGCTATTGTGACCTGGTCACAACCTTTGGGCTTTTGTTCAACGTGTTCTTCCCAGCGTTCAGTCAGATTTTCATGTATTTTAGATGCCGTAGCCACACATCCACAACCTTGTGTGGTGCCCGGCAACATAGCAAGACTTTTTTATCACTTGTGAGTCAGAGGTCATGGTAACTATGGTGTCATATTTCCCTTGTGAAAATTCTACTAAAGTAACCGTAAAGCTACTCGCCAGTGACAGGCATTTGCAATAAAAGACACAAAATATATTTATTTGATGTGTAACGTGGGCCTTAAACTCACCTCGAATGGTCGCTTAAAGACAGCAGTTCTGGATAGGGTTTGTTGACTTCACAGGAAAACCATCATAGTGAACATCCTGTCATCTACATGCAACAGAGCACAAGCAGAGATGACACCTACATTGGTTTAACTTGACTAGTTTTTAAATTTAGCCCCTGTGATGTGGTCATAGTTTGCCTTTGAGAAGCATACCGAGACCTTGACAAATGAGGTCAACACAGTTGTAGGGTTAGAGTTGGTAAGGGGTCATTCAAGGAAGCAATAACCACACAGGAAGCTATGCATCCTTTTCATTTAGCCCCAGAAATAGCGAGTTAATCCAGGGGTGTCAAACTCTGGTCCTCGAGGGCCGCTGTCCTGAAGGTTTTCAATGTTTCCCTACTCCAGCACACCTGATTCTAATGAAGGGTCATTATCAGGCTTCCACAGAGCTCGTTAACAACCCATTAATTTGAATCAGGTGTGCTGGAGCAGGGAAACATCAAAAACCTTCAGGACAGCGAGCCTCGGGGACCAGGGTTTGACACGCCTGAGTTAATCCTTCAGTTAAGGATTGCCTTGCTCAGGAAAATAGGCCTGTTGTGGAACTGTTTGTCTTCTGTTGTATATATCAAATGTGTATATATATTCAAATTGCGGAAACCCATTTCAAAACCTAACTAATTTAAAACCTTTTCAGTTATGCTGAAACTCTCACAAACCCACAGCGGCAGCACTCAGAAAGTACATCAGAGGTCATATCTCAATATAAAGTGAGACCCAGTTCAAGTGACAAACTCTAGACTATTGCCCACATCACAAAGAATCATGAGTTTGTGTCCTTCCTGCTTAGGTTATATGAATTCGGGTGCCAGAGTTATAAGGTCAAAGGTCAGACCAAGTCAAATGAAAAGGTACACGCCGCCTGCAAGGAGGAAAGGGAGGGGTACGCTTGAGTCGATCTAAAGTCCTTTGTCTTTTAGCGACATACCAGACTCTAGTGTCTGCTAGATCAGCTCATTTAAAGGAAGTTTATGAGTGGAATCCTTCCTTGCAGAGATCGTTGGGACACAAGCAGAAGAGCTTTAGGAGTTAGATTTTACATAAAGCAAAACCCTTAAGTGTTCATAGTTTTCCATTAACCGCCACACACTCCACCCTTAACAACCCTTTGACAAGCATTGTAAGTATGGGAACCTCTAACCTGTCATGTGTACTTTTTAGTCGGTTTACAAAAAAGGTTCCTGCAAAGCTGTCATGGTTTCTCCTTCCCTCTCATGTCCTTTTGTCCGTGCTATGGCAGCTGCTTGCCGTATACCAAAACAGACAGTTCTCGAGTCAGCCGCAGGCACTACACACTACGTACATCCTTCACCAGAGGAAAAACCCCCCCAATGACAAGAGAGTGAGGGGATGAAGGATCGGACTATAGTTTGATATGTAATACGGAAATGGTGTTAGCACCCCGCTAACTTGTCAACAGATACCAGGTTCCATTGCCCTCTAAACATAGAACTACATAGGTTCAACATGGGCTTTGTGGATGGCTCCAGCCTTTGTTGAGGCCAGCCAGTGTCATTGTCTGGCAGTGGCACCATACTGGGTTGCCTGTCGTATCTTTCGTATTACTGATATACTCCAAACTATTTGTCCAAATTGTTTCGAGGACATGTAAGTGCATTGTAGCATTTTAGGTCGATTACAAATGCTAGACACATATAAGAGTCTGATTGATAGCTAATCCCCGAAAATCATTTGTCACGTGACACCTTCTTAAGGTTGTCGGCAGTACTAAATGCAGGGATATGCTTTGTTTACGGATGAAAAAATCTCTCAGGGTGGGATTATCCAGATAAACACAGGAGATGGAGCCCGCTGAACACTGGATTATGGAAGTACCCTATCCTCTCAGTCCCTAGATCCCTGAAATGGCTTCTCAACACAGTGTGTGTGAGGTGACAGGAATGTTACTTGTTCACACATCATCCCTTCTTCTTTTCAAAGAGCATCAGGTCAACCAAAAAGATTTAGCTGTCAGTGGAACAACTAGAGTCTGCATTCTCACTAGAGATAGATTGTACTCCAAACCAACAGCCGTTATCAATTTGATGCCATGTGACCTTGTGTTCCTGAATCACTACTGTGAAGTCTGTAATATAATGTAACTGTTGTGTGCTGCTTGTGCGTGTGCATTCAACAGTATGTGGAACACCACCTGTGATAGACCTGTCATCTAATAAAAAATCTTGTTTTTATGACTCATCTCTCAATGTGGTCGTTTAAACATTCCTGGTCTGGAACCTTTGGCCTGGTAGAGGTACTGTGATCTGGAGGCTTCTCAGCAAGAGACTGACATTCACCTGCTCACATCACCTCAGCCAGGGATCAGTCATTCCTTGCATGAGCTGCAAACTGACAAGTCTCACTGGCACGTGTTAATACGTGTTTTTAGGCTAGGCAGAGTTGATCTGAATTGCTGTCTAGATGGAGGACGTTTTTCTCAGAGAGACAGCTTTAGGAATGAACAACCTTAACACTGCTTGTATTGAAAGGCTTTATTAGTGGAAGAGGAGCAACGGGTAGATACATTTATAGTAATTGTCTACTCAGCTTCAGGACTTGGAGGAATTGGTCAATTTCCAGCTTGTTCATTCTGTAGTTATTAGTCATGTGATACCATAAATATCAATGTATTGGAGCCTTCGGGTTTGGGTTTGTCCTGAAATTAGCTTTCACCCCAATACCTTGATAATTTACTGCAGGGCTGAAGCACATTATCGCTTTGACTAAAAAGTATTTGTATTAGACTGTTCTAAATGCCACTTAACCTTGGAGTTGTTAATCTATCACATCAGTTATATTTTCACTTCTGTTTGTTTGAACCCACTACTTTTGCACACACCCATACAATCTAAATGTGCCCCAAGATATTTATAGAACCTCACAGAATAAGGTATTACCACTGTATGTAGCACAACATGGCCCTAAAATTAGCATTTATACATGTCTGTTTTTATGTAAATGGATGGATCAATAGGTGGATGGATTATTGTATGGATAGATTGTTTGTAGATAGATAATCTTATCCTGATTATGCAGGAAAAGAAAGCCAACAATATCATGATTTTGGATTTTTTTGGTCCTTTTCATTTTGAGCGAAGTATAGAGACAAGAAATGTCCTTCAGTTAGCGGGCCACACAGTTCACCTCAACATATTCTCCAGAGCCGCTAAATCCCCCTTGGAATGCCCAGTCTGTCAACATCTAGGTTTCTCCTCCACTGTGGTAACCGGCCCCCACTGATAGCTATCAGCTCTTATGGCCAAAAGCGTATCTCAGCCACTCTACTGGCCGTGTGTGAGGGCTCACCTGCAACACGAGCCCTGCCTTGATAATCCCATTAGCAGGACTCTGTTACCATTCCACTGTTCCAAACCAGTCCATTTTATTGGATAGTTGGAGATTAACCGAGGTCAACTTTTGAGACTGTAACAGGTAGATATGACGGCTTGGGGAACAAGAGAGTCTTTTAGAAACAAATGCCTGGAGTGAAAATGTGACGCTCAAACCCATTTAGCGCCTCAGCAGTTCTCAGATATGGAGATTCCATTTGAAGATCCTCGTGAAAAAGGCAGCCTCAGTTATGACTGTAGCTAAAGACATTTCCAGAAAAAGAAAGGTGCCTTAAGGTGTCTGTCACATAGTCTTTCCACTCAAACAAACGTAATTGCTTGTGTTGAGAGCGAATAGATCATGCGACCTATATCCTTGGTTGACCTCAAAGTGGAAGTCAGGGATACCTAGGGGGCATACCTCGTTTTACAGGACCTCGATGTCTTTTCATAAATCAGTGGTGGATTTAGTCAGGTAGACGTTCCCTCAAACAGATGTTTGAGGACAGAGATCAGAGGCCATGGCAAAGGTCTCACACGCACGAGCAAAGCAGAAGGCGCGATGGAGAGTGAGGGAGCGGGAAGCCGCAGGTCATGTGACACAGGGACAGAAAGTTCCTAACATTCTGCTCTTTTGTCTTTTCAGAAGAGGCGAAGAAAAACTCAAGAAGAAAACTCATCTGGAACATTGCATTTGTTTATCAGACTTGTATGTGTATTGATAAGGTTGCCTTTTGTGAGCTATTGCCATACCTCATTCAACTTTAGACCAGCTCTCTTGGTTTTTTTGCACTATACATATTTTCTAGTAATGAAAAATAAACAATTCTGTTGTAAAAAAAAAATCACTGAAAACTCAAATGTAAATGTCAGGCAGTGCTTAAAAAAATATTTTGTTTAGGAACTTAATTTGCTGTGTGCATATTTCCATTAAACAATCCAAATGTTGAATTAATTTTTATTCAAATGTCTCTGCTAAAGGCTGGTCATGCTTTTTTGTGTTTCTTTGCATGCTGATAAGTGAACAACCATCTTGTATGTTAACTTCAATGTCATCTAAATAAACAACTCAGGCTCCAGGTGCTCCAATGCTTGAACGAAAAAACATTGAAAGGCATGAATTCACTGACAGCATCCCAACCACATCCCGGGGCCTGGCTAATGACGACCTGCAGTGCCTTCTCTCTTCAGTTTTTGGCTGGCCTGTTGTCCAATAGTCAAGCTATTATTGCTATTAACTGTAATCAAAATGATATCTTGGAAGGAGGAAGAACAATGCTTTGTATGTTACATCCTGTTATTGTTCAGTTCAATCTTCAGGACATACAGGGCAAGAACAGATAAGTTACCTGTCACGGTTTGGTTGGAGCGTCAGCCATTTTCAGCTATATTCAGCCATTTAACTAGGAGGTCACATATTCTGAGGACAGCTATCAGGTCCAGTTGTGACAAAACGTTTAACAGAATAAGTTTACCTTTTTTCCCCAAAAGGGTTTTATATAATGATATCATACAATGTTAAATCCTAATGCTATATGCCTTAGTGTTATGGCCCACTGTTTGGGCATGGTCCAGATGCTATATCCAGCCTGTTTCTAGGGCTCCTGTTCTCTTTGAGCACAAGTGATAAGACCAGCCAAGATCCCATCAGCTGGATGCCTTCCACCGTTAAAAAGCTGAAATGCTACATAGGTTCTGCGGTCAGGACACTGACGGCAGCAGAGGCATTAGAATGTGCACTCCTGTTCTGGAAGCCTGACCACAGTCATGGATGCCCAGCGCCAATCTGCCAAGAGAGGCAAAATACTAAACTCCTCCCAGGTCCCTCTGAACCGGATCCAAATGTCTTAGATTCTTGGTATCCCCTATTTATATTCTGTGTATATTTCCAGCGGGTGCATGATTGGGATGCTAGCGGTGAGTGTGAGAGCTAGCAAATAGAAAGTGGGGGCCTCCTTTTCTGGAAGTTATTCTAAGGAGGAGAAGAGGCTGTCAGGTGATCAGATTAGAAATACAACTTTAACGTTCAAAGTGGCAAAAATGTATGGATCCTCGTGTTCATGGTCAATGTTTTTGCATCAACAATGTTTACAGCTTAATGTAGCTTATCGGATGTGACCATGCTGGGATCTACTGCGCCAAGGTGAAGTCCTCTACGCACAGACAGTATGATGCTACATACTACAGAACTATCTCTGCAAGTAGAAGTTTCTGGACTTTGTGGGTTAGAACTGCATGAATCCAGCTCTGCCTTTTATGACTAAGAAACATCTCTGCCCATCTCATCTGCGCCACACTGATCTGTTCCCCTTTCTCAGTTGTCAGTTGTGGCGTGTGTTCATAAGTGTTGAAATAGTTTGCTGAAATAGTTTGCTTTGGGGTGTGCACAGTACTTCACAAAATGTTTCCAAATTCTCCACTGCAAATTGACTCTGACTTGCACTGTACACCCACAAAAGAAGGTTCCATAGGTTCTCTAACGCTGTCCCTCTATGAAAGAAAAGGAAGTTATGGGCAAGTGTTGAGCGTGTACCCTTGCCTTGTCATCGGCCTTGACACGTGTGCTCACTTGAATGCAAAAATGTTGACATTCTAGCACATTCTGTGACGGGAGTATTGACATGGTAATTTGTCATCCGTTAGCAAGGTGGCTTTGATGCAGGATGTGTGACTGTCAAGTACAGCGACTGAGTTTTCCATAGGAACAACTCCACGGACACACACTTGCTCATTTCAAACTGACACGGATGCACATTCACAACTGGCCTGCACAGCTGGACCTGGCCATATATCAGCAACCTTGTCGGATGCAAGGTTATGAGATGTTCAAGAGTGATAAACGTTACGGACATGTTAAGAATGCCAGGAATTCGAACATGTCGAATACTGCAGGACTTGACCACAAAATGATATAGTGCATTGTCATTTCGCATTATGAACGCCCATAAAAATATAAAAAAGAAAATATTTTCCATATTGTGACAAAAGATTAGAGGTGTTAGATTGAGGTGAGCTACTTCTGAAGGCATAATTAATATTGGTTGTTGATCAATGATTTACTAAGTTGCTGTAAAAGACGATAAAGTCTTCTTCGGTTACAAAGTTAAGATTTTGGCAGGTCTGGATAGGGGTAATAACCTATACCGTTTTGTGTGGCCTGCAAGCACAGTCTGAGAAATGATTCCAAAACTATAGTTTTTCATATTTTGAATCATATCTACATTCAACTGTGTGTGCGTGCGGTTGCCCACTACTCACTGCTGTGTATGCACTTGGATGGGTTAAATGCAGAGGTAAATTTCGAGTATGGATAACCATACTTGACAATACGTCACTTCACTTCACTTCAAAGACAATTGAGATTATTTTTTAAAGCCATGTCAGGTGAGATTCATCTCAATGTCAAATCACGTTGATGGAACAAACAAAAGTTGTCAAAGGCAGTTCCGTGTTTCACTCTCTTCCAGTGAGATGGGAGTTCAATCCATTCTGTCTTTGTTCTCCATCCATCATGGGTCATTAAGACCTGCTGTCATCATGATCTGGTCCCCAGGATGAGGAGAGGAAGCTGGGTGGTGGAACCTTGGTGCCCTGGCCTCTACCCAACCTCCGTCTCTGTTTACACTGGGCCATAATTAACAGCCTCTCGCAAGGGAAGAGAAACCTCCTAGAACTCTGCCATGCCATGGATACAGTCAGGCTAATGCCAGCCTGAGAGATAGTGAAAGTAAATGGGCAGGCTAACAGTTCCAAACTCAGATATGTTCACCTCTGCGTTCCTTAACAATATGTTCCTTTCATGTGTCCTTTAGTTCATGAGTTCTAGAATCAGACGAAAGGATAACCATAAAAAAATGTATTGATTTTTTACAAGACCTGTTAATAGAAAATCTAGCTTAATGTTTAATTTATTAATGTATGGTTTATCAGTGGAGATGTTGGAGGCAACATAATGCATGTGAACCCTGGAAAAAGCAGTCGGTGAATATTCAAGTGTTGATCTGTTGTATTAAATGCTTTGTTAGTTTGTTTCTATAGATACAACCTTTCACACATGCCCCTCGCTTTATTTCTAACCAGTAGGACGAGGAGGGGCCCAACTTATTTAAGGGCTGAAATGAAAAGACGTGTGCTGAACGCTTCCCAGAGCTCATGGCATCCTGGCTATTTGATCCATGCAAAGCGAAGCTCGTCATAAGCAGGTTGCTAAGTGCTACGCAGTGTTGTCTGAAGTGCATCATCATCTCCAGTAAACACAGAGGCCTTTTATTTTTACCGGGGCTATTGAAGGTATCAGATTCACGCCCATCTCCCGGGCGTCCTCACTCCTGGCCTTGTTCAGTGTCATCCTTAAACATATCCCCCTTTGATACAAAGGATTTACGCACAGTGGTTCCCCTCTTCTATTAAAGAGATTTGTAGATTATGGGCACTTCATCATAAAGTTGATGGGGATGACCTACAGTATCAAATAGAGTGATGGATGGATGTTGAGAATGACTGTTGACTGAGACATTAAGTGAAATGCACAGTTATTGGTCAAATTATGAATATTAGTATATTGCCCAGGAAGTAAATGCTCTAAATAAGCATATTTTGTTTACAGAAGATATGTCTTGTGCACTTTGAGCATCTTCAGCATGTTGACTTTCTCAAGCGGTGTTCCATAAAAGGCCTCTAAGTATTTTTATCTTGATGTGACCTTGTGCGCCATACCTAATATGCATTCTCACATTCTCGCTGCATCCAAAATTTGATTGCTCAATTTGTTACGTGTCATGCTGTGTCAATAGAAGCCAAACATCTCTCATACTGTCGAACCAGTCACGGTTGAAATATTCCCGTCTTCACAACAACATTCATATAAATTCTTTGAAAATTGGCATTGCTGTCAGCTGCTGACAACATGGCTACTGCTCGAATCGTTGATGCCCAGATCATGTGTCTCATCATTGGATGAGCACATTTACATCTTGTGCAGAGGGGATTTCCATCCTGTGTGGGTGTAAATCTGATCTGATGCTCAGTGACAGCCCACCGCAAGGGATATATTTGGACTTTCTAGGAATAATTTATAGAAAAGGTCATCATTTATTAATGCGCTACCACGGCATACCAAGTTTGGTACTATAGGTCACTGAAATTGAGGCCACATCCTGCACAAGAAGAATGAAACATACAGTGCTTACTGTTGGACTGTTTATGCTTTATGAGTGAACGATCGCTCTCTCGGCGGAGGCATTTTCATGTGGACTGTTTCTGCAACACAATTGTTGTGTGAAAAGGCAGAATGGGGTTGGGGATTGGGGAGGGGGCAGAGGGTCCCCACCTGTCCTGCCAACTGATGCCAGGTGTCGGACCCTCTGTGTGTGACCAGGGGGGTCTTCAGTGCCGAGACGTCCCAGTGATGTGACCTTAAAGGCCACAACCTCCATGAACAGGCTGTAAACCTTTGCAGGAGCGTGTCCGGCAGGTCTGGGTGGTTAATGATGAATGAAAGTCTGGCCGATGACAAGGCTCAGTGTAGGTTAGTTCATTTGATACATTTATTCACGTGACCATTTCTGCCAGAAGATGTTTAAAAACCCTGTGCATCAATAAAGCTATTAAAGATGTCCATATGAGGAGAGGTTGTAAAAGTATCGAACAATTCCTTTCAGTCTAATGAATAATGCCAGAAAATAGACAGATGAATACTGTCTAACCTTTAGACCATAACTGCTAGACAACCTGCAGCTGGCATGTCATGGCAGGGCAATGGAGACTGTGATACTCCCCTGTGCCAGACTCATGCCCCTGTACTCAGCGTTGTGCTTGGAGGACTACTATGAGAGATGTCAGGCATGACCTTGGGCTGGGAGACTCGCCGATGGGACTATGATAAGAATGTTCACGGCTCATTAGCACCGACCCCATCAAGCACCTTGAAAGACTCCTCTGTTCCTGTGAACCGCTCTGTGAAATGACCAGCGCCGTCTCTTATGGTACGTCATGGCACAGAGCTGTGTTCAAAGCAGCTGAAAGCGAAGGGGCAGGGAGCGGAACCTGGCACATAGGAGTCTTTTGAAACCCTGATGTAATGTGATCAATTCTCTTGTATGTTGGCCACTTGGGCTTCCCGGTCACATTGATAAATATGTACATTTGTGCATATGTCTGATACTGTTTAAAACAGTGGGGTTGCTTTGGAATTTGGGGAATATTGAAAATGTTTATCTTGTTCACCATGCTATCCATTAGAGGGCACCATAGTCAGCATTCCATACCATCCTTGCTTGCAAACATACTGTTTAAAATGTCTTTATTTCAATTCATAAGATCAACCAAATTTATGCAGTAAAATCGTCAACGTCCATATACAATTTCTTATACTAAAATATCAAATCCACAAACAAATGGCTATAGTATCTGTATGTTCATGTTAACACTGACATATCATGAGTCATGTTAGCAGTGCCCTGTAACGTCCTTGAAGAAAAAAGTAAACTAAACTGAATCCAATCCAATTCATGTAACAGTAACTCCTATCCTAACACACGCACACTATTCTAAAAAAACACACACATGTGGGCAGTCCTTTGTCTTATGTGGTATTTGAATTTGTTTCAAGATTTCGAATCGAGAGCAAAGCTTTCTTTTCTGTTGTTGCACAAAGATTACTAAGAGAAAGGGGAGAGTGGGTTAGGTGGTTTATGACAGGGGACATAATAGGGAATCTGGGAGGGGATAGGCAGCCATGGTTTAAGAGGCCATCCAATGTGCTTTCTTAAATTAGCTGTGGGGGCAGGAGGCATGCTGTCTGAGTGGCCAGTGGGAGGGGTCTAGGTCTTACTGTCTACTGTTTCAGTATTACCTGCACAGCTCCACAGGAGTGTCTACACTTGTCCTGGGTGAGTGTGTGCGAACACAAAGGGAGAGGAAAGAATCCAGTCACAGAAGAGGTCTTCTCATTCTTTTTCTCAGTTTTCTTTTTCTTCTGTGGGGAGACTACTTCAAATATTTATTTCTGCCATTTTGCAAAATAGTTGCCGGGCAACTAGCACTGGATATGGCTGGTTGTCTGCAAAGGACAAGACTTTGTAGAGCTCAGGCACTCTTGAAATGCCTCTCAGTGGTTTTTACTGTGGGCTTTTGCTTAGCCACTGTGGATGCAGAGCCTTTTGATGCTGCTTTTCCCTTTAAACACCAATCTGGACCTAACGCTGATGACATCATCGTAGCCAACAACGGAATCAGGGTTCCCTTTGGGAGGTCTGTGTATTTGGACCCTGTTAATGACCTGGTCACTGATGTGCAGCCTGGGGACCGCTGCCACATCACTGTTCTGGACAATGACCCACTGGCCCAGAAACCAGGAATGCTAAGTCCTAAGAAGTTTCCCTGTTCGTTCGGGCCCGAGGAGGTGAAATACACTCACTTTGGTTCTCGGAGTCCCAGCAAGGACCGGGTGAAGCTTCAGCTGCGCTACGACTCCCAGACGGACACCGTGGTCATCCCCTTCATGCTGGAGGTGGAGGTGGTCTTCCAGCAGTTGGAGATCCTCACCCGTAACATACCTCTCGTGGTGGACAAGCTGCACAGCACCAGCAACCCTATTGACAAAAAGGGTCTTGAGTTCTCCTTTGAGGATGGGGTCACAAAGTGTAAGGTCACGACTCTGGTCGGCGCTGGAGGTCTCCCCAGGTATGGCACCCTTTTGAGTAACTCCATCAATGGCCAGATGGTAGACTGTGATGAGTTTCTTAAGCAAGGCATTCGCTACAAGCACACAGCCACCACCAACTCACCTAACAGAGACTTCATTCCTATGATGGCAGAGCTGCAGGATAATGATGGCAACATTATCTTGCAGGAGCATTTCCAGATTATGATTAGAATCAAAGAGGGCACGGAAAACACTTCTCCGAAGCCTAGCTTCGTAGCTATGATGATGATGGAGATTGATCAGTTTGTGATGACAGCTATTACAAGCGATATGCTGGCTGCCGAGGATGTTGAGTCTGATCCAGATAATTTAATCTTTAACATAACTTCACCTTTAGGCTATCAGCAGGGCTACCTAATCAGCACAGACGATCAGAATCTGCCCATTACTTCCTTTTATCAGAGAGACATTAAAGATCTGAAAATTGCCTATAAGCCTCCTTCAGAGGATTCAAACGAAGAGAGGATTTTCCAGCTGGAGTTTGAAATTGTAGATACGGAGGGCGCAGTCTCTGACACGTTTGCTTTTATGATCGTGGTGAAGCCAATGAATACCTTGGCGCCCGTAGCAACCAAAAACACAGGCCAGCTTTTGTTTGAGGGCCAGTCCCGGGCTCTGTCCACCTCTCAAAATCTCGAGATCAGCGACGAGGATAACCTGGAGGACGTGAGAATAACAGTTGTGGACGGATTGAAACACGGCGAGCTGACGGTGCTCGGCTCACACAGGAAATTCTTCACGCCCGCTGATTTAGATGCCGGCGTCGTGGTGTACCAACACGATGGCAGCGACACCTACAGTGACAACATCATTTTCAGAATGACTGATGGTAGCAACGAGGTGGAGTTTCTGTTCCCCATCACCATCGCCCCTACAGACGATGAGCCCCCTATCGTCAATGCCAACACCGGCCTGGTGCTTTTCAAGAACGAAATCATGCAGCTCTCTCCGTTCATTCTAAGTGCCACGGACATCGATTCGGAGGACTCTACCATTAAGTTTATGTTAGAGGCACCCTATTCCACAGTGGGGGAGATGCTTCTCAGACAAGTGGAGCCACCCGCTGACCCCTCAGTCTGGAGGTTCAGTGAGACAGATGAGATGTTTGAACAGGTGGTGGTAGAGTGGTTTCAGCAGGACATCATGGATGGCAAGCTCTTCTATCGCCACATCGGACCCCACAGTACCACCATTGTGATCGACCAGTTAATCTTCCGTGTACAAGATGACAACGACCCACCTAACCAGTCGGGCGAGCACTCGTTCACCATCAAAATCCAACCGGTGGATGATATTCCCCCAGAGCTTTACGCAGGCACCACACTTCACATGACTGTGAAAGAGTACGAACTGACATACTTCAGCAAGAAGTTTTTGCGTTACACCGATCTTGATTCCGAGGACAGGGATCTAAAGTACACTATCACCAAGCCTCCCACTGACACGGATGACAACAATCCGACCCTCCTGGGAGAAATTGTTTTGACTGACAACCCTGACACTGTCGTCACTGAGTTCACACAAGCTCAGGTCAACCACCATAAAGTGGCTTACAAACCCCCAGATCAAGAACTGGGCATCACTCCAAAAGTTGCTCAGTTTACATTTATTGTGGAGGACACTGCTGGTAATTCAATAGATGGACTATTCACTATTTTCTTACAGCCGGTGGACAACAAACCTCCAGTTATAACCAACACAGGTTTTTCTGTCTTGGAGAGAAGCACATACATCATCACTAGGAAGGAGCTGTTCGCCACAGACAAGGATACAGATGATGAAAATATCCTGTTCACTGTGACTCTGATTCCCCGCTATGGGCAGCTGCAGTATTTAGGGATAGACATGTCCAACAGTGAGACATTCAATCTGGAGGACATTGAAAATGGCCGCCTGGCCTACATCCACAGCGGAGAAGAATCCCTCAGTGACATCATCAAGGTGGATTGCAGCGATGGTTTCCACGAGGTGCCCATCATCATCAAGATCTCCATCAGCCCCGTCGATGACGAGACCCCCACTATCATGCTCCCAGCTGGTCTGCTCGGAGCCCACATCGATGTGCTGGAGAACGGAGCGACAGAGATCACCAGCAACGTCATTCAGGGACGGGATGAAGACACTGATGACCTCATGCTCACCTTCATCGTAGAGGAGCCCCCCAAACTCGGCGAGATCCTGGTCAATGGAGCCCCCGCCGAGAGGTTCACCCAACAGGACATCATCAACGGGGTGGTTGTGTACGCGCACACGAGCGGAGAAATCGGACCTATCAAAGAGCACGACTCTTTCAACCTCACCATTTCCGATATGTCCGATGAGTGGGTCGTCGGAGGCAACAAGGTCCAAGGTGTCCGAGTTCAAGTTACCATCCTCCCCATGGACAGCATCCCACCCATAGTCAGTGTAGGGGGGCAGTTTGTGGTTTTGGAAGGGGAGAAGAATGTCATCACGCCAGAGCATATTCAAGCTGAGGACATTGACACTGATAACAATGACATCCTTTGTACCATCATCGTTCAGTCAACATCAGGCTATGTGGAGAACATCTCCCCAGCTCCAGGGTCAGAGAAGTCAAGGTCAGGGACCGCCATTACCGCCTTCAGCATCAAAGATATCGGCCTTGGACACATCTACTATGTCCAGAGCATCCACAAGGGGGTGGAGCCTGTGGAGGACCGATTCACCTTCCGCTGTTCAGATGGCATCAATTTCTCCGAACGACATTTCTTCCCCATTGTCATCATCCCGACCAATGATGAGAAACCAGATATTTTTGTCCGCGAGTTTGTTGTCATGGAGGGTATGAGTCTGGTTATTGACACACCCATCCTGAACGCAGCTGATGCAGACATTCCGTTTGATGATCTGTACTTTGAGATCATCACAAACCCTAAGCATGGCAGTGTTGTCCAGCAGCTTGGTACTGGTACTATCCCTGTGACCAAGTTTTCCCTGGACCAGATCAAGGAGGCGTCCAACATTGTCTATGAACACGATGACTCAGAGACCAAAGAGGACAGTTTTGTGGTGCGGCTCTCCGATGGGAAACATACTGTAGAGAAAAAGGTTCTTGTCATGGTCATTCCCGTTGACGACGAGACACCAAGAATGGCCATAAACGACGGATTAGAGGTTGAGATTGGAGAAACCAAAATAATCAATAACAAAGTTTTAAAAGCCACTGATCTGGATTCTGAGGATAAAGAGCTAACTTATGTTGTACGCTATGGCCCTAGCCAAGGCTATCTTCAACGCATCTCCAAGCATGGGCATGTTCTTGGCAACATCACCATCGAAATGAACTTCACTCAAGACGACGTCGACAAACAGCTAATCCAGTACGTCCACACCGGCCAAGAAGGAATCCGTGACTTGCTGAAATTCGATGTCACCGATGGGATCAACCCTCTTATTGACCGTTACTTTTATATAAACATTGGAAGTATCGACATGGTCTTCCCAGATGTCATCAACAAAGGCGTCACCCTGAAAGAAGGGGGCAAAGTGACCCTTACCACTGACCTGCTAAGTACCACTGACATCAACAGTCCTGATGAGTTCCTGAGCTTCAGCATCACACGCGCCCCTAGCCGAGGTCATCTGGAGTGCACTGACTTTCCAGGCGTTCCCATTTCAACTTTCACCCAGCTCCAGCTCGCTGGCAACAAGATCTACTACATCCACACCTCAGATGATGAGATGAAGATGGACAGCTTTGAGTTTGAGGTGACGGACGGCTACAACCCTGTGTTCCGCACCTTCAGAGTGTCCATCACGGACGTGGACAACAAGAAACCTGTCCTGACCATCAGCCAGCTGATTGTGGCGGAGGGAGAGACCAAGCTCATCACTCCGTTTGAGTTGACCGTCGAGGATCGCGACACCCCAGACAACCTCCTGCGCTTTGTGATAACTCAGGTGCCAGTTCATGGCCAACTGCTCTACAACCACACCCAGCCAATCACATCCTTCACCAAACAGGACCTGAATGAAAATCTTATCACGTACAAGCACGACAGCACCGAAACCAACGAAGACAGCTTCTCCTTCACCGTCACAGACGGAACACACGCCGACTTCTACGTCTTCCCCGATACAGTTTACGAGACGCGTAAACCCCAGATGATGACTATCCACATAAACACGGTGGACAACGGAGTCCCACAGATCCTTGTAAACAAAGCAGCTGCTTCGCTCAGGGTCCTGCAAACAGGCCACTTGGGTTTCCTGATCACAAGCAAGGCCCTGAAGGCTGAGGACAGAGACAGTCCCCACAAGGTGTTGAAGTACACAGTGTCTGAGGCCCCCCTGCACGGCTTCATCATGAACACCGGCCTCGGAAATGACAGCATCAAAGTCTTCTCACAAGGTAATCTACGATGCCACAGTAAAAAGAAAAACACACAATCATGACTCCATAAGGTGTATTTGTTTGAATCGTTAAACACCATTTTTGTAGTTTACATCAACTGCGAGATCTTTTCTTTTGTCTTTGTGAGCGATTAATTGTCAAGCCAGAGGGTTAAAACTAAGTCTCAAAGAAAAGTGTGCTAATCCTTTCTGCTTTAAAGAACCCAGAGATTCTCTAACTCTCTCATCATTCTTTCCACCCTTTCATGTCATCAGCTGATATCGACGAAATGAAGATCTGCTATGTGCTCCTGGATGGGAGCAATGCCACAAGTGATATCTTCTACTTCACTGTTGAGGATAACGGTAAGAACCTTCTTTTAATCTTCTGAACTTTGCGCTCGCAGACTTAAGTGTCACGTTACTCAGGATTCAGTTGCCTGTAGGCATTTCCACAGACTTTGTCTTCTCTCTTAAGGACTATTTTAGAATGAATCTTCCTGCTATCTGTCAGATTCCAAGTGTTTGCATCACAAGGACTTAGGGCAGTTGGCCATAACTGACAGTTAGCAGAGCCCCTCGTCTCTTTTCGCTCCACTGAAGAGAGGTGGCAGGCTAAAAGAAGGTGGGAGGGGGTCAAAGGGTACATAGGCCAGAGGGCGGACATGTGTGTGCTAAGAGTGAAAGGGTCACCTATTGGACAATGAATACAGCTATGAACTTTATTGCCCCCGGACAAAAGTTCTTTTCAATGTCATTGTTGAAAGTGCCCCTATTGTGTTTGAAGTGACACCATGAAACAACATTGGCCAGCCTCTATACTTTAAAAGCCATTCACAGCAAACACTTCAGTATATCCCTGGTTTTATAGAAATGTATTCAAGGTAATAGTGCTTTATCTTGTGTCACATATTTGTCTATATTGGTAGAGCTGTTGTTCCCTATATTTTGTTTGTATAATTTGTGTAATAAAACTATAATGTGCCATTATAGTTTCATTGGGATAGTATAGCTCAGTGCTACTGTGGAGATTCCCCTTGGTATGTTGCTTTGAATCAAAGTGTCTGCTAAATTAACACGTTACTGTTATTATGAGGAACAGATTTTATTCTACCCTCCCTTCAATGTGAGGGAAATATATTAAGCGTTTCTATTTTCTGATGCGTATTTTTTGTCCTGACTCATCATCACTGGCCAAGAAGGTCTTTTGCTTTTTATCCAGATCCTTTCCTTACACTTCCTCCATCTCCTGTGATCCTCTGCTCACTGCGCTTTGGGTTTCAGCAAGGCTCCGGGTGTATTTATATTCTTGAGAAATTTACTTTTGGTCAGATGTCATATGAACCTCACCTCTTGGATTTCATAACTATCCACAGGTTGCATTTCTAGAGTGAAAATCCTGTGGTGTTTGAGTACAAGCATCATGGCTGTGTTTGTGTTTTCAATTTTGACCTGATCTCTGATATAGGTAATTCAATGGATGTGCACAGTATGAACTTTAACTGTGTGATGGTTTGGCGCAGTTCTGTACATATCATTTATATCGATTTAGCCCTGCGGTCCACCATCGCAGTCTTCTGCTATAGATTTAGAGAGAATCCCAGTTATATATTTAAACGCATCTATATAGTGTAAAGCACAGTAACACAACATAACAGGTGTAGGGACGCTTTGCTATTTTAGCATCAGCTGTAAATGCTGAACGCATTCTGGGGTTTTGAAATGCTATCCACACTGTAAGGAAAGTTTGGGCTATAATTATGCCAGATTGAGAACCAGCCAGAGCAATATCATCATCACAGCCATGGGCAGGGGAGCGCTATCTGGTGTCATGGCCTTTTGGGAAATTCTTCTGTGGTTTTAACCAACGTGAACCCCTGCCCATTAATCGTCACGTTAGCCTTCTCCTGAGTAGGTGTAATAATTAACTATAGAGGTGAGGCAGAGAGCGAAACAGGTGAAAGGTTAGTCTTGACTGAGGGCTCCAATAGTGATTTGGAGCTACAGTCAATAACTGCTATTGGATGATAGTGGAGAATATTACCGTGTGTAAAACTCTGTTTGAGTGTTTTTCGCGTGCAGAAACAGGGTAGCCATAAATAGCTTTCCAGGACTTTCAGTTTGCTTCATGGATAATAGCTGAACTTTCTCAGGCCTGTTAGCTGGAGGCTCTGTCTGTAATTGGGGCTCAAGCTTCAGGGACTGGACACAAGGGCTTTAATTACCTTGACAATCGACTGTGTTTGTCTGGCCAACATTTGGGATCCCTAGTCGGTTCATCTGAGCCAGGTGCCAGGTTCAGAACTCTCTGATTCACTTCCAGCTGGGGTAGGTGTTGGGTGTGTGTGTTCCTGGCTGAATATGGTTCACATGTAGATGGCTTGAAGGACATTTTTTTAATTTAAATTTATTTCCATGAAAAACTGAAATATGCCACACTTGTAGAAAAAACAGTGTTGGAAGGAGTTGGTTGAAATACAGCTTTTTTATGAGTTCCTCCTCTCACCTTCAAGGGAAGGCAGTGATGCAGGAACCTTGAGGCTGGCGCCTTGTCACCCTGCCTACCTCACAGCTGGACAGACTCATCCTTTTAGGGGCCGCTGGCTCTCATGAACACTAGGAGATGTATTGCCATTAGAGAAGGGTAGCCAAGATGTTTGAACTGGGTCCAAGGTAGCTGGTGTGTTTATTCTTTATAAGGAGCAGACTGGAAGAGGAGACAGTAAAGGACATGAACTTTTCATGGTGAGGCTCCTTGGCACTCTTCTTGCAATGCACAGTCTATAGTACTTCTCCCATTGTGGACAATGTTATGTGGGTGTAAGAGAATGCTTTCCGACTTGATTCCAGAGCTCCGTCCTTTCTGAACCCAGACAGCCTACCCTATGCATTTTCAAGGAACTGTTTAGCTAGCTGCTAATGTATCTGGTGTCAAAGCTCTGGTGCGAACCACTCCTCAGAGCAGGAAATAGCTACGCAGATACATCTGTACATGAGCAGCTGCTTCAGGGTATTAGCAGCTTTTAAACAGAGCAGAGTACCTGCCAGCACATGCAGATCGCCACTCTCTCTTTCTCTCCAAGTGGGCCAAGCTTGTTAACACACACATCCACACGCACGCTCACTGACATACACCGCCCCTCATAAACGCAAAAGTCCGGATGAGATGAGCTAGCATTAGTTTGCCCAACAACACTTTGCTCTCACGGAAGACACTCAAAACCAGTCCACACCGGTATGCAGGCCTCTCCATATGTATACTGTACAGTACACGGGTGCCAGTTTCTGTTCGAGTCTGCACGCTACTGGGCCACTGCATCTATACCTTTTTAGACTCGCCGTCTCCAGGGTGGTGTGTGTGTGTGTGTGTGTGTTGAGAGGAAGGGGGTGTACATTCCTCATTGCCAACAGGTGTAAGGCAACTTCGAAATTGCTTGGAGACTTAACATAACGTATGTATGCGTGTGTGTATGGATTTGAGTGTATGACTTATAAACATATGTTGAGATCTCAATCAGGGGCTGACAGCAGATAAATGTAGCGGGTGGTGTGTGTGTGTGTGTGTGTCCCAGTACTGGCCAGGACAGAGGTCAGCACAAGGCACCCAGTCGGAAGTCTGACGTCTCAGACAGGACACGGTTGTTCAGAGTGCGGCAACATTCCAACCCTGTGAGGAAAGCCTGTGGTGCTGTTTTTTGGTCAGGACCCACAGGGAGTTCCCATGGAGTGCCTGTTTAACTTTTCACCCTTCAGACAGACCCTGTGACAGGAATGTTGCCCAGGTAAATAAATCACTCGCGCAGCTGGAACGATCAAAATAGATGTATTCAGCTGAAACAAAGAGCAAAGACAACAAAGTCCATCTAGGTGTGACAATGACATTGTTCAGAAGTCCTTCTATCAGTTGTAGTTGTGTCGATGATACAAACAGGCTAACTACAATGCATACAAGACTCACGGTCGTATCCAGTATACCAGGCACCAGCCAGCCAGTTTGGAAGCAGCTATTAACTGTAGAGATGACAGGAGTATGAATGGCAATCCTATAGAGTCGAGGCTTTTATCTGTGCAGGCTTTCTATCTCAGCTACCGAAATAGAGGATATGAGAGGACATGATGAACGAGCTGGAGACTTTGTCCATCATCACTATGGCCTGTAGCTGCCCCTGTTACATAGGTGCATGCACTCCATGCTGTCCAAGAATGGGCTGTGTTTTGATTCCAAACATCAGGTCAGAATCAGTGAGACAGTGTGAATCAGCCTTGACAGATACACATGAGTAAAGTACGGTTAGATTGACCAATCATGGTGAAAGACACACTACAGCACTGTTTTGGAAGACAGGAACAATGAGTCACTTAAAGTACCTTGGAAATGTCCAGCATCACCTCAAGTGTTTCTTGTAGGGTTGATAGTGGTTATGACGAGGTGATTGGATATAAAGCAGTCAAGTGAGCCACAATTTTCAAAGGAGGAACATTTTGGGTGAAAAGCAGGAAAGTCTTATTTCTAAGGAAATACTTTGATATCCAGATAAACAAAATGGTGGATGGTTTGTGTGGGATAGTTGTTTAACTATCTCAATGATTCTGCCACAAAGCTCTGTCCGAAATGCACGCACATTGTAGTTCACCTAAGGGACTGCCCTGTCCACTGAGAATGTCTGCTGGTTGAGTAAAAACCAAACATCCTTTCAGTCACCTGTTCAAGTGCCCACAGAGAGTTGCCTGAGCCAATAAATACTTGTTTTTACAAGTGTGTGTGGCTCACATATATCCTCATCCATCAGGCCCCATCCCACTCTGCCACAGGCAGTGAGAGACTAGCCTCCAGAAGTTATCAGACTTGTCCAGACATCTGACTCTTCCTATTTTTTCTCTGTAGACTCCGGTCAAACAGTGTTTAAGAGAGTGGTTCTGAACATGAGCTGGATCATGTTCACTGGGAGGGAAATAAGACAATTGTTCATTGGCATTGGCCAAGGTTAATGGGCTGCAGCAATATAGTAGATTGTTCTGAGCATTTTACTTGCTGATGAAGATAACCATGTATTAAATTCAATGGTAAGAATGGACTCCCTGTTCTGGGCACAGAATTGATTGGATTGGTCTGATGTTTCTAGGCTTCCCCTCTGTTGCATGTGTGTCATGGGAGAGGGGGGGGTGCAACAGCCATAATGGGGGGTGAAGACAGGGAGAGGGGGCTGGTATACGATTATTCTGAGACGAGGGAGGAATGCTCTTTCCTCTAAGACCCCTGACTCCTGGCCATAGACAGACCAAGACATGGAGGAGGGAGCCCTACCAGACAGGTGTGTTTGCGGGGTCGGGGAGGCGGGGGGAGGGGGGTTCCTGAGGGATCTCATTTCAAAGCTCCTCTCCAATACTCCCACTCTCAAACACAGGCCATCTCCTACCAGCCGGAAATCCTATCCAACTCTTAGATATGCCGATAAACTGAAGGCGGCTTGTACCACGGAATCTAATTCCAGAGAGGTTCAATGGAACCCGACCTGAAGTAGGAATAGTCTTTTAGAGAGAAAGAGAAACAAGGACAGAGAGAGACAGAGAGAGAGACAGAGATAGAAAGACAGAGAGAGAGAGAGACAGAGATAGAAAGACAGAGAGAGAGAGAGACAGAGAGAGAAACAGACTGAGCATGTGTGTTTCACAGGTACTTTGTGGGCCTGTGCACACAGTGGTTTTATTTGTGTGCCTGACAGATAAATAAAGACCTGACCCAACACCAGCCGTTTCCGGTACAGTACCCAGTACAGTAGGACCCCCGAGCCACCACGATCGTACAGTAGGCAGGGATAGAAACTAGTCTCAAGTGGGTCACAGCCATCTCGCGCTGCGGAGCTTCCCTAACTGTGTTTTCAGATCTGAACTGTCAACCATGTCAACAGCCCCCCTCCTCCCCTAAGATTTACAGTCCTCTGGTGCCACCGATGGGCCTCCATACGACTGGGGGGCCGGAAGCCTCCCTCACCCCACCACTCTCCCCTCCTGACACAGTCCAGATTTACTGGGGCTGGGAGAGTGTGGGGAGTTATGATGTACGACCCTGAGGTTATTCTTATCTGGTCCCATATGGCATCTCTTCCAGCTTCTGCTCCCTGGGGAGCTGTTGGTGAGAGGTGTCTCTCCCTCACGCATTCTCACACTCCTCTGGACATTACGGGCAATATAACTTTTCAGTGTCTTCTTTCCATCTTCTTTTAAACGGTTTGTATCCTTCTTTCACCTTCTTTTCTGCCGTCTGTCCAGCTATTGCTGAGTCAATATTTGACGGTGACAGTAACGTAAGATTCTCTGAAGTGCGGAAAGCCTCTTGGGTTGACCCTCTGTGCAAAACGGAAGGACGAACCCCCGCAAGCGTATGTCATTAATGTTATTAATGACATGAGGTGACAGCCCCTGGGCTGCATCATGTGTAGGTGTACGTGCCTGTGATGTGCAGTAGCCAATGATAGCTATTAATACGGTCTCATCCCAAATCCTGGCCAATGGAATCTTTGAAATGTGGAGAGAGGAAGCTAAGTTGAGGCCTCCGGCATTTGAGAAATTACTTTCTGTCGCCCTAAAGTAAAGAACAGAAAGGGATTTTTTAAAAGTACTTGGTACTTATAGCTACAGTGAACAACTTTATTTGTGACGTATCTAGACTGCATACTTTGGTCACAAGACATTCACAAGGCCCAAATCTGAATCAATCACAAAATAAAAATGTAAAAAATTCCCCCCATCAGAAAGTATAAATGGAAAGATTGATGCGGACATTTAAAGATGGTGTTCCTCATCCTTGTCACTCAGCGTGGATATACTTAGTCAGGCGGCAGCAGTCTGTTGCTTTTCATTGCATCACCGAGGGACCTCACCATGACCTCTGCAGATATTTGTCTCATGACATATCTAGCTGCATCTATGTATGGCAATGCCCAGGAGACACCCTACATGTAAATAGGACAGTAGGAGGAATGTGCTATCAAAAGACACTGAGGGGATTTCTGTGAATATTGAATACTTAACGGTTGACATTGCTGACATGGGATATGGGATATTCCTAAACATTAGTGTGCGTGTGTATGTGTGCATGTGTGTGTGTGTGCATGTGTGTGTGAGTGAGTGAGTGAGTGTGTGTGCATGTGTGCGCGTGCGTTTTTGTAGTTGCTTAGTAATATTGGATGTATTCCCTAGAAATATGGATTTGTGTGTGTATGTTTCAATGCATTGTGCGGTGGTGGTCCGTCAAGGAGGAGCCTTATCCTTATAGGATCATGAATATATATTATAGTTTAAGGTGTGTTAACCACACTTCACGGAAATTGTTGGAATGTTCTGGCTACTGTCTTGTCTGCAAGATATAACTTGCAGTGCTGTGATGAGTCAGATGATTGTCAGACAAAAGGGAGGTCTCAAAACACGAGAACGGCTAGGAGACCATCTGAGAAATAACTGGATGATATACAAACAAATACACTTTTAGAAAAGTCATTCAGAGAGCCTAATGGCCACAGTAGGCCATCTTGGGAATCTTGGCAAATCTTTCCTTAAGCCATTAAAATGACAGTGGTAAATATGCATCAAGCTTTAGCTGCTAATGTTACAGACTTGGTGGGAACTTGGGGATGGGGCCCACCACATTGACAAATGTGTGAGTCACTTAAGGATGGCTGCCTGCACCTTGGGGAGTCCTGGACATGGTCCAATCCCAGCCAGGTCTGAAAACACCAAGGTCAGTCACACTATCCAAGTGATATACTGACTTTGCTTAGTGCTCCAACAGTGAACTTCATATAAATCACACCACAGATAATTTATTAAGGGAATGAAAACTGGGAAGATTTAAAATGCAGGACCAATAAAGCATCTCATCAAAAATAAATTATTGTTATCCATCATCTTAAAACGTAGCAGACGCATAAGCTTAGTGACTATGTTTAGAGGTTGATATTCAGTCTAAACGGTAGTTGTAAAGCGTGCAATAAATTAGTTTGTAAATCAGAGCTTAATGTCAAAACTCCCAGGACTTTAGAACCACCGTTTGACTTTTCTATTCCTGTAAATGACAGACCAGTGATCTGATGAGTACTGATCTCTACATACTCATAAATTACTGAAGGTGTTCGGTAACCTTAACACCAAACCTCTGCAAGACACTGTAAATTCTGAAAGAATTCATCAGCGGTTGAAACGAAATCAGGAAAAATAAAATACAGCACGTGGGCTATCTCTTGACTATAATAACCAGTGCTGTTAGATTGAAATTAGATTAGAAATTAGAAATGAGATGAAATTAGATTCTAATTGAATGTCAAGCAGTGCAGTATATCTGTGCATTTTACTGTCATTTTATGTGACAACGTTGAATGGAAAATCTGTCCCTCATGCATGAGACAGTGGTACTAACCCATTATTGGCTGATAGTCAAGTGTGAGTGGCTTACTAGGTTTTGAGTACAGGCCATCTGACAGCCTTCACAATAGGTGGAGAATACCCCTTTCCCATGAGTGTGTGAGAGAGAGAGACAGAGAGAGACAGAGAGAGACAGAGAGAGAGAGAGAAGCAGAGAGAGGCCGGCATGTCATGGCAGTCGTTCTAGCCCACCCAAACAGTAGCCTGGTGTCCCTTCAGTTGTTCATCCCCCAGGAGGACAAAGCCAACACTGGGAGGAAGGGATGAAGGGACGAGGGGGAAGGGTGGAGGGATGGGGGGGGAGGTTGGACAGGACGAGGGGGCGGTTGGACAGGACGGGGGAAGGGGCACAGCTGTCATTCTCAGTCCCCTGGAATCGTAACTTCTGGCGGGAGTGAGAACAGAGAGGAACGTGAGGAGACAGTGTGAGAGAAGGATTGAGGTGTGAAGGAGAATGCGGCAAAGCATAAAGATGAGGCTTTTGATAGAGACAGACGAACAGTATGTGTAGCAGTCAGAGCTAAATGTAATCTACCCATCACAAACCATGTGGTAAACCCATTTAACAGACATACATAGAGTCTGTAATGATCCACACGTTGAGCTTCACGGTCTTCTTTTTCTTCGGGCTTAGTAATGAATACATATGAGCTGCTCCAGTTTCATTTAATTTTTCACATTTTACTCAAGTAAAAATAAAAAACACTGTCCTCTTTTCCCTTGTAAATGTATAGTGCCTCAGCTAAGAGTTTCATGGAGATGTATCAGGGCACCTGCGTGATGCAGACTGAGAGCTGGGTTCTTCTTCTTCACATGAGTCTCTGTAATCCAACGCGGTTGTCTAACACATCTCGAGTCAGGCGCTGAACACTTAATTATAGTTGAAGGATATTAAAACCTCTGCATTTCATCTTCCTATTTTGACAGGCACTCGATTTACAGGTTCTCCCAAACACTGGGGTCTCTAATGAGACCCACTAGAAGACTTCATTTCAGTCTTTGAAACAGAAGTTAAGAAGCTTAAAGTTTTATTTTATTAACTTTAGTAAGCTGCTTAGAAATGAACATTTGTTCATTAAGGAATATGTGTGCCAAAAACAAAATTCAAATACTATTGTATCCGCCTGTTTTTATTTTCCTGGTTATAGTCAGTTGATTAGTGGGCTGTTGAATCAAAAATGCACCCTCATTTTTTCTGTTGTTAAATACAGGAAGGTGGGATAGGACCGTCACATAATTTTAGTTTTCTAGACAACATGCAATTATTCAATGCAAACTGGCTGTGGGTGCTGGAGTGGTGACCTGCCAGAATAAAGCATGCTAGAACAGATAAGGCTCTTTAGTGGGAACAGCGTTCATTTGATAATCCTATCTGATACAGGCTCAGTAAGCTCCGTATCAACTTGGCTGCCAGCCACAGGAACACTTGCTGCTCAAGGAAATCACTGATTTACCTTGTATAGGGGCAAACAGTCTGTGAACATGTGTTCGCCCACTGGTGTACCTGAGAAAAGGACCACAGAATGAGGCAGGAAAATATCTGTTAGCGTCTGTGGTCTTTGAACCTGATTTTGCCTTCATGTCTGGTATGTTGCATTGTCTTCTGAGAGGAAACACACTAAGCCTGATTTCCCAGATGCCCGAGAGCTGCTCAGTATGCCACACACTCCAAGAAAGCACATTTCATCTCATCAAACATGCAAGAGACGTCTCCATTTCTCCCCTTATTTTCGATATCTGCCGGCCCCTGCTTCTATCAACCCTGCAAGAATTCGGGCCCGGCAGGGACAAACATGATGAATGTGTCCTGTATTTTTAGCTGTAGCTGTCAGAAACATGAGCGTGGTCAAGGTTAGCTACCCCACTGGGCTTCTGGGACAAACAGGGCTCCTTGGATTCTAGCCAGGCAATGAAAGAGTTTATGCGTGCGTGTTTGTGTGCGTGTGTGTGTGTGTGTGTGTGCGTGTGTGTGTGTGTGTGCTTGCGCTCACCTCTGAGATAGAGATATAGCTTATGCATGCTTTCAAAGCATCCCCATCTCTGAACTCTTTGCCAATTCGAAAAAAAGAAAAGCGATCCAACACAGTCAGTGTTCCAGTAAATGCACTTGTTGCTATCGGCCAAATCTACCGTGGGTCTGAAGACTTTGAGAGTTTGCCGGGTCCCTGTTGTGCCTGTCTTGGCTTGACACGGGTTGGAGGAATAGCCTCATCCCCTTCAGAATGCAAAACTCACACACTCGTGCACATTCACACTCTCACGTAAACACACACACACTCTCTAGTGTTTTCATTCTCCTCAGTCAGGCATTGCAGCGAAGGCCCAAAGCTGTATTCGTAGCTCAGTGAGGCCCCAGCCTTGTCCAGTGCTCATATAGATACACAGAAGAATGCATATCTACAAAGCATATTGTCACTCGGTACGAGTGGGAACAAAAGCTGTTGAGTTTCTCTGCGCTTTTCTCACAGGTTCCTGCTGAACACCTCAACTACAGTTCTGTCTCCCTCTTCTCCCCTCTCTCCTTCTCTGTCTCTCTCTCTGCGATATCTCTCTTCCCACTCTGTGTTGAACGTGGGCGACACCACTGTCGCTGCACCTCCCCCCCCTTCTCTTCCCCTAATCCTCCCCACCACCTTCTTATCTCTGTTATTCTTGGGAGTATGTCTTGTGAAAAAAAGGAAAATATTTTTTTCCGGAGGCCTTCCTAGACCAACACTCCCACACCACAATTTGAAGGGGGCAGGTTAACGAGTTCCCTGTCGCTGTCCCTGACCAGTCATCCAGGACCAAATCCCCACAAGCAGCCTCCCACTGGCCCCTCAGTCCCGATTCCCCCCCCCCCCACCCTCTCCCCACCACCACCACCTCCACGCAACCAGTAACCCTGAAACCACATTGAGCGCCGCTCAATCCCACACCTAAGGTGGAAGGTCGTTTGAAATGTCAGAGCGAGAGGATTAGACATTTGAACGTTTGACTGTTGTCATGATAAAAAAAAGAAGAAGCAAGGATTAAGGAATTAAAGTTCTCTGGCCTTTAAGTAACTCTAAGGCAGCCAGTGTCAGGGGGAATGACTGTGGGTATGGTTGACGATTTTCTTTTTAGAGGGATTATATTAGTCATGAGGTTGACTTGATTAAAGGGTAGGATTGGGGCTGGATATCTGTGGATTAGGAGCAGGTGACTTTGAGCATTAGCTGTTTCGTAGCTAGCCCTGGTTTCGTTTGTGTGTTTTTGTGAACGCAAGGGCCATACAGAGAAATAATGAAGCTTATAGGCTTTCAACTGAGAACAGCCTACACTTCAACAAGCGCAGTAGCTTTAGCAAGACAGAACTGAAGGCCAACAGGGAGACCCTCTTCTCAGGTGGGCTGAACTGGAACTGGAAGCCAAATTTCCTGTGTGAGTGATTGATACCTTCTCAGGATGAATCAGTTCCTGTTCCGCATCTAACCCGAAGCCAGACACATTAATGTGAATAAACATACAGTTTAAATACAAGTTAGGACATTGTGATGTGTGTCTGTGGGGGGGCGGGGGGGGGGGGGGGGGGGTGTTGGACTAAAGAGGTATATTTGCAAGCTAGACATGATGTCACCCGTCCATCTCATTGGGGTGCTGAGGTCACATGACCACGTTGGCAAGGCTGCGGGTGGGATGTGGTAATAGACACTCTCTGCCCCTCACCTTTGCTCCCTGATAAGTGACCCTTGGTGAACCCCATGCTAATGCTGTCATCCTGATCCTGGGTCTTTGACTCCACTCTGACACCTGGGTCTGGTGTTGGCGAGACAGAGAGAGAGAGAGAGAGAGAGAGAGAGAGAGAAAGAGAAAGAGAGAAAGAGAGAGAGAGAGAGAGAGAGAGAGAGAGAGAGTGCACGTGTGTGTGACAATGAGAGTGTTCCCTTCCTTTTAATTCGTTAGACATTGAATTGAAGTCTGTCAATGGCACCACTTATCAGTCAGCTTGTGATCTCTTTCTCCTCCTGGCTTTCTGAATGAGAGAGGAAGTTGGAAACAGGGCAGCACTTAAGTGTCCGCCTGTGTGGGGCGGCCAGGGCATTCATGGAGGCCCAGGCTTTAGTGATCAAGTTACCCCTTTACCCCCTTTCAAAGCTGTCCTTCCTCAGCTCTTTTGTCTGAAGGTATCGGCTACCTCCAAAAGCAATAATCCATCAAGGCCACCTGAAGAGTTTCCTATAAGAGCCAAATGATAACTTTAGGGCTCAGTTTCCATCCTCATCTGTAGATGTGGAGGGTTTTAAACAGTGGGTTTACTCTTGCAGGTGGAAACAAGCTGAAGCCACAGCCATTCCGGCTCAACTGGGCCTGGATCTCCTTGGAGAGAGAGTTCTACCTGGTAGACGAGGACGCCAAGTTCCTGGAGGTCACCCTCAAACGGAGGGGCTATCTGGGAGAAACCTCTTTCGTCAGTAAGTACAGAGCAATGCACTTTCACAGAGTGGTTTGAATGGTGTTTGTTTGGTCAGATGACCCATTTACTCTATAAGTATTCATACAGGATCTTATCATCTTGACTCCTACAAAGTACATTTTGCAGGCTAGTAGCAAATTTAGGCAGAAAATGACATTACATGCAGCCAATTGCGAGAGGGTACTTCAACAAGGGAAAAACTCTGCTGGACCAAAAAAAACATCTATTAATCTGTCATTTTGGGCAAGACTGCTTTTTTAATGGTCCTTTTTTAATGTTCACAGTGTTAGAAAAAAAAAAGGTTCTGCCGCATTGCATCAAGCCTCCCTCCACGTCATCGATGTGTTCTGGTCTTTCTCAAGCACAGCTCAGCGTGTCCTCAGTTTACCTTTTAGTCAAAGGGTTGGACGAGTCACGCCCTACCGCAAAAGAACACCTCCACACCTGTCATGCTGTGTCTCATTTGATGGATGCTGTCTGTCTCCTGTCTGGCCAGTGCAAAGGCTAGTTTGACTGAGTGCACAGAGAGGCCGCCTCCCCACAGAGCTCAGGGGGTTGATGCCGGCTTGTTAGTCTGTTTGGCGACAACGTCCAGACACAGTGGTAGTAGGTCTTTAGTGGGTACACTCCTCTATTTACCCTCTGCCTTTGTGGATGCAGAGAGGGCAAATAGGCAGAGATACCTTGTTAACAATTTGACAATGCTGCTGAGTCAGACTATTCACTGCTCTGTCCTCCCACATCCTCCCTGAACCTGCACACAAAGCTCTTCCACGATAGGTGCACGGATCTTAAGTCTTCCTTTCTTTTGAGCGAGATCAAAGAACAGCCCTGAATCATTCATGTAATTAGATTTCCAAGGACCAGCAGCATCTAAGGCAAAAAAAAAAAAACGTGTCCGTTTTTTAAATCAGGATACTCACCTCCCACTGACATTCAATTAAAATGAAAATAATCGAAAAATGAATTATGAATAAAAATGAGGTACAATGCCCACGATTCTTTTCCTTCGCCGCAGGCATCGACACCAAGGACGGCACAGCGGAGAAGGACAAAGATTTCCGTGGAAAGTCCCAGAAGCAGGTCCAGTTCAACCCGGGCCAGAACACGGCCACCTGGAAGGTGAAGATTTTCACCGATCAAGAGTTTGAGACGTCAGAGACCTTCGAAATCAAGCTGTCGGAACCCGTCATGGCAGTCCTGGAGTTCCCTGACTCAGCCACAGTGGAGATAGTGGACCCTGGTGATGGTAGGAGTTAGAGTTAACCTTTAACCCTGCTTCCACAATCCGTTTCACCCCTTAGGACTGGAACTTTGATTCCACCCCCTCATGCTCGTGTTTGGAGAAGAATTGTTTTTAATAGCTGTAATCTCCATTTCCATCTCTGTGGGTCAAGACCTGATGTCCTTGTGTGTCCTTCCTCACAGAGTCCACAGTGTTCATCCCCCAGGCTGAGTTCAAGATCGAGGAGGACATTGGGGAGCTGCTGGTGCCTGTGCGGCGCTCTGGAGACGCCAGCCAGGAGCTCATGGTGGTCTGCTTCACGCAACAAGGTCTGACACCTAGCATATGAATGACGATCGTTTGTTCAATTCAAAACCTTTTCATCGCATCCAGTCACACAACAGTGTCACACTCCTGTTTTGTTTTTCTTCAGGCACAGCTACAGGCACCATCCCCAGCACGGTCTTGTCCTACTCTGACTACATCACCCGACCCGAGGACCACACCAGCGTGCTGCGCTTCGACAAGGACGAGCGGGAGAAGACCTGCCGCATCATCATTATTGACGACTCACTGTACGAGGAGGAAGAGAGCTTCAATGTCACGCTGAGCATGCCAATGGGTGGCCAGCTGGGCGCCAGCTTCCCCAGCGCCAAGATCGTCATTCTGGCAGACAGTGACGATGGTGAGCAGGACGTGAGGACCCCCAGTGTTGGCCAAACTGGATCAGATTAAGGGATTACAATATAGGATTAGAAATCATTTGAGAACTGGTCAAGAATCTAGAATCTCTTTAACACGTTTACATACCTAAGAAATCGCATTTTAAAACCAATTGTTACGCATTCTTCAACGAAAAGATATTGCTACAATTGTAGATTTGTCCCATTTACAAAATAAGACAAAGTATCGATCTAAAATGTAATTATGATCAACCGCAAACACATTCATGAAGAGACAAGCATACACAGCGAATCCAGTATGTTTGGAAGCAAGCCTTTCAGTATGATTTTTACTGAAGTTTCCCAAGGGTTAGGGTTAGTAATAATGATATGATTCCTTCTCTGTTTGTTATGAGGCCTTAGCTGCTGCCCAAGGAGCTTTGATGTTAAATCACAATGATGTGGGTGTGTGTCTTTGTCTGCCTTTGTCAGCCTGTGTGTTGGAGTTTTTGCTGGGGTGTGCGTTAGTGCCTGTGCACATTCTTGTTGCCAGGCTTTGCACCTCAGCGATGTTTCCTGTCGGGTGTGCTGGTGTGATCGCGTACAGTCGTTGTTTGTCCAGCCCTGTGTCTTTGTTGTGTCTGTGAGGACTGAAGAGAGCCCCAGCACAATCAACACTCATCCCTCACACTGGCAGGAGCTGGAGATCCTTCCGCCTGGTGCCTCTTTGATGCCCTGCCGTGGCTGTGCCACTTTGGTCTCCCTGAGTCATGTAATCTACAAGTCCAATCATGGCGCCATATCCAAAGCCACACACACACTCAGCTGAAGACAAAAGCATCGCTCCCAAAGGGCGATGTTTGCCTGGTTGCCCTGGCCATGCCCTCTCCCATCCCCCTATTCCTGGCCTCATCACCTGCTTGGCAACCCTGTTGGAAATTAGAAACCTCCCTTCACTTTGTCAGTCTCTATGTGTGTCTGCATGGCTATACTATACTTTGCTTTCATTGTTCTGTCCTTGTCTGTTCTGTAAGTGAATCTGCCTGTCTACCTGTCTACCTGTCTACCTGTCTACCTGTCTGTCTGAGTCTGTCAGTGAGTCTGCCTGTCAACCTGTCTGTCAGTGAGTCTGCCTGTCTACCTGTTTGCCAGACCACACCAGAAACTTGATAACCATCGGCAGGTGTCGAGAGGAAGAATAGCACCTCTGGACAATGCAGGAAGAGAACATTAGAGACGTGTTTTGTTCTGTGCTGCCCCTCTTGTCACACGTTCAGCAGAGCTGAATAGAGAGCAGACCCCACACCCCCCGCCCCCCACCCTGTCCTCCTGTCCACCACCCCCCTACTCCCCCTCCTCCCTTTTTTATCTGATGGGTGCCAGAAAGCAGGCAATGGCTGAGAGGAGGTGACTTTAGTGAAGGAATTTTTAAATGACAGGCATGTTTTTCCCCCAGGCCCTTTTCTGATGGCTTTTGCTACGCGTCTTTGGTTTATTTGTGGAGCCAATAGGGGTGACTGAGGTGAACAGACTTTTGTTTCATTCTAGGAATGTGCAATGCTAGCTTAACAAGCTTAGCAAAACAGTAACTAGCTGCTATTACTTTTTAGCAGGTTGCTTTATAAAAGCTGTACGAAAGTGCAACTATCTTATATATGTTTGGTGTCCCATACTATTAATGAGCTAGGATGGATATGAAAAATCAATTTTGTCATGCAGACACAATAACAATATGAGTTTATTTATATCAAGACTAAGTCTTTTCGGAACCATTGGAATTCCTCCTTTCATAGTTGCCACCATTGTAGTACCATCTCAACATCCTGTTATCTCCCTCCTTTCCTCTCCTCCCTGTCTCCCACCATTTCCTCCAAGCAGACCATCCCGCTGACAGACAGACAGGGATTTAATCCCTTGCCAGCCATTTTGCTACTAGAACACAATCGGACGCTATGTATAAATAATGAACGTACATTCCATGTCGTGACTCCAGGAGACGTGATGAGACAGGAGATAGGAGTCCTCAATATAAACCTCCATTGTTGCGGCCTGGCGTCTTGGTGGGTCCCTTCAAGGAAACACCCCTTTCCTAGCTGGCGTGTGTGTGTCTGTGTGTGTGTGCATGTGTAAACCCATCTGCCTGGCTGGGTAAACCTGTGGTTTGGCTCTCGGCCAGCTTCAGGCTCCATTGTTATTTGTCTGGCTCTTCCTCCCAGTGATCTTTCAGGGTTGCCATGTTGGCACCTCAACCCCCCAATAATCCCCCATCCTGGTGCTGAATAGTGTCAGTGAGAAGCATCGATACTGTGCCAGATCTCCCTTGCCTAGGGGACAAAACTGATAAGATACAGTTTTAGGAATCCTATTCATATTACAAATACAATGTATGTGTACACCTCTTCCAGTGTTATATGTTGAGGTTATTTGGAACAGTGATAACTGCTCAAAGGGTCAGGGAACAGCCTTTGATCTTAGGAGATAGTCAGGGTTGTCAGTGTGGGATAACGATGGCCGTTATAGAAGGGTGTGGAGAGATGAATCAGTGGTCTGAGCCTTTGTTCCAGGGGTCTGCATTCCAGGGATATGGGTGTGTGTGTGTGTGTGTGTGTGTGGGTGTGTGTGTGTGTGTGTGTGTTATGAGAGAGTAGATCCGCCTGTCTGTCTATGTCCCTCTTTCTTCACTGTTATCTGACAAGGGAACATCCTTCAGCCCTCACCTGACCCAAACACACACACACACACCTTAATGTGGATACTCAGCAGTATCCACAGAGCCTTGGCACCGAGTTCAGATGCCTGGCTTGATGAGGAGGAGTAGGAGGATGGGATGAGAGAAGGATGACAGCTCTCTTCCTGAGCAGACTCGCTGCCGGAGGGGGTACCGACCGCATGACCGAGTAAACCCTGCCACCGTTTCAAAGCCAAACGTGTTTGAACATCCAGCCTTTCGCCACATCTCATTCAGCACCTTAAGTTTGACTCTGGTTCTCAAGTGTTGAAACCCATGTGCAGAAAGGATCGTAGTCAGGAGCAGCACTCCCCTACTGTACAAAGAAAACTCTTGACTGCCTCAGAAACCATTTAGAATATACGTGAGCGAATACTCCCAGACATGAACTCTCTCTCCATATCGGTCTCTCTCTCTCTTTCTCTCTTTGTCTCTCGTTCCCCCTCCCTCTCCAACAGAGCCGTCCCTCTACTTCGGGGAGCCAGAGTACATAGTGGATGAGAGTTCAGGCTACGTGGAGGTGAGGGTGTGGAGGACAGGCACCGACCTGTCCAAGACTGCCACGGTCACCGTGCGCTCCCGCAAGAGCGACCCTGTCTCCGCCGAGGGTAAAGACCTAGGCCCCCTGCGTCTGTGTGCTGTCTCACCTGTCTGTCTGTCTGTCTGTCTACCCATTCACCTTTCCATCCAATGATTTAGTCATCCATCAACTGCATTTCCATGCAGTCGCTATAACAATGCCCCTCTCTCAACCCACTGCCAGCTGGACTGGACTACGTCGGCATCAGCCGTAACCTGGACTTCGCCCCCGGAGTGACCATGCAGACGTTCAGGGTGACCATCCTGGATGACCTGGGCCAGCCGGAGTTGGAGGGGCCGGAGACCTTTGACTTGGTCCTCAGGATGCCCATGAACGCCGTGCTGGGAGAGCCCAGCAAGACGACTATCACCATCAACGACACCATCACCGACCGTGAGCCACTCTCCTCCACACACATACACACCACACATGTTTTTGTGTAGTCACATACTTGGAGGACAAAGGCTCCTATGCATGCATGGGGTCTGTTAAGACAGGGGTTTGTTTTTCATTGGAACTTCACACTTATACACAGCCACTTGAGGCTCATTTATAAGCTTTCCAACAAAAACATGTAATTCCTACATCAAAACAGCCAGTGAAAGCTTGTCCCATGGCTGTTGTCAGTGCCCAAGGTGCAGTTCAAGGAAGGCAGCTACAAGGTGGATGAGGCCGATGGGGAGGTGAGGGCCATTGTCTACCGCAGCGGCGACATTAGCCACGCCTCTACGGTGCGCTGCTACACCCGCCAGGGCTCCGCCCAGGTCATGATGGACTACAATGAGAGGCCCAACACAGATGGGTCGCTGGTCAGCTTCCTCCCAGGTACGAGCGAGAAGGAGAGGGGGAGGATGACAGCCTTTTGTTCTGCTGGTTCTGGTCCTTAATATGTATTTGTTCCTCACTTGTTTTCACCTCTCTTTCTGTCTCATCTTTCTCTCTTTCTTCGTCTCGATAATGTTACTTGGCACCCTCGAGGAAACTGCAACCTCCTCTTTTCCCCCCAAGCCCCCTTACTTTATAATTATCTGTCAACACGTATTCTTGTCATGTACCTTGATACCATCGTACAAGGTTTCTGTCTGTATTTATTTTTATGTCATTCTCTCATCTCCCTCTCGCCTTCCTGCTCGCTCTGACTCTCTACCTCCCTCTCTCTCTTTCATCTCTCTCACTCTCCCTCTCTATTATATTTCTCATCTCCCTCTCTCTCTCCCTCCCATCTCCCTTTTTTTGCCCTCTCATCTCCATCTTTCTCCCTCTCCCTCTCTCTCTCTCTCTCTCTCTCTCTCTCATCTCCCTCCCACACTCCCTCCCTCCCCAGGGGAGAGTGAGAAGCCGTGCGTGGTGACCCTGGTGGATGACTCGGTGTACGAGGAGGATGAGGAGCTCCGCCTGGTACTGGGCACACCCAAGAGCAAGTCCCTCTACGGTGCCTCCATAGGGGAGCAGAAGGAGGCGCTGGTCACCATCACGGACGAGAAAGACAGTGAGCACGGGCTGGGGGGGGGGGGGGGGGGATGAAATCACAGGCAACACACTTCACATTCACCGGTGCCTAAGAGATAGACAAAGTGTTTGGTTATACACAGCAGGCTCTTATCTGTGGGTGCTCATTAGCTAAGTGGACGCAGCTGTAAGATGGTTTGTGTGCACCTGCAAAAGCTTTCTGAAAAGCTCTGCTTTTAAAGGGCTGAATACTAATTCTCTTTCCTCCTCCTCTTCTGCCTCCTCGTGCGTCCCTCCTCCTACCTCCCCTCTCCTTTCTCCTTTCTTGCAACCCATCCCTTCTCCTCCTCCCTCCACACAGAGCCCATCATCCGTTTCTCAGAGATCAAGTACAGCGTGCGGGAGCCTCAGGTGAAGGGCGAGCTGGCCCTGGTCAGAATCCCCATCCTGAGGGTGGGAGACAGCTCCAAGGTGTCCCTGGTGCGCGTCCACACCAAGGACGGCTCCGCCACCTCCGGAGAGGACTACAACCCCCTGTCTGAAGGCAAGTAACCATTTGGACTACATTACCCAGTCCGATTAGAATGGATGACCTGAGAACTGAGACATGGAAGAATCGCACAATCATAAACACTGTGTCATCATCTGATTGGTGTTTTCAGATGTGGAGTTCAAGGAGGGGGAGACAGAGCACTTTGTGGAGGTGCAGATCCTGTTTGACGGCCAGAGAGAGATGAGAGAGGCTTTCACCCTGCACCTAAAGCCTGACGAATACATGGTGGCTGAGACCATGGTGAGATGAAGAACACGCGGCGCTTCTGCACAAGCACATTCATACACACACACGCCTATAAACATACTAAACATACATGAACACATCCACATTTGCGGACATGCTATCTGGCTCGCTCCCTCATTCACACACTTTTAATAAATACATACATATAATATGCACTAAGACACACATTACAAAAATACCCTTAACACCCAGAACTATACACACACACACATGGCTCTCTGTGTTAAAATAACCAGGCAGCAGCTGCCACTGTCACCAAACCCAAATCACCACGTCTCGTAAAAAATGCCTTCTCCTCTTTGCGCCTGTGTGTGTTGTGTGCAGTGTGCTGTGTGTGTATGCTTGGAGAATGGTGCTCCGGGTGACCAGCGCCCTGACCAATAAACAGGGATACAAGGCATCCCAAACATGTAGTGTACGGTGCTGCACACGCTCTCTCCTCTATCCTGCTGTCTCTCACTCAAGGCAGCTAGGCTCTCCTCTCTCTCTCATGGGTCAGCTAGTACCTTACCAACAGCATGATGAGAGACGCACGGAAAATCATATGCTTGGATGTGTGGTGTAAATATATGTTTTATTCCTGAGTATATAGTTGAAACCTAGTTTAATACACAAAAAACAGTATTTCTAGAGAGCGAAGTCAGTGATTTGATCAAACTTTCAATCACATTTTAATGTCTGTTTGTCTGTACGTGACTGCCTCATTTGGGTTTGTTTATCAAGAGAACTTGTGAATCAACGAACAGAAGTGAACTAACCCTGCAGGAATGGGCCCTGTTTGCTCCTTTAGATGAGCAAGGCCATCGTGTACATCGAGGAGATGGACACCGTGGCTGACGTCACTTTCCCAGCCGTACCTGTGGTGGTCTCCCTGCTCATGTACGATGATACGGCACGTGCCAGGGACAACCCCCGACCCCCCACTGGATACCCTGTGGTCTGCGTGACGGTGAGTGGCCGCGTCCGCTCGCTCGCTCGCTCGCACACACACACACACACACACACACACGCATCATGTCTATCAGATTCAATCAGATACTAACATCCACTTGAGATCTTGACTACATTTTCTTTTTTACATCATTCCGTTTCATTTCATTTTATTCACTTCCATTTACAATCGACACAAAGGATTTCAGCTTCCATTACTCAAGTAAAAGTACAGATACTTATTTAGTGCTGACTGCACTTTTTCTCTCAAGTCCCAGTAAATAAATATGGGCTCTGACATTGACTTAAAGAAAGAAAATCTCTGCTTGAACACTAAAGGCAGTAATGTCCTTGTTCCAACAGGCCTGCAACCCCAAATACCATGACTTTGACAAGACGGGCTCCATCTGCACGGCGGAGAACATCAACGACACGCTGACCCAGTACCGCTGGCTCGTTAGCGCCCCTAGCGGGGCCGACGGTGTCACCAGCCCCATGAGAGAGGTGGACACCAATACCTTCTTCACCAACACCAAGTCCATCACCCTGGACTCCATCTACTTCCAGGCAGGCTCCCGTGTCCAGTGTGCGGCCCGCGCCTTCAACATCAACGGAGACGCTGGCCTGGAGCTGTCCAGCCCCATTGCCATGGTCAGCAAGGAGGAAGGTGAGAAGAGGGAGTCTGGAGAGAGGAGTTTAAGGTTTCATAAGATGCTTGTTGTTGTTGTTGTTGTTCTGGAAGGCAAAAATGCTAAACACCTCAAATGTAGTCATGTGGTAATGATGTTTGCTGACTTACAAGGCAAAACTGTTTTAATTCAAGGAAAGTCAGGGTTAAGGTAGGTTTTATCACCAGTTTTTCTTGTGTTCTGTTGTGGAGCACGGATCTGATGTTCTGCCGGTTCTGTAGGGATGTGTCAACCTCGTGTCCCCGGAACCGTGGGGGCGGAACCTTTTTCTGCCAAGATCCGCTACACGGGTCCTGACGACCCCGACTTTCCCAACCTCATCAAGCTGACTGTCCACATGCCACACATGGACGGTAGGTGGACTACTTCACTTCTTCACTAAGAAACAAACCAAGGAAATGGGAACATGGTTGATCACTGCCTTTTTTTATCTGATGCGTTCTTATCTGATGGGTTGAAGTGGATGACGAGGAATGATACCTTTGAAATCCTACTTCTAAAAACCCTTGCGGTTCTGCCTCTCTCATCCTGCCTCCTTTACCACCTGTCCCTCTCTCTGTTTCTCCAGGCATGCTACCCGTCATCTCTACGAGGGCGCTCCAGAACTTCGAGCTGACCCTGAGTCCTGATGGCACCCGCGTGGGCAACCACCGCTGCTCCAACCTGCTGGACTTCAACGAGATCCAGACTGGCCACGGCTTCATCACAGACGCCACCAAGAACCCGGAGATCATCGGCGAGACGTCTCCCTACCAGTACAGTGGCACCATGCGCTCCGCCAACTCGCTGCGCTTCTACAGGAACCTGAACCTGGAGGCCTGCCTGTGGGAATTCAGCAGCTACTACGACATGTCTGAGCTCCTCAGCGACTGCGGGGGGTCCATCGGAACTGATGGGCAGGTAGGGGGAGGTGACCCAGACACACACACAAACCATTTACTGTTTTATTGGTAGTAACATTGGACATGCTTTTATCTAACGGGTCATACTGCATAGACATTAGTGGTAATTCCAGCTATGAAGTACTATGCTACGAAGTAGCTACCAGTCAAGTCCAGTCCAGTCTGACCCTGTCCCTTTCTCTCCACCTGCAGGTGCTAAACCTGGTCCAGTCCTACGTCACCCTCCGAGTGCCCCTCTTTGTCTCCTATGTGTTCCACTCCCCTGTGGCTGTGGGCGGCTGGCAACACTTTGACCTGCAGTCCGAGCTCAAGCTCACCTTCGTCTACGACACTGCCATCTTGTGGCAGGAGGGGATCGGCAGCCCGCCCGAGGCAGAACTGCAAGGTCAGAACCAAACGCTCCTCCTACAGTTCAGATGAGGTACTACAGTTGCGGGCTTTTCTGATATCTTCAGCCAATCGAAAATCCAGTCAATGTGTTGTTATTGTCACTTTAACTAGTGGCAGTGAGAGGTGATTGTTACTACATGTGTGAAGTAATCTGTGGAACTGAACATGTTGCGTACTTGTGGATTATCTAGGATCCATGTACCCCACCAGCATGAGGATAAACGAGGAGGGTCGCCTGGTGGTCAACTTCAAGACCGAGGCTCGATACAGGGGCCTCTTTGTCATGTCCCACCCAGGTACTCACACACACTCACACACTCACTTAGTGTACTACACAGGTCCATCCAAACCTATGTCAGCCATACTTAATTATATGTACATACATGAATACAAAACACACTAACGGAGTCACATGTGATGAAACTATTTAGTGGTCATTCTATAGAGTTAGCCCCTATAGGGTTGCACAATGACCCAGATCAGCCACTGCTATTTCTGGCATCTCACGCTAAGGAGCTTCTCTTCCTGTGTGTTACGAAATAGAAATGTAACTCAACTGACACATTTCATGCAAGGTGCCAGATGTACAGTTGGCTGTAAATGATGAAATGATGAGTTGAGTTACAACTTTTGCAACAAGATTTATTGAAGTTTCAGACACTTGACTATATGGGTTTCATGCACACTGTTGGGTACTTAAAAATGGTGTGTGTGTGTGTGTGTTCAGGAACTGGCCTGTCGTCCATGGTGATGTGTGCAGACCACCCAGGGCTGACCTTCACCCTGTCCCTGGTCCGGACTGAGCCCACCTACAACCAGCCCATGCAGCAGTGGACCTTTGTCTCAGACTTTGCTGTGAGTCGTTTCAAAATTGATTTCCAAAAAAAGATACACCACGTCAACAATGATGTTTAAAGTTTGGCTCTATTGAAAAACGTTCTACAAACCTGTGGTGGGAGACCACCACAGACCACTGTGGTGGGAGACCACCACAGACATAAGTCAAGGCTAAATGAACATCCTACAGGGATTCTATACTTCATTTGAAATAATTCATTATTTCATGACTTTTTCATCAATGTATTAAACTGTTAGCTTTTTCTTTATTTGTAATTAGTATCATATCATGGATAACCTCAATAAGGAATAGACCTTCCAGGAGTCCTCAGGGTCCTCAGTGAGTAACTCTGGTTCGTCTGTTCTCCCCAGGTGCGTGACTACTCTGGCACCTACACGGTCAAGCTGATCCCCTGCAGCGCCTCCCCCAACGGCGAGTACAGCATCCCCCCTGTGTGCCACCCCCGAGAGCCCCTCACCTTTGACATGGACATCCGCTTCCAGCAGGTCTGCTCTACTCCCCCTCAGACCCAGTGGAATGCTCATTAAGGAGACTACAGATGATCAGTGTGTGACTGGAGTAATGGTGTTGAATTAGTGGCTAACATTGATAAAGGAAGGGGTTCCATTGCATTGTTGTAGCAAGAAATGTCATACTCTGTCCGGTGCAAATGTCTCTCCTTTGTGTGCAACCCTCCTCTCTTCTACCCCTGGCTACTCTCACCTTCCTGCCCTCCTACTTCCCTCCTCTCTCTTCCTCCCCTCCCCTCTGCTCTCCTCCTCAGGTGAGCGACCCAGTGGCAGCAGAGTTCAGTCTCAACACCCAGATGTTCCTGCTGTCTAAGAGGGAGCTGTGGCTGTCTGACGGCTCCATGGGCTTTGGAGAGGGATCTGACGCCGCCTTCTCAGAAGGTAGGAAATGACCCCTAGTGACACTTGAGAGACACTACACCCAGGCGAATTCATTTAGGCGGTTACTGCCTCCATTCTGTATGCTCGTTTTTGACACAGTGCCTGAACCACCCTCAATAGTTCAGTCCTGCCCTCTCTCTCTTCTTCCTCCTTCCTTTTCCCTCCTCATCTTCCTCACGCCATCCTTCCCCTCCTCCGCCAGGCTCGTCCATCTATGGCCGTGTCATGGTGGACCCGGTTCAGAATCTGGGAGACTCATTCACCTGCAGCATTGAGAAGGTGTTCCTGTGCACTGGGGCGGATGGATACGTGCCCAAGTACAACCCCACTAACAAGGAGTACGGCTGTCTGGCGGACGCTCCATCGCTGCTCTACAGGTTCAAGATCCTGGTAAGAGCGTCGAAGACACATCTATACCTCTTTATCTACGTGGTCCATGTGCTACCCTGTGTGTAGGGGTTTCATTGCGTAGGTCTGTGTTAAATATTTTCTTTAACAACTGTGTCACCTTAGTCATGGCAATCTTTTTTTTCTCTCCTGTACATGTTCATGATAGTTTTTCAACTGTGTGTTTGTGTGTCTCATTCAGGACAAGGCCCAGCCAGAGACACAGGCCTCTGCGTTTGGAGATGTCCTGTTCGAAGCCACCCTGGCTCTGGACACCCCAGGAGCTCTGCCTCTGGTCAGACAGACTGGCTCTGACGGCTTCACCCTGTCCTCCTCCCCTCTGTTCCAGGTAGAAACACAAACCCCCTCTCCCACCCACCCCCCCTCACAAACACATTAATTTCACAAATGATCTTTTGATATATCTTACAGACTCATGCATGCTCACAGAAAATGCAGGCACATATTAGCTAACATCTAAGGTTTAGGTGTGTAATAAGTGTGCATCAACATCTCTCTGATGTTTTGCCAGGTGGCTGCTGGTCGAGAGTGGTTCATCCACACCATCTACACCGTCCGCTCCCGAGACAACGCCAACCGCAGCATAGGAAAGCGCAGCCTGGACTACCAGCACCACAGCCTGTCCTCCGTGGACCCTCAGTCCCAGATCGGCACCTCCTCTTTGGGCCGCAGCCGCCGAGCTGCCCCCTCCGCCCCTGACCTAGCCCAGGACATCGGTGTGGACGCCAGCCGGGGAACCAACATCCAGCACATCGCCCTGGACCGCTCTGACCGCATGGTGGTCAGCCAGCGCCAGCCCTGGACCCCCAGCCGTGAGCGCCAGCCCTTCCTGGAGCGGCCTCTTCTGGAGAGCTCCGGCAGGGAGCCCATGGACACCTCCACCCTGCCCATGCTGGTGGGGCTTGCCGGCCTTATCCTCCTCATCTGTCTGATCGCCATCGTGGTCATCCTGCTGGTGCGGCGCAAGAGGCGGGACAAGAAGAGCCAGTTCCCTCCTTACACCACCTCCTCCAGCTCCGCCTACGGCGGGAGCAGCTACAGCGGCGGGACATCTAGCACGAGGCAATTCTCGGATAGTTCTGAGGTCTAGAGACACACACACACATACACACACATGCAGACACGCAGGCACACACTCAGACACACATAACCCAGACCTTCCCTGCAGACACCCTCTGAAAAGAAAACTGTTCCTTTCTTCACCACAGTGCCTTCTAAGTACAAAACTAACAAACCTCACTTTCCTTAGCAATGAAGACAGCTCACACGGTCAGCACTCTGGACAGTGCAACTATACGTACGAGGGTTACAACAAATGCAATATGTGTGAGTGCATGCGTGATAGGCTTGTAAAGAGCTAGCGTTCTGTCAGGCTGCCTGACCCACTATGAAGTGTTTCCTTCACATAAACAGCCCCTCTGTAGAAACATACACTTTTCATTTAATAACGTTACTCGTTCGATTGTGCACCCTGTACGTCTTGTTTTAGTTCGTAAATGCAGAGAGTCGCGAGTTAGGATTGGTGTCCTAGCGCTAATCCCATTCTGCCTCATTTCCCCCAATTGTAAAAAACATCCCCCCCCCCCCCCCCCTCGCCATTTACCGTTGGTGCTTGAGTTGGAAAAACTCTGTGGAATATTTTGGAACGCAGGATGTCTTCTGCACAGGTAGCCTTGAGTTAGCAGCTGGGATATTTTTCTGTCCCCCTTTTTTTCCCTGGAGAAAACTACTTTACCAAGGTGTTTTTACCATCATCATTAGTCGTCAGCCATTGTATTATTTCATGTTTTAAAATGTTTTATGTGTGCGTTTTTTGTGTGTTTTTTTGCGGAGAGGAACAGCCATGTGTTAAATGTTACGTTAGCGGAGGCTATCTGTCTGGTGTATGCTGTTGAGAAAAATTATTGTATTTTTGTAATGTGATGTTGACGATGCACTGCTGTGCGTTCAAAAGCCCTTCATGTCTTCGCCCACTGCAGCACACCCTAATGGTGCTATTCAAAGGGATTGTATTGTTATTTTAGTCAAATGAGAGAACGTAACTATTAATTCAGAATTTGTTTTTATACATCTTTTTACAGGTCTTTGAGAATGCGGTTTAAAAGCATACCTATGTGCATAGCATGACTTGCCTGTGTACATACATGCATGTATAGAATATTGAAAATCTCCACAGGACAATGCAAACAAAAAAAAGGTATTAACACACCCTGGTGAAACTTGAAAAAAATTAAAATAAACACTCTGTGCTCTGTAACCTAGAAAGCAATAACCAACTTAAAATTATGACCTTTGTTTTATGCAAGTGACAGTATATAAGTTAACATGTGCCAATTAGTATAGACGTAGATTTTTCCAGACCAATTTCAATCAAATTGGTGATTTATCAATGTTGTGATCACTTCAATGCATTGTCTGATGTACGCCGACTATAACTGCCAAATACAAATGTACTTTTCTGAAATCGTTTTAGCGTTTTCCATCAACATCTGCAACACAGACCTAAACTTCTCTGGCCATAAATAAACCTAGTCCTAAATTTGGTCATTCGGACGTATAAATGTACATCCTTAATAAGAATCATTGACCTTCCACCACATAACATAGCCCCTGCTTCTGCTGAAAGCGTACATTAACACATTGAGTTTCACACCGCTCTGAGGGAAGAGAGCTTTGTCTGCTTGGTCGAGATAACGCTTCCTCTTTTCACCCTCCCTACATTCGTTCCGTGTACGACTGAGAACAACACCGAGGAACGAAAGGAGGATGAAAGGAGGAAGGGATATGTAAATAGTCACTAAAACAGCCATGTCAGGTAGGGATGACTGAGGTCATGTGAGGTGAGCTTGGTGCATCAAAGATAGAGCTGGTTAGCAGACAGAAACCGTTGCCTTGGTGAGAGAGATGTGTGAGGTCACAGTGGGAAACATCAGGGGTTGATGTGGTTTATTGATCTGGAAGGTGAACTGGATGGTTTGGAAACCAGGCATATGTTTCAGTCTCATGCTTTGTGAGGAGGGTTAAGAGAAAGTGGGATCGAGGCTGCTGCTGTAGACAGGTAGAGGAAGGAAGAACCACTTAGTAGCATGATCATCTGTGGGTCCATCAGCAAGACATCCACGGACATTATTGGACCTGCAGATGGCCATATGAAAACCCCCCATTTGTTCTGTAGGAGTATAACATGATGTGAAACCAATCAAATGCGTGAGAGTTGGCAGTCTTGTTACTGATTTGGCTTTAGACCCAAGCTGCCAGATGGCTTTCATTGTTTACTGGGTGATCTGTCATCATCCAGGAATAATATCTCCAGAACATACTTGGAAATAACTGAGCAGTACTAAAACATTGCAGGCAAGGCAGGAAATCACTTTTCTCAGCGACTTTCCTTTTCTCACAAATAATGCTTATGTGATTCTGAAAAGCTCAATATCAAAGCCTATTGTCCACAAACTTTATGTTAACGAGACCATATATTAACATACACCAAATAAGTATTTACTTTTCAGGTGATTCTGATATTAATCTCTCTGGACATTGTATTAACCAACTTTCTTTAAATAAAAGTTCATTTGAGAAATTGTCTCTTTTATTGTTCCATTTTCCAACCGTGCGTCTTGGAGTTGTCAGAACTCTGTTTGTGTCACAATCACATGCTCAACTGATGAGTTTTTCCACCATCTTTGCTCCATGTGGGTGAGAGCCAGAGGCCAACCAGAAACACTGACCTGCCTGCCATGACATTTCTATCTAATCCCACGAGTGACTAATGTGACTTTTCCAACCATTTTGTCTCTTCCTTGTACTATCCCAACACAGCCAACCATATACTAACTTTCAGGATGTATTTTTACCAAGATAAAATTCAGCTAGCAGTTTAAAAAAAACAGTGGTAGTTTATTGAGACATATTCAAAAAAGACATTTTCAACCCCATCAGGGAAAGAAAAACAACTGAGGTTCCTCAAAATAAAAAAGGGACACATTGTTACAGGTAAAGGAATGTGGTACACAACCAAACAGGCATAAATACATTTATTATATCACCTCCAGTACTAGTAAAAAAGGTAGAAAATAAACAAAACAAAAAAGAACCCAGTGCGGCTGCAGTTACGGGGTTGAGTCACTAACAAGGCAGGCCTGCAAACGACTAAACCTTACCTAGAACGAGCCCAGCTACAAGCAAAGAAGCGTAGTCCTCTGAGGGGATATTTTTGTTGTACAGTACATCGTCACGACCCGTAAAAAAAAGGAAAAAAATAAAATTGCAACAGACGTTACGACTAGCTATCTTGTTGCTCTCTCCTCTCTTCTTCCTCCTCCCCCGGGCACCAGACGCTCGCTGCCTCACAGCTTCAGTTTTTTCCTGCGCCCTCGTCCATCCGGGGTTCCCTCTGACTTGCGTTTTTGGGCCTGAGGAAGGCAAGATGACAGAAAAAAAACAACTGAGGATGAATTTCTGACGATGTTTCTATAACAGAGTGGCACATTTGTTGACATGATAGTTGTAGGAAGAGGTTAATGTGTCTTCATATCCTGCTGGCAGGGTGGAGGGACAGCTGTTTCTTACCGAGCCAGACTTAGGTCCTCTCTTCTTCTTCTCTGCCTTCTCCCTCTCCTCCAGCTCCATGTTCTCTCTCTCAATCAGCGTGATCAGAGTGTTGCATCGCCTCTGAAGCTCCTACACACACACGCAGGCACACACATTAACCCCAAAACCAACCCTGGAAGTATTGGAAATTGACAATGAAGAGCAACTTCAACAGAAAGTTTCACCATGGCGGTTCTGGACTTGAGGAACCAGTCGAAGCGGAACTGGGGTGAATTGCGGATGCACTGGCGCAGCTCGTCGTAGACGCTCTCCTTGTCGAAGCCCAGCTTGTGCAGCATGCAGATGAGGAAACGGTCCTCCTCCTCCGTGTAGTTCTTGCCCTTGTTGGTACCGTAGGAGATGCGGAGCTGGTGGAATGGGGCCTTGTATCGCCCAATCTGAGGGAGGTGACAGAGGGTGTTGGGTTTACATAGACATGATAAGCTCTGGTTTGCCATTTCTTTCCTGGTGCAAGTGCCACTGCATTGGAATTGGTTTCCAACTCCAGATCTGAATTCATTCAAAACGCTGCTTGTGATTCCTTTAGGAGACGGGCGTTGGCTTCAGCTACCTTGGAGTCCAGAGCCTTCTTGATGCTGATCCTTCTCTGGATCCTGGCTTCTCCTCTCTCGATCTGGGCCATGATCTTCTCAATGTCCTGCAGCTCGTTGCAGCGCTCCCAGAACACCGCTGACAGAAAATACACACAAACAAGTTGAGGCGATACAACTACTCATCGGCGTAAACGGACCCATTGTCTTTGAAGGAGTTTTTCTCCCAATAGGATCATCAGCAAGGATGAGGGACCAGCGCTCCGAGTTTAGGACAGAGCCTGTCTTTTCCTCCATGTTGGTAATCGAGGACATTGTAAAGTCCTCAATGGGTAAGAAGCTGATTGTTTTGTGTGCCGAAGGAATTTCTTCTATTTACCAGAATATTCCATGACCTCTTCTGGGGTTTTTCCCTCAACTTCCCTGGCGATGTTCTCGATGTCGTCTCGCCCCCACTTCTCATTGGCTTTGATGAACTGGTTAAAGTCACGCTTGTTCCAAATTGTGAAGCCCTGAGTGAAAGTTTTTGTCGATGAGTGCGCGTGTGTAAACAAAAAAACACTAATGAAACCATGTTGAGCAGATAAGTTCCGCCCACTCTTGGACACTATACCTGCGAGAGGAGGTTCTCCTTCTCCTCAAGCTCCTCCTCTGAAAGGGCCTCTGCATCATCAATCTTGCCCTGCTCCTCCTTCTGTTGCTGGGCAGAGTTGGGCAGGTCTGGGTTGCGAGGAACCTGAAGAGAATCAAGTCGATTTATAAACCCTCTGCATTTCACCAGGTTCTCTAGCCAGAAGAAGTGCAGTGGCCAGGGGACGCTGGGCGGACCTTGTAACCGATGGTCTTCCTGTAGAAGAGAATCTCTTTCTCCAGCAGCTCAAACAGGCGAGGGGGGAAGAACTGGAAGTCTTGAACATTGGGCTGCTTTGGTGGACGAGGAGCCTACAAGAGAGAAGGGGGAATGAGGAGGAAAGGTTACATATATTTCTACAAGGCCAAGAGATGTTTTATTTTGGGCGGTGAACATTGGGTAATCATCTTCCAGAGTGTGTTTACACCACCTGTCCTGGGGGGGGCGGTAAGGAGAAGTGTCTCACCTTGGGGGCTTTGGGTTCGCTGACGCGAAGAGCCTCTCGGAAGTAGGCATCCACCGCATAGTTGGCCTTCCTTTCTCTCTTGGGTGGTTCGATCCAGTTTGTTATAACCTACAAGAGCAGGCAGCCAACAGGTTACATGGGGCCTGGGGGACATGGACATGAATGAAGGGTTGGAGACTGAAGCCTTAAAAAGGGACGTTACCTTCTTTTTCTCCCTGTAGTCCTCTCCTTCGAAGGAGTACACTGTGTACGCCCCGGCGTTCTCCGTGTCCATGCTGAAGTTTCTCAAAGAACTTTCACCCAGGTTCTCCATCTTCTCCTTCATCTCAATTGTCTGGAGGAACCAGACATGAACACAGACATTCACCACAACATACAGGACCTGGAGAGTTTTCGCTGAGTCTAATAAATGGCGTTTTTGATATCAAAACAGTTTTCTAGGCTTCATCCCGACCTTCTTCTCTCCTCTCTCGAGGATCTCGTCGATGTCTTCGTCCGTGATCTCGCTCTCCTTGGAGGCGAAGACGTGGGTTGCACCGTGGCGGATGATGGACAGCATCTCGTCCTTGCCCAGCTTGTTGAGGTTGGGATCCACTAGCCGGCCTGCATCCCCCGCACACAATACTCAGTTGTTATAATAGTCAAACTAATTAAATACTCTGGTCTGAAACTGATAAGGTCAGATCCAAAATGGCCAACATCTGCTGTTTTATAGTGATCCTGAGTCAACGCGGTCAAATGTTAAGCCATTTTGGAGCAGAAGTGTTGTGTTTACCTTGCTGAATGACGATGGAGTCGAGGTGGAGCTTCATTTCGGCGCGTTCCACGATCCTCTCCTCCACCGTGTTCTCTGTGATGAAGCGGAAGACGCGCACCTGCTTCTGCTGACCAATCCTGTGGGCTCGGTCCTGAGGGACACAGAAAAATGAACCAATCAGGATTCAAATGATTCACACAATTGCCAGATTTGAAAAAACACTCCAATACAGTTGAATTGCAGATGCATTGCTTAAAACCTTGGACAATAAATACATCGAAAAATAATGATCCAATATGCTTTACAACACAAAAACAGGGCTACTGACCATGGCCTGCAGGTCAACCTGAGGGTTCCAGTCTGAGTCATAGAGGATGACCACGTCAGCGGTTGCCAGGTTGATGCCCAAACCCCCTGCCCTGGTGCTCAGCATGAAGAGGAACTTGCTGCTATTGGGCTCGTTAAACGCGTTGATGGAGATCTGGCAAGAGAGAGGGGGGCACAAGAGAACATTTTTACTCTTCCCGTCTTACAAGTTTAAGCATGTAGTTGCCGTCTGAAGTCTTTCCAGGACCGAAATGGATTTACGAAGAGACACTGGAGGGCTTCAGCAGAGTCTGTCTGACCTGTCGTTCCTCGTGGGGCGTCTGGCCGTCCAGACGGCAGTAGCCGTAGTTCTTCCACATGCAGTAGTCCTCCAAGATGTCCAGCATCCTGGTCATCTGGCTGAAGATCAGCACACGAGATCCTAGAGGGGGGAGGGGCTTACAGCTGTCAATCATTCTCAGCTACTCAATTTAGCCTCTAAGTAAATCATGCTAGAGGGTCTCTACTAACTGTGCTACATCACTTCCTGTCCTTCAACCTCTTAGGACAGAAATATGTTCAATAATATCCATCCAATCCATTTTCTTCTGATTATCCGGGGCTGGGTCGCAGGGGCAGCAGTCTGAGCAGGGAGGCTCAGACTTCCTTCTCCACACACAACTCAGAGAGACATGGTTCCTCCAGCGTGTCCTGGTCTCCCCTGGGGCCGCCTCCCGGTGGGACATGCACGGAACACCTCCCGATGGAGGTGTCCAGGAGGCATCCGAAACAGATGCCCGAGCCACCTCAGTTGGCTCCTCTTTTTTTGGAGGAGCAGCGGCTCTACTCTCAGCTCCTCCCATGTGACCGAGCTCCTCACCCCATCTCTAAGGGAGCGCCCGGCCACTCTGCGGAGGAAACTCATTTCGACCACTTGTATCCGCGATCTTGTTATTTCAGTCTTTACCCAAAGCTCATGACCATTAGTGAGAGTAGGAACGTAGATTGACTGGTAAATCGAGAGCTTTGCCTTGCGGCTCAGCTCCTTCTTCACCGCAACGGTCCGATACAGAGACTACATCACTGCAGCCGCTGCAATCTCACGTTCCGTCCTTCCCTCACTCGTGAACAAGACCCCGAGATACTTGAACTCCTCCACTTGAGGCAAGGACTCTTCACCCTTCCAAAGGAAGCCACAATTTTCCATTCAAAAACCATGGCTTCCACGCGTTGGCATTTACCCCAGTGAACGAGAGGGTCGCATCCCTGTGCCTTCAAGCAGGGTCTATCAACAGGTCTCTCACTGTTGGGACGAACAACGGTGCAGAGTACCCAGTCTTCTTGGAGTCCCTGGAGGGGTACTGGACAGTGCACTGACCAGGGACTCCTTTGTTCTGCTGGGGGACTTCAACCTCCACGTGGGCAACGACAGTGACACCTGGAGAGCAGTGATTGGGAATAACACCCCCCCCCCGGTGTGACCCCGAGCTGTGTTTTGTTATTGAACTTCTGTGCTAGTCGCAGTTTGTCCATAACGAACACCATGTTCGAGCACAGGGGCGTCCGTCAGTGCACGTGGCAACAGGACAAACTAGGCCGATGATCGACTTTGTCGTCGTGTTCAATAACACTGTCTGCCTATACGTTCTTGCACAGAGGACAACGGACAGTGTCCGCACATGAAACCAAGACACTCCACTCACCCTGAGCCTTCATCTTAGGCAGCAGCTTGTCCAGAACGGCCATCTTGCCGCTGTTGACCACCAGATGGAGGTCGGTGGTGTAGGGCGGGCCGGGCTCGGCGCCGTCAAACAGGTAGGGGTGGTTACAGCACTTCCGGAGCTGCATCAGCACGTTCAGCAGACGCATCTTGTCCGTCTTGCCTGCCGAGTTCAGGATGTCGATGTCCTTCATCAGGATCTTTGTGTACCTGAGAGGACAGGGTGCCAAAAAGATTTTCACATATGTTGTTTGGTTGGCCATTCATTTTTCTGGCCCATTTAAGAGAAGGAATTGGACAGAATCTTTGTTATGGAAAACATCTTAATAAGATTAAGACCTGTCACAGTTGAATGAGTTCTGATCTTAATAGCCACCTGCTGACAGGTAAACCTGCCCTGGGTAGTCCTGGATCTCTTACCATTCTCGCTGCATCTTGCTTAGCCCCACGTACATCTTCACCTCCTTCTTAGGTAGCAGCGACTTCTCCACGTCCGCTTTGATACGACGCAGCAGGAACGGACGCAGAACCTACAAACATGGACATTCTCTTAGTTAGCAACTGTAGCCGAGGGCCACAAAGAAGACTAAGCAGTCATGCATGTTGTGAATGTGCCAGAGGGCCTTTCTGTCACTCACAGTGTGAAGACGCTCCACCAACTTCTGGTCGCCCAGGCAGTTGTTGGTGTCGAACCAGGCGTCGAAGTCCTTTCAAAACAGAAACTCTGAATGAGTCCACAAACATTTAACAAACATAGAATAAAAGCAGGGATACGATTCTCTTGTGCTGTGTGCACTACACGTTGAACACAAATCTCTATCCTTTCTCTCTCACTGTGTGTACGTATATCTCCACCACCCCTTGACCCTACTTCTGTTTTCTATCACTATGTCCCTCTCTCTCTGTCTCTACCTCGGTGTCTCTCTCTCACCTCTGAGGAGTTGAAGACATCGGGCAGCAGGAAGTTGAGCAGTGCCCACAGCTCGTGGAGGTTGTTCTGAAGAGGGGTGCCGGTCAGCAGCAGGCGGTTGGTGGTCTTGAACTCTCTGACGATCTCAGACAGCTGGGGACAGAGACACAGACATGTAAGACCTACACTTCTGATTGGACAGGAAAGCTGTCAACCATAACATTTTACGAATGATCAGCAAGGACGGCAAGGGGGAATATCTGCATGTATGAATTGGGAATCAGTTTGACAGAATGCGGTGTTGTTTGTTTTCGCTCTGGTCCCACACCTTTGATTTCTCGTTCTTGATCCTGTGGGCCTCGTCTATGACCAGGTACCTCCAGTTGAACTTCTTGAACACTGCCTTCTCGATGATCAGCATCTCGTAGGAAGTGACGCACACGTCCCATTCACCCGGAAGCAAGACGTCTCTGATCATGGCCGTCTGAGAGGATGAAGGGCAGACACACACACACACACACACACACACACAAGTATGAGCAAAGTACCAGAACCTAGACTAGCTAACATCAGCATTCCATCACTGCTGATCCTACACCACAGCCTTGTGTCTAACTGAAGCTGCATTGCGATAGTTACATTCCTGTACAGCCACCGTCTTGTTCACACATTTATAAAGAGGTTCAGTCTTACAGTCGTACAGTTACACAATATTCTAAGCATCAGTCAAATTAAGGATAACTCGCATTGGCACATGTAGTTCATTCACAACTTTGCGCCATCGCGTTTTCTATTTTCTAATTCAACTCTAAATACAGTTGTCATTAACTTTCCCTCCCTTAAGTCTGTTCTAAGGGAAGCTCACCCTCTCTTCTCGGTCTCCGATGAGGCAGACTGCTCGGAGGGACGGCACCCAGCGCTTGAACTCGTTCATCCAGTTGTAGAGGGTGGACTTGGGCACTAGGACCATGTGGGGCCCAGGGATGCTCCTGTAGTGCTTCATGTAGCCCAGTAGAGAGATGGTCTGTAGGGTCTTTCCCAAACCCTGGAGGAGAAGCACCCAGAAGTGAGCAAAACACAACACCACCTCTCTCTCTCAAACGCACACACACACAGTTCTATTTGTAAGAATGCATGTCCACACATACACTCAGCCAGGAGCGAACACACACACACTTACACACACAATCCTACACAAACATCCTTGTCCACATGCACACATTCTCAAAAAAAATTGGAAATTGCACAAAGCCAAAAGATGGCCTTACATACCATTTCATCAGCAAGGATGCCATTGATGCCATTCTCATACAGGGAAATCAACCAGTTCAGTCCACGGACTTGGTAGTCTCTCATTTTACCTGCTTTCACATCTAAGTGGAAGAAATGTAGCGCCCTGTTCAGAACCCTTTCAACGCTAGACACGTATTTTTGGAGACAATGTGTATATTCCCTGTTACAGATGTGTGTGTGTGTGTGTGTGTGTGTGTGTGTGTGTGTGTGCGTGTGTGCGTACGTACAGGAGGGGGAATCGTCAAAGCGGGTGCAGACAGCAGTGGCTTTGCTGTTCTCACTCAGCAGCTCCTCATCCTCCTCCTGCTCTGTTCGGCGATGACGGTTACTATCAGAGAAGAAGAAGCCTGCTTAGTTCACTTGTCCACTGACAAGCGTCCCTCGATCTTCATCACATTTAGTTGAAGTTATCATTCTGAAATACAGTAGAAGCGCACAGCCAGGACCCATATTTATCGCATGTACTTACTCTCCAGCAGAGAGCAGGTTCTGTTTCTCGTCCTTCTTGATGCGAGGGCGCCCAGGTTTCATCTTGAGCGGGGAGGTCGGCGTTTTCTGAGCCGCCGGCTGGATGAAATGGGCAAACACCTCCGTTTGTTTTAGGAGATACTCAAAACGATTGGTGCGGTCCGACTCCTGCAAATAGAAGAGCGTTTGTTTGGGTGCCCGAGTTCAAACGCTGGGTTGAGGAGAAAACACGACAGTCTGTGGCCAGCGATGCAGTGAACACCTGAGAGGTTAATGGGTGAGCTCACCACTTTCTCTTCATAACCTCGCGTCTCCTCAGGTGTGATTTGAGAAGAAGAGGATCCTTCTTCCTCCCCCTGTCCTGCACCAGAAGACTCTTTCTTTCCCGCCTTAGTGGCGTCATCCTTGTCCTGGAAACAAGAGGATCATTCCCGATGTGATTTAATACACTGGTTATGCATTTCTGGAGCTCACGAATCGGTGGAGCTCATCTCATCATGAATTGGTGTAAACTATCGGGACTCTAAACAAGCTCCTCTCTTTTCGTATTTGTTGTCGCACTTATTTGCTAGCCCCATCATGTGGCTGAACTCCCGTATATACACGAGACGCACTGATATGACCACATCTAGGCCACTTCTTGCGCTACCTCGATGTTTACTATCAGTATTACAAAATACCATTCAGTTGAATAGTTGTTTGAAGCTAGCCGGCTCCGTTGAAGGGAGATCTGCATGTAAGCCATCATGGCCAGGCAAAGGACAAGATTCTAAATTGACCAAATCAACCGAAAAGGTTTGCTTTTAAAAAGTATCGAACTAGCTACGAGTATCGAACTAGTGTGACTAGTCCCATCACATTACATTGGGGGGAAAAGGTTGGTAGGTCGCATGGCTAAAACTTGTCTTCACAAAAGTAGACCAATTGAGATTGTAACTGGCGAGCTGCTTGCTAGTAGCGTTAGCTACTGCTAGCTAGATCTAGGCTGGAACGTCGTTATACAAGCTGGCCTCCTCCTGCTGTAGCGTGACAACACTCTCCCGGGAAGATGGACCAGAGCTGTTTGTTATCTATGTAAGCTAGCAAGCTAGCGATAGGGCTAACAACTCAACCTCGCTGGCCAATTGAAAGTTTGACTTGTTTCTGAACAACTTAGCTACGGGCAAGCGTATTTTAAAAGTGCACTAAGCACTTGTTAAACCGTGTAACGTATCACCAACTCAAAACAATAGCGTCCGCATTGTTGCTTATTTTGCTCCATCTCACCTCCACTCCTCCGGTCTCTTCAAGTTCACTCGGCTCTTCCCGCTGTTCAGCGCCGTTTCCAGTTTCGGACATTCTTACCGAATTACTCCCTCGATCTAAACAGATTGTGAGTTTATTCGATGACTAAGACCCAACGTTCACTGCCAGAGATTGTTTAAAAAACTTTCTTCGAGCTTAAACGTATGATCCTATTGTTTATAATAAAAGGCACGGGCTAGTCATAGGCGATTCATTCGCTTGCTTTCTCAGCCACCCGCGTTCAGATACCCGGTGTGATATCTATCGCGAGACTTTGCTAACATGGGTGAATTTTCTTCTTCTTGATACATGTCCGGAAAGCCGAATTACTTTGAGTGAACTGCTGCCCCCTGCTGTTCAACATAGCCAATTGTAAAACGCGCATTATAGTATTTCTGTAACTGGACTCTAGAGGGCACAACTTGATCCAAGTCTGCTCACTACCCGATTCAGCACACACCCATAAGCCTTTTGGCATTTTAATTAGGTATATAATTTATTTTTTATTTTTTGATTGATTTATTTGATTAGTTTTTATTTATGTGTTTTTATTACCTTTTTTCAATTTTAAGTGCCCTTATTTGAGTAGTAGGTTGTTATATTTTAGATCTGTGTTTGTGATTTTGACTTCACTGTTGGTCTCACCTGTATGCACCGTGGGTCGGAGAGTAACATATTTTCGGTTCTCTGTTTGTATGTTCTGTACATGTTGAATAATTGACAATAAATCAGTCTTGAACTTGAACATTACTACCAGATTTCTTTTGATTTTTCAGTTTTTCAAGTAGTAAAAATGATTTTACCTTGTACAACTTACGTTTGGGAAAGATAGTTCTCGCATACAAAAATGCAATACTTAACTTACTGTCTGACCCTTCTGACTGTTATGGTCAATCAGGACTGGATCCTTGGCAGCTCCGTGACCGAAGCTGTTTCATGATCTACCACACCACCGTCAGACTGCAAAAACAGTCTAAAGAGTTAGCATACTGTTACCATGACGTTGAAAACTGAAGCATGGTCATCGTGCTCCAGCTTCAGAGTTCATCAACTAGGCCAGAAGCGTACTGTGGAGTCTGTGTGCGTTGTCTAATTATAGAAATAAACCTCCAGTTTTCAACAGAAGCTAAGTTTGAAACATATATTTATTAGCAGCCTAAAATACAGATGGAGTTTTATCATAACAATTTGAAAGTGAGTGGAGTGGATCTAAACGGAAGTCTACAAGGAGTCATTTGGAATAAAGGTAAGACCTCTCATGCAATAACCAGGCAACAGTAACACGTGCATCTTAGCTCTCGTCTTTTCCTCTTTTTTTTACTAGACAATGAGCTCTTTTCCGCACCAGCTGGGGAATTTAGATGCATTGTAGTTTAGATCGAATAGATATTGCATAGGTGATCGCTAGCATTTATGTGCACTTTACTGTAATTGGCCGAACTGTTGCCAATTAATGTAGTATGTCCACATTGTAAACTTTGAAATGACATTAGATTAATTACTGAATTCACAATATTAGTGTGCACACGATAAGAAAAAAATTGAATTCAGCCCCGAATATCCAGGACGACTAAAATGCAGGTTTTATTTCGTTTCATCATAGACCTGTGTTTAATATGCCGCCCTCAATGTTTAGCAGAAGTGGGTCAATGACCAGGGGACTTCTGTCTCGAGGCGGACAGGGCTCATAACTTATTCACCATGACGCCTCTGACTGTCTTCCCTAATTGCGAGACCAGGAGCCCAATTACTTGTGGCGGATTACAGGCTCCATGGTCTCACATGAATAGCCCCTGGGACACACTGAGATCTTGTTTCGTCCGTGACTGGTCGAACTGCGTCTTATTTACATTTGGCTGCAGGGCTCAAGTTCGGCTCAGAAGACACCCTTCTCCCAGCGTAACGGGTTATGCTGTCAAACTCAGATCTTTGGCATAAATTAAATAGATCTTTACTCTAAAGACAGGAAATAGATTACTTGGGGGTGAAAAAACACAAAGATATTAATTCAACACTCTCCAGCAACTCTAACGGGTGAAAACACATCAGGTAGAGGGGAGTCTAAACTACCTATTGTCAGAGTCAGACCAACTCTAAAGATCACTGCAGTGTGGAACTCTTTCCTAACCCTAGCCTGGGCCCTTAACCCAAGCCTAAATACAGAGTTGGGATTGGTGATTGGACTATGACTAACCTTTAAGTCTCAGCCTATGGGGGAGATGGAGGGAGGTCTGGTGGCAGCACCCCCCACCACTGCTGTCCCCTCACAGGAGCCAGCCCTCTTCTCTCCATCCTCTTTCTTCTCTCCCAGATCCCCATATGATTATGACCTTTTTTATAATACACAGAGGTGTATCATAAAAAACGTAAAAAAATATTTTACATTGCTCATTCAATGCATCAGCACACCCTTTCACATTCCATAAATACACATGTCAAGAACAATACAGTGGTCCAATTCACAGACACTCACACAAATATTTCAGTGTAATTTTGGGAGTTTGCATGACTGCTGGTGCATCACAATATTACAATACTGTTGAGTGCTGACTGTAGGGAACCAGCACTGACAACTGCTGGGACAATGTTTGTCCAAATGTTTGACCCAGTTGGTTATTTTGCAAATGACATGTATTCCCACATTTTTTCACTTTCAGTGGCAGCCCTCTCTCTGCCGTCTGGCCCATCAGATCATGTGTACCAGCTCGCAGCGGCCATCTTTGAGCACCTGCGTGTGGACAAGCCAATCACACAACAGCTGCTACACTATGGGAAGAAGGAAAACACACCCCTTCCTGAGGCATCCAATGAAAGGATGTCTGAGGCACAGGCCTACGAGCTGGCGTTCAACACACTGAAATGTGTGTGTGTGTTCCACCACTGTATTGTTCTTGATGTGTGTGTTTATGGAATGTAAAAGGCTGTGCTGATGCAGTGAATGAGCATTGTATAAATGTAAAGTAGGGGTTCCGGACCCATTCAGATTTGCGAATTAGTTAATTGGCGAGTAAACTTTTCCCAACACCCATTTCACTACATCCAGCATGCTCTTTGACTCTCAGAGTCAATTTAATTAAGAGATTATTTGGCTTAATCTTGCTTTAGCTTTTTTTTTTACCCTCATCTGTCAATGTAGGAACTGCTTATCTTTACAGTGAAAAGCTGAGTGCCAACGTCTGCTGGGTATCGTAGTCTCATGTGAATGCAGTATTTACCTGGTGGCTGCAGATATGTGTTTTGCTTCCCAGTTCATTTTGAAGCTTATGCTCTGTTTGAGTGAAGATTTAACTGACATTCTCAGCACTACTTGTGCACACACACACACACAAAAGCACACACACACACACACACACACACACACACACACACACACACAGAACAATTCCCACTAAGGAGAACTAACAGACACAACTTTTCTATTCCAGACCAAGATCTTCTTGAAGATGTGGTGATTGACAGCTGCTTCCACACCTCCCAGCGAATCGTGAGCTCTTAAAACACATCCAACCATATTTAATATTTCATAACCACCTCTGCGTAACCTCCTGCCCACTCACAAGTGACTGTTATGAGAAGCGACATACTGTGTGCCCTACTTTGGAAGACTAAGCAGCTTACTTCAGAATGTGAGATTAAATTGAATTGTGAAACGTTTTCAAATTTAGATTTGAAAGAAAAATACTTCAGAATCCAATTTAAAAAAGCGTGTAGCCATATTAACCAAAATGTAATTAGGGGCGTTACACAATATAAATCCCAAATCCTTCACATTCACCACAACAATGTAACATCTTGGGTCCCCAGTATCTGTATTTAGAATTGTAATAAGCCTGAATATGGTTCTGTCATTGATTTATGGATGGTTGCTAGCGTATGTTCCTACACTACAGGGAGATTGGAATTGAGGATGAAGTTAAATGCCGTTTGTATGCGCGACTGTGTGCTGTCAGGCTGGCTCTGGTGGACTGAAGTGTGGTGATATAGAAATCTATAGAGACGTGCTCACTCACTGATAGACTGGGAATTACCCCATAAACCATATTTTAATTACTGACAAATTGACACATACACGTGAGCATGCACATCATTTGAATAAACCAAACAATCTATCGCATCCACAAAGACACACTTGACACCTGCGTGTGTATGTGTATGTGTGTGTCTGTGTATATGTGTGTGTGTTGGTGAATTGTTTCTTTGTCAATATAAAACTATAAAACCTTGTGCGATGCCGCTTTCTAGAATTCATACTACCTCTCTCAAGCCATGTGGACCTTGAGAGAAGGATGGGTAGATGAGTGAAGGGAAGGAGGGACAACAGAGAGAATCGAGGGATGAGAAAATAAATAACAGCAAGTTAGAGCAGAGCAGGAACGTGGTTCGTTTCATATAAGGAGTCTACAATGCTGATGAGGATGATGGCGGTGATGAAGGCGGCCCCCGTTGCAGGAAGAGGACTCGCTGCCGTTGCTGATGGTGATGCTGTATGACCTCCAGGACAGAAGGTTCCAGGCCCGGGAGCAGGTGAAAGGTGAGGCGTCTCTGATGGAAGTGCAGAGGATGAGGAGCTGTCTGTACAGGTATGTGTGCGTGCTTGCATGGGTGCCATTTTTGTCTGTATACATGCACAAAATGTACTATAGACTAAGTACATCCCTATGACGATTGTCCTGTCTGTGTTGGTGTGTGTGTGGGGGTGTGTGTGTGTGAGTATGTGTGGGTGAGTGTGTTGGTGTGTGTGTGTTGGTGTGTGTGTGTCTACTCTACAGATGTACGACCAAGTTGGCAGCTTCTCTAGCTCGTTGCAGGGTGAAGCAGGGTCTGGTGAGTGTCTCCTGCCTGCTCTCAGACCAGGTCAGAACCAGACAGCAAAGAGCCAGAACCCTGCCTCTGTACACATGGGTCAACACACTCCAGAGCAGGTAGACACACACACACTCATGCACACACACACACACGCACACACACATGCAGGGTTTAAAAAAATCTAACGAGTCCCTCTCTCCCTTCCTGTAGTGTGGATGAAGTGTGTGAGGTGCTCCGTAGCTGGTGTGTGTGTGAGGTGGGGTGTGTGAGTGACCTGAAGGAGCGGGTGTACTGCTATGACTCCCTGGGGACAGACATGCTTGTTTTCCCTGCTCAGCTCATCACCCTGCTACAAAACAGCCATCTCACCAAACAACACACACTCAACATACAGGTAGGGGAGAATTTGTGTGCGGGGGGCCAGGGAGTTTGTGTGTGTGTGAGTGTAATCCTAATCTTTTCTCCAGGACAGGAGTGTATGTCTGGCTGCGTGTGCGCTGCGCCCCCTGTTGTCCAAGGACAGTGACGTTCTGGTGGTGGGATCCTTCTCTGCCCTCACCCTGGCCCACATAGCTGTCCGGGCTGCCACCTGCTCAGCCAGGGTGTTGGTGTGTGGAGGCGAGCACAGCCCTACTCAGAGAGAGCAGATGCAGAGGGTCCTGGCCCAGATGGACATAAAGAGTCAGTCACTCATTCGAATTGTTTGTGTGTAATTAAACATGCTCATTCTAAAAGTATGTTACTCATCAGTGTAAGCAGACAATGACTGGTCTAAGGCTGGTGAGAAAGACAAAGTCAGTCTGTATGTGCGCGCATGCGTGCGTTTGCAGATGTCCGTGTTCTGTCAGAGGACTTCCGAGGGCTGGATGAATGGGACACCAGGGTCCAGAGGTTGAAGGTCATCCTGATCCTGCCTCAGTGTTCCAGCTCAGCTCTCAACGACCCAGTGGAGACTCTCCTCTTGGAACACGGAGGTGAGGGAGGGAGGGAGGGAGGGAGGAAACAGAGTACACTGGAAATGAGGTGAAAGAGAGAGTCACTCAAGACACGAGCAATAAGACGTGAAGGAGGACAGGAAGTGACCAGTTTGGGAATGAGCAGCTGTTCCTTGTTGTCAGACTGCGACCTGCTGCAGGACCTGTCGAAGGGGGAAGGTTCCGTCTCGCAGAACAGAATACACACTCTGATGACACGCCAGACGCAAGACCTCACACACGCTCTCAGCTGTGGGTATACACACACACACACACACACACACACACACACACAGACTGCTCTTTAACATACACTTATGAAAGGATGGGTGAAGATTTGCACCTCCTACAACCTTTGAAGTTAAAGTGTAAAAGTTCCTTATAAAAACGCTCCAGTATTCAGGCTGATATATCACAACTCAACATGGAGGTTTGATAGGTGTACGAGGAACTGTAACACTACCAGAGTTTCTCACCTTCTCGTATCTTTAGAAACACATTTCGTCACTCACACGCACGCATGCACACGCACACGCACACCGGCGGCCTCGCTAGCTCACGCACTGCATTCCATGCTTATGAAAGTGTGTTGGGACTCCATGTCCCCAACGCTGTGTTATACTGACCACTGGGCCAGTGGATAGTTGCCATGCTACAAAAATTATTCTGTCTCACACATTCCATCACAACTCAATCCGTTTGTTGCACACAGTGCACATACCCCCCCCCCCCACACACACACAGCTTGGACAATAATATTTCAAAGCCAGCTTACTCTCATCCTCCCCTCTCTCTTTCTCCCCCTCTTCAACTCTCTCTCTCTCTTTCTCTCTCTCTCTCTTAGTTCCTAAGGTGCAGTCAGTGGTCTACTGCACACGCTCAGTTTATCCAGAAGAGAACGAGATTCTGGTGAAGAGGGTGTTGGAGAATGCCGTCACACACCACAAACTACTGCCTTTCAAGTACACACACACACAAACACACACACGCACACACAAACACACACACACACATACACACTAGTCTAAAGGTCAAATTCTACAGTGTTGTACCCTCCTCTTTCTCAGCTCAGAAGATGAACCATAAAAGTTACGTTCCAAATTATCAAACTGATTTCAATATTTTATCAGGTGTTTTACTTTGGGATATAATGGATGATGTCCCTTGTTCATCGTTCCAGAATGATAATGACAGTGGGCCACAGTGTAACTGAGCTAATTTACCCCTTCTACCCCACCATCATTAGTAATTCTGCATCATTATGTAGCATAACAGCTAATCTTTTTCTGGATACAGTATAATAGAGTATATCCTTACACTTTTAACAGCTAAATGTTTAGAATGTTCAGAATAGAATGTTCAAAACATCTCGGAGTGACAAGACATTCACATGGTAGAAGTAGCCTCAGTCAGTCCATGTGACTCTGTAGACCATTTAGCATAGCATAAAGCCTAACAGGCAGAAATGCTTTGAGGTTCCATGTCACTAACATGTAGTACAACGGCATAACTTTAGGCCAACCTACATCATAAAGATTGTTATGTGCTTAATGGTACATCTGCCGGGATTTGGATTGAACTTGTGTTGGCCTGCCCTGTGGGGTCTGGCTGAGGGGTTGGTGAGGATGAGTTTAATAGTGAGAACAGAGAGTCTTGACAATGACTCCAAACCCAAAAGATGTGCGCACATACTCTAACACACAGACACACACACACCTGTGAATGAGGGGAAAACTATCTCATATAGATACAGATGGAGAGGAGAGAGAAAGACAAGTGGTGTGTGTGTGTGTGCGCGCGTGTGTGTGTGTGTGTGTCAGGGAGACACAGAAAGATCCACTCAGTCATGGGCTGATGATCAACCTGATGAAATGCTTATGGTTGCTGTGGGGACAGAATTTAATCCTTGATATGGGGGCTGTGGGGGTGGGGGGGGGGGGAAGAGGAGAGCAAGATTTCAAAAAAGCAGTTTCACGCCTGCTGCGTTGTCATTAAGCCGTGTCTCACTCCGGCAGGCCAGACTCTCCCCCTCCTCCCCTGTCCATCTCTCCTTCCTCCTCCCTCACACCAACCCTCCCCCGCTTCTCTCTATACCAACTGTCCTTCTCTACATAACTTCTCTAATTACTCTACCTGAGGGAATGTAGCCTGTGTTGTGTTCCAACACCTGTCATTTGTCATGTTCTTATCAGTTTGGGTTCTAGGTTTTAGGTTCTAAACCGGGCCTGTGCTGTGTTGTTCTCCCAGGTTGAGTGGTCCAGTTCTGTCAGACAGTTCTGGATCAGAAGTGGGGAGACACCCAACCAGAGAGAAGTTCTTTAGGGTGGAGCCGTCTGAGCACACAAATGGATGCTTCATTGCTCTGCTAACCCGAGAGGTATGGGAGTGAATCAAAGTGTTATAGTGTGTGTCTTTGTGTGTGTACCCGTGTGATTGCTCTGGGACAGCACATTGCAGCGTTGCTGAGACTGCAATGTTTTACTGCTGGCCTGCAGGGACATGAGACTGTTTGGAGATCTCAAAACACGCACGCACTCACACCGAACACTTTTTTTTTCCAAACTATAAACATAAGTACATCATCCTATTTTGTGTCAGTAATAAAACACCAGATACACCATTACCAGCAGAGCTGGTAGTAGCTGTGACTGCTAAAATATTTAACCAGACTGCCTATCCCTGTCTGCCCCTTTGCTCTGTGAGACATTCCTGCCCCACCCCTCCCTCTGTGCTCATAAAATGAGTGAAATAAAACAGAAGGAAATGAGATACAGCTTCCCTGTTCGCCCTGCAGCTGAGCGAATGGTGCAGAAAGTGTGTGTGCAGGGAGGGGACCAAGGGAGAGAGAGAATGTAGGACACGATCCTAGATCTAGTTAAACACATACTTCACCTGTACCTCCCCCCCCCCTCCCCACTCACACACACACATTTGGCGGAGTGCGAATTAAATCAGACCCCCCCCTCATCAGACCTACTTGCCCCTCTAACAGGATGGATGAGATGCTGATCGCCTGGTTCAGTTACAGGAATGATGCTGCTAGCACCCTGCCCTGTTATACAGAGCGGTGCTCTCCACAGGAGAACCCACCTGTAGTGGAACATTGGAACCTGCTCTACTTGGCCAACAGAGACAGGGAGGGATGGAGCGAATGATGGAGACAATTAAACCCATTTTCCCTTGGGGAATTACTCAATTATGTCTCCATTATTTTTGAATAAAGGATTTCACATATGTTCAATGAGTGGACATAGAGGGGGATAGAGAGATGGCATGAGGAGGGCTGGAAAAGGAGGGAAGGCGATGACAGAGGGACTGAAAGCGTTTTTGCGCTGCTCATCCCAGATAACAAGAGTGACTGTACAATCTGCTCCCCACCCTGCTGCTGTCTCCCGTTTGTCTCTCCCTCGTCTATCATCTCTCCCGCTTGTCTCTCCCTCGTCTCTCCCTCATCTCTCGTTTCTTTCCTTGTCTCTCATCTGTCCCGCTTGTCTCTCCCTCGTCTCTCCCTCATCTCTCATCTCATTCCTTGTCTCTCATCTCTCCCGCTTGTCTCTCCCTCGTCTCTCCCTCGTCCCTCATCTCTCCCCTTGTCTCTTCACCACATTAATGCAATTCGATGAAGCTTTATTTGTTTCCCTGCTGTTCGACAGAATTCAGCTCCAAGCTCTGCACAGAACGGCACAAAAGGTTCTCATGAGATCAGACTGAAACTGAGTCTTTCACTCCCATCCACCAAATTCATTCAGCTCTGTAAAGCTTCATTTATTTTCCTCAACCCTGCTTCTCTCTCTGCACAATGGTGCAGTATAAAAAGTTCCTCATAACTTACAGACTGTAACAAAGTTGTAGCCGACCAGACAATCTCTCTTTGCTCCATATACACAGACAGACTACAGAGAGAAAAAAGAGGTATGGAAAGAGAAAGACACAGAGGAGATACCAAGCCAGTAAGCGGATTACGTTTTTGAGGGGGGGGGTCTCTGTGTAAATGCCACAGCAGATGACTAGACACGTCATCACTCTCTCTCCTTCTATTCTTCTTTCTATTCCTCCTTTTCCTCCTCCTCTTCCCTCTCTCTTTCCCTCTGCCTATGGTGATAGGGGTCTGGCACCCAACTGCAGTGTGAGCTGCAGGATTTTGTCCTGAATCAATTTAATGGGAGCTCCTTGTGGAAGTCATGCTGCCTCTCTGAGGAGGGGGGAGGGAGGGAGGGGGGAGGGAGGGAG
>BROE01000012.1:10526160-10617610 GCA_036571765.1 Plecoglossus altivelis | reverse complement strand
TCTCATCTCTCCCGCTTGTCTCTCCCTCGTCTCTCCCTCGTCCCTCATCTCTCCCCTTGTCTCTTCACCACATTAATGCAATTCGATGAAGCTTTATTTGTTTCCCTGCTGTTCGACAGAATTCAGCTCCAAGCTCTGCACAGAACGGCACAAAAGGTTCTCATGAGATCAGACTGAAACTGAGTCTTTCACTCCCATCCACCAAATTCATTCAGCTCTGTAAAGCTTCATTTATTTTCCTCAACCCTGCTTCTCTCTCTGCACAATGGTGCAGTATAAAAAGTTCCTCATAACTTACAGACTGTAACAAAGTTGTAGCCGACCAGACAATCTCTCTTTGCTCCATATACACAGACAGACTACAGAGAGAAAAAAGAGGTATGGAAAGAGAAAGACACAGAGGAGATACCAAGCCAGTAAGCGGATTACGTTTTTGAGGGGGGGGGTCTCTGTGTAAATGCCACAGCAGATGACTAGACACGTCATCACTCTCTCTCCTTCTATTCTTCTTTCTATTCCTCCTTTTCCTCCTCCTCTTCCCTCTCTCTTTCCCTCTGCCTATGGTGATAGGGGTCTGGCACCCAACTGCAGTGTGAGCTGCAGGATTTTGTCCTGAATCAATTTAATGGGAGCTCCTTGTGGAAGTCATGCTGCCTCTCTGAGGAGGGGGGAGCGGATGGAGGGGGGGAGGGAGGAAGGGGAAAACACTTATGGAGGGAGGGAGCGACTCATCTGTTAGTCGTGGCAGATGGAAGCCAATGTGCCCACCGCATCAGTGAGGAGTGCAAAGCCATCCAGCACTCCTCTGCTCTCGCTCTTTTTCTCCCTTTCTGTTGCCAGACCTGTTAGTTCCATCACACAGACACCCATTCCATTGTTATTCTGGTTATTTCTGTTCCGTCAAAGAATCTTACTTTTACTTGACAAATGTTCCTCTTAGTCTTGGTCATTCTGTTATCTCTTTCTCACATTCCCCTCTCCCTCTCTCCCTGCCTCCCTCACAGGCAGACCCTGTTAAGGTGGAGTCTGTCCAGGATGTGTTAGCGAGGGCAGCAGCTAAGGGCCTACTGGGTGGAATTCTCACCGACCAATCACATGCTCCAAAGAAGGGAAGACAGAGGAAGGCCATCCCCTTAGCCCTAACTGACCAATCCCTGGGCGCCTCCAGCCAAGAGATGCCCATCTTGCCGGCCCCAGGGCCACAGAGTGGAGGAAATAGCAACAAGCCCTCCACCCTGTGGGAGGGGGAGGGGAAGTATGTGGGAGAGGAAGAGGGGAGTGAGAAAGAAGAGGGAGACAAAGACAGTGAAAGGGAAGAAAAAGAGGTCAAGGGGAAAGTGAAGGAGGTGAAAAAGAAGAAACAGTTGAAAGAGCATCACAAAATACCTCACGGAAACTTCCAGAATGTCAAACCCAGAGTCAACCGCTCCACAAAGAGACACACCAGCAAACCCAAGCGTCAAACCCGACATCACAAGGGTCATACCAAACCCAGAACAAAACGTGCTCCTGTGCTGATCCCCATGACCTTCTCCCACCCAGGGACACCCGCCACACAAACTCTCAGCCCAGACCCCCGCACTCTCATGTCCCAGCCACCCACAGCAGTACTGCGTCCCCTAATTCTGGGCCCCAAACACTCCCCCTCTTCGCTCCAGGGGACAAATAGGCATTCGAAGGTGCTGCCACAGGACTCAAAGAGTTTTTCAAGGAAAGCATATCAGAATCTTGGGAAACAAGGAAGTCCAAATAAGGAAACAGGTCAAACAGGAAGTCCTAATACTGTTGCAGGTAAACCAGTGAGTCCAAGTAAGGACATATGGAGGGAGAAAGTACTGAAGTCTACTGACGTGGTCCTGCCGCCTATCTCCTCCCCGAGTGTCTGCTCCCTGGGGAGTGACTCTCTCTCCTCCTCATCTCTCCGTTCCACACTTACTCCCTCCCAGTTCTCTCCCCCTCTACCAGTATTTAGAACCAGCCACGGTCAAGCTGACCCTTGGATGAAGAGCCCAAGAGCAAAACCCTAAATGGAAAGTACACACAGACGCAGAGACTCAGAGACACAGACACACAGAGACACAAGCACATCATCGGGTTATGTTTTAATATGATGTTTATTCTCACAATAGGTTACATTGATATGGTGTACAAATCAGTGAGCAGCAAACTGAAGCCGACAAAATCGTCTGAGTGAAGTTAAATTGTAAAGTGAATTACTGTCTGAGCTAGAGTTTGGGAGTGCTGCCCCATTCTCATCAACCTAATAAGTTCAATGGATTAGACTCCCAGTCTAGCTGTACAATGTGATGCTTGTTTGTCAACCAAACGTAAGCGTGTCATCGCTACTGTGAGAGAACCAGGAAGTGTATCAGACTGACTGCCCAACCGAATACAACCAATATGCGCAGTTATAAAATAGAATAAATAAAATAAAAAATATTCTGTTCAGTACATACAGTCTTTTTCTTGAATGTCTCCAAGGGCATGCAAGGCTTTTTGGGTCCACATTTCTATCCGTTTCCTGCCAGACCCAAAAGATATGCATAGATAATCAATTGGTAGACTTCTATAAACTTATAAACTGGTCTTCTTTGACAATCAAAATAAACTGAAAACAATTCTGTGTAATCCATTCTCATGTTCTGATATTTTCTCTCTGTATTTTGTCTCTATTTTTGTATCTACAACATACATTGATATTTTACACTTTGGCCCTTTTAATGTGTTCAACAAAGGCGGGTTTTCATTTAAGAAACTATTTAAAACTGCACACACTGAAAATGAAAAGATAGCTTATAAGGTGATAAAAATGATATATTATATAGATATACACACTGACTTGTCGTTTTCATTCACATTTCTACATCCTGTGACAAAAGAAGGCTTTGTGGTTGAACTATATTTTTGAAGATATTAAAGTCTTCCTCTAGCCCCTGTGGAGCCAATCAGAGAGCCTGAACCCATATTATTAAGAACTGACCAATCCACGCTGAACAGGGGTGTGCGGCTAGGGGGTTCCACTGAAACTAGATGCAAGGATGCCACCTAAGACAGACCAAAGCAGGTCATCAAAGTGGCGTTGGTGGTCATACAGACAAGAGCAGGTGATGGAAGACGAGGCGACCAAACTCAGAATACGTAGCAGCATCCGCTAACGTTCTTGGACTACAAGGCATTAGAAAGGGTGTTGAAGATGGCACAGGGTGCCATAGTCACTTGCATTCCCAAATTGCCCCATCTTGTCTAGTTGAAAGGTCGATGTTTAGAGTTCAGCTGCATGAAAGCGACAAACCAGCTTGAAAGTATAAAAACATTCATCCACTTCTCTGAATTAACTGCCCCTCTTTCTAGTGACCAATAGACATGCTAATTTGATAGTGGCTGAATGTGTTGCATGTGAGTGTGTGTGTGTGTGTGTGTGTGTGTGTGTGCGTGTGTGTGTGTGTGTGTGTGTGTGTGTGTGTGTGTGTGTGAGAGAGAGAGAGAGAGGCAGAGGTGCTAGGCTGAAGCAGCTGTGATCCTGGGTGTAATGGAAGACATTTCTTTCAGTGGATGGTCCTCTTGGGGTCTCACAGAGAGAGCAGCATATTCAGCTGCGTGTGCCTGTCTCTCCTGTCATGATGTCTTTCATCACTAGGCAGGACGAGGGGAGAGATTATATTTTGTCCATCCCTCGGCCTCTCCATCAGTTATGGCTGTTGTCAGTCATTTTCCTGCCAGCCAAGATGAATGCAGGAAAGGAAAAGTAAACAGGGCGTGGCACGCTAATGTTCTAGGTGGTGAAAGGTCACCTCTCGTTTTAGATCACCCAGACCAGACGACTTGATTATTTACCAGCAAACTCAGACCTGACCAATTGAGTGTGGTACGGCAGTGGCGGGCCAACCTCCGCAGACACCAAATGAAAAATGGAAAAGAAACAAAGGCAAAAATATCTTTCTCTCCGTCTCTGTCGGAGGCAGCAGCGACGCATCACTTCAGTCAGGAGTTCCACAGTCACATACATTGGAGCCATGCAGGAGCATTTGAGCTAGACAAGGACACAGTAGGCGAACGAGGGTGTGGCCACAGGGTGCGTCTCAATGGGTGCTTGTAGTCTCCTCTCCCCGTGACCCGTCCGTCATAGAGCACTGGTCTGTAAATAACAGCCATATGTAGCCTTAGAGACACTTTTGCTAACGGGCAAAAGAGGGTGTGTAGTTTGCAGAGGGGAGAAGAAGAAGCAAGGAGGCTGGGAAATAGTATTGAGACCCATCCGCAGGTGAGGGAGAGGGGTGTGGCTGAGTGTGTGAGTTCATGCTGGGGGGACACAGAGGATGAGACAATAGGGGTCAACAGGGCAGGAGTAGGAGTTTTGGAAGCTACACTTTCTTTCAACCACTTCCTGTTTTTGGAGTTATACTTCCTTTGTTGTTTTTGCTTTTATATGTACAGTCATGTTGTTATCATTGTAGTTCTTTAGGTTTTTTTCATTTGGTTTGTTATATTGGCAAGGTCAGATACAATTCGGTCATAATTCAAAGAATTTACATTTTAGAGTATATTTCATGTTCAGAAATATGAATAATGTAGTGGGTTTGGATTTGCTCTATGCAAAAAATGTCCAACTTTTGAATGGAATTTCTATTTCACTTCCAGCACAAGATTTGGCACTAAATTGACCGCAACCCCCAGAGCGGATTATGTTTATGGGTTTTTGTTTTCTGTTTGTTTCCATGGTGACCCAGGGGGTTAAGCAGGAGGGGATGGGGGGGGTGGCACGGGGAGTGGACAGGCAGCGCGTTTCCATGGTTACTGGGGCAGCTCGGTAACGGGTCTCTTCTGCTTGAGGGTGTCGATGAGCGAGAGGACGCCACGCTTCACGCTGGTGGAGACACGGCGAGACACCGAGTCCCCCTGAGGGGCGGAGCCACAGGCCTTCTGGGACGGCGGCCGCGCCACCAGACACTTCTGGTACCTCAGCTACAAGGAGAGAGAGAGCAGAGTGGGTGACAGAGACAGAGGCTTCTTTCTGGAGGAGCGAGAGAGCTGGGCAGGTGCAGGGGGGAAAGAGCGAAAGGTGAGAGGTGGGAGGAATATAAAGGAGTAAAAGGATTTTGGGGGGAAAAGATTTGGATGTTTTCTGAAGAGCAGGAAAGGCTGGAGAGTAGAATATGGTGGGAACATAATAAATAAGTGTAATTGCTGAGTAGTGTGCTGAGGCTTAGCTGACAGTAAGTGTGCTGTTCCTCTGCTCCGCCCAGAGACAGGACAGGCTTTAAATCCAATATTCACTGAGGGAGTGAATCAGCACTTAACACACACACACACTCCTCAGACCTATCCTCATAGACCTGACCATATGTGTGTCTGTGTACGTGCGGGTGTGCGTGTGTATTTGTTCATGAGGCCAAGGGATTGGTTGGTGATCAATAACAATGATAGATGTTCTGATGTCACAATACATCAGAGTTTGAGAGTGCATGTGTGTGTGCATGTCTGTGTGGGTGGAAGCGAGTTTGCGTGTGTGTGAGCGTGTGTTCATATATCTACCGTCCTAAAGTGAATCGATAGTACAGGCAGTAGCCCACTAATCCTCTCCTTAGCAGAGTTACACTCAAGCAGCCACTGCAGAGGAACCTGACTAGCTGGAGCCTGAATGTTTGTGTGTGTGTGTGTGTGTGTGTGTGTGTGTGTGTGTGTGTGTGTGTGTGCATACGTGTGTGTGTGTGTGTGTGTCTGTCTGTTCACCCAAAGTAACTGGCACTCCTGAAGTAATGGACACTCCAGGTAGACTCAGGCTAATACAACAGTAGTTGAAAGAGGTTTTCAAACGGTGTTTGAGCCCGGGTCCAGGCTGCTCACCATGCACGCGGCCTGGACGGCCTCCGACACGCTGCCCGCATTGGGCTCACACCAGAACACGTGGCAGTCGTAATGCTGCTGGCCAGCGTCCATGATGAAGGCGAAGGTATGCACGTCCTGGCCCACGCCCATGAAGGACAGGAAGCGCACGCGGCACTCCACCAGCACCTCCTCCTCCTCCTGGTGACATGAGGACAGAGACAGAGGAAGTGACGTCATCAGAGTACGACAGGGAAAGACTCAACGATTGTCACGGATGTGGGATTAAAGGACGAGGAAATGCGAAAGAATGAACAGACGGATAAAGAGTGTGAAGGAAAGTGATAGAAAACCAGTGGAAAAGTAAGTAGTACATGAGGGATATGTCTTTTCCCCTAAGTAGGTTAGGGTTGAGAGGAGTGTAAAGGGAACAGAAAGAGATGGAGACACAGAGAGAAGGAGAGACAGAGGAGAGACAGAGAGAGAAGGAGAGACAGAGAGAGGAGAGAGACAGAGAGAGAAGGAGAGACAGATAGATGGAGAGACAGAGAGAGAAGGAGAGAGAGAGAAGGAGACACAGAGAGAAGGAGAGACAGAGAGATGGAGAGACAGAGAGAGAAGGAGAGAGAGAGAGGGAGGGAGGGAGGAGTAGAGGGAGATTCTCCTGCCTTCTCCTTGCTGATGGTGACGGTGGCGTCCGCCACGTTGAGGGCCACCTGGGTCCAGTCGTCTCTACTGGATGAGCCGACCAGACTGTCAATGGCTCCGTTCAGGATGTCCATTCCTGAGGCAGAAGGGTCAGCAGGTGTTTGTCTAGGACTAGCCCGTACACAGGGCCAACCAGCATGCATGCCTTCTCTTGCACTGAGTAGAGGCCAACATGTACCGAAACATTAGCACTCTAGTACTCGGTTTTAGCGCATATTTTGCCCTGTCTGTCCAGCCCTGTCGAGTGACAAACAGAAATGGTTTCGAGTCCTTCCTTGCTGCACTGAAAGCTTCCTACCACATCACGGAAAGAAGTGATGAAAGGACAGTGTTCCTGCCGCTGCTCTGGCCTCGCGAAGCCCTGTGGGAGCACTCACCTATGGGTCTGGCAACAGGCATGACGCCCAGGTAAAACACCTGGAACCTCTGGACCAGCTCTGTCTTTGGGGTGGGGAACTCTGCTGGAGGGGAACACACACACACACGATACACACACACACACAATACACACACACACACAATACACACACACACGTTACAGACTCCCACACTTCTGAAGACTCACTCTCCGTCTCTCTACGCAAACTCTGATGCGTTCTGCCCTCATTCTCTGTTCCTCACGCGCGCGCTCGTCCACCCAGGGCAGAAGCCAGCCTACCTTGGAGGGGCAGGTCCAGTCCGGCCTGAATCCTGTCCTGAAGAGAACCTGCCGCCATGGCTTTGGCATTCTTACGCTCTGTCATGATCTGGGAGAAAAAGAGGGGGAGAGAAAAGAGTAAAAGGACAGAAACAAAAGAGACGAAAGCCAAAAAAAGGGGAGAGGCAGCGATGGAGGCAGCAAGAGATGGGGTGGATGGCAGGAGATGGATGATAAGAAACGAGCCAGAAAGAGCCCCCCTAGAGACGTAGTGACAGTCTCCTCAATTCACCTGGGGACACACACACACGCACAGAAAGCTAACCAGGTCACCCCCCCCCCCTTTTTCTATAAAGGATGGTAAAAGCTTTTCCTCTCAACAGCAGGGCTTGAGGCAGAGTTGACATGCTGTTCACACACGCGCACATACACACACGCACATTCTCTCTTACTCTCTCTCACTCCCAGTAGCACACACGCGCGGATTAATTATGCATGGCCATAATCAAAGACTTAGTCACAGTAACTCTGCATCTCTCTCAGTGTCTGACCCCCCCTCTCTCTCCATCTTCCCTCGCCCACCATCTCTCTGTTTAAGCACTATCTCTCACCAGGCCGCAGTAACACACCCGACACGTCACTAATCATTCTGGGCTCAGCCCTCGACCATTTAGCTGCTCTTCTGGGATCGAACACTCAGTCCATGTCTGGGTCTAGTCACAGTCTAGACAGCAGAGTTTGGAGTGTGTTACAGTTCTTGCCCCCGTGTGAATCATGCTCTTTGTCCAGACTAGGTTGACGTTTTGGGTTGCGATCCCCTCCAGCCCTGGCCTCTTACCCGGGAGCAGATCTCGTGCAGGCTGGTGGCGATGGCTTTGGCTGGCGTGTCACAGCGGAACACATGACATTTCAGGATCCGCGTGTCTTTGTCCCTCGCTACATACGCAAAATCTCTGAGGGGGAGAAGAGAACAAAGAGTTAAGCAAGGGAGGACGAATGACGGAGATGAAGGTGTGACAGGGACACTACTGTGGTCCTGGGAAAGGAGCTTGGTACAAAGCTTCCAACATAACGTGCTTGAGCGTGTGACCTTTACCGACCTAATGAGTAAAAACACATACACACACAAAGATCGATGGGAAACCACAGAGATCAATGGAGCACTAAGATGCACTGGAGGGTTCCACAGAGAACAGACCCAGCCCCCCCTGCCCCCCCAGCTCTACCAGCCCCCCTCCCCCTTCGGGCTTCAACAGAGGGGAGGGTGAGACTGAGAAATATTGGAAAAGCAGGGATGACGGTGGATGAAAAGATAGAGAGAAGCACTTCAAGATGAATTGGTAGGGGGGAGTTGTCAATGCATGCCTCTGGTACTGAAACTAATATACACCACCATGTGTGTGTGGATAAGATAAAAGGACTTGTCAGACCACCTCATGGGCTACTGCGTGAGTTAGAGGGGCTTTACCATCTACGCAAGCGCGTGCGTGCTTTACTGTGTGTGTGCATGTGTGGTTTTTTTACAGGTCATGAGACAATCTGTTGGAAGTGTGCTTTGAAGACCGAGGGAGACAGAAACCAGGAAATTAAAGAATAACTCGAAGCGCCGACGGTCAATGTGTAAGGAATGAGGGATGAGGGGAGGAGAGACCAGGGGGCGGAGAAATAGCAGCATTCTTTTGTTTACCTCTCTCTGAATCCAGGGAAGCGAGGGAAGAAAAGGAGAGTTAGTTGGAGAAGAGAAAATACAAACACAGCAAAAGACCCCCTGCTGGGGTACACTGATTTTCATCTCTCCCAAAGACACACACACATTCACTCCCAAACACACACATTCACATACACACACCTGCACGCGTGCATCCACTCACACACACCCTTAACCTTGAGTTGCTTGTTCTTTCCCTCCCTCCTCCAAACTATTCCCCTTGGACAGCCCCAACAGCTGTGCATACTAAGGGTTTGGCTGTACAAAAGACAGAGTGTGTGTGTGTGTGCGTGTGTGTGCGCGCGCGTGTGCGCGTGCGTGCGTGTGTGTGCATGTGTGTGTGCGCGTGTGTGTGCGCGTGTGTGTGAGCCTTAGGTCTGCAGAACTGCTTTGACCTGCTTTAGAATGTTCAACCGTGAGAAAAAAGGAGCCAAAGATAGCGAGAAGGTCTGCGTAGAAAAAGATGGCCAGAGAGATCAAGAGAATAAGTGCGTGTCTGACTGAGAGTGCTTGCGTGAGAGAGTGTGTGTGAGGGAGAGAGGGGGAATATTTAGGCATGCTCCTTGGATTAGGGTAAATAATCTGAATTTGAGCACTAATGAAAAGTGAAAAGGTGCTAAAGACAGACCGCATGACAGACGGAAAAGAGAAAAAATGAGAAAAGACATTAAATAGATCTCAGGAAATAAAACAATGTAGATTGTGACATCATGGATGAAAGAGAAGAGTTCAGAAGAAGAGGGTAACCAGCTCATCGCTAGATGATCTACAGTAATTGCCATGCCAACGCCTCTAAAATGTCAAGGTTGCCGTGGGAATGCGTAATCTCCGCGGTAATAAGGAATTCCATGGCAAACAGCAGGCGGAGGACACTGGGGTGAAATTCTGACACAGACACCATCAAATCAAAGCGAATCCATCAGCAACACGCATACATACACACTCTACTACATCCATACAACTCTTTTACATATGTTAGATGTGCACACACAAAATACTGTGCAGTTGTGTGTCTTTCCTAAACAACACTATCTAGTCAAATGTCTTGCATTTGTGAAAAAGAATAATGTCATCAGAAAAAAATGGTATCTCTGTCTCCTCTCTCTCCTGTTCTCTCCTCATCTTTCCCTTCAACACACTGTGACACAGCCACTCTCCACTCCAAACCTCTTCCCTAAACTTTCAGGGACACACAGACACACAATTTGCTTGCCAATTTGTTCGCCAATATAATTTAAAAAGGGGGGTGGGAATATATTACACTTAAAGAAAGAAGAATTTACATTTGAAAAGAGATAAGAAAAGGGTGGAAAGTACTCACAGATAAAGATCGTTCTATGTCAGCATGGTGGCAATCCAACGCTATCCAACCACTGCCACACACACACACACACACAGCCTTCCTTTCCACACACACACACTCCTCTCTGAGCACCGAGTGAGCACTAACCAGCCCTCTCTCTCCCTCCTCATCCCTCGCTCTACTCCTCCTCCTCCTTCTGCTGCAGCTACAGTGGTGTCGCTCCCTGTCTGTCTGAGTCTGTGTGTGTGTGTGTGTGTCTACATCTGTGCGTGCCTGTTTGAGGCACAACTGGTTAAAAAACAGAAAGTAGATTCTCCCTGGCAATTAAATGCACGCTTGTCCGACCACTCTCCTTCACGTATGTAACTGGATGTTCGATAACCCCAAATAGTACAATAATGCAACCCTTCGCATTGCGATGCACCCTAAATAAATGGACCTGCTAACCTATATATCATTTCATGCGGCAGTGTCACAAGAATGGATTCATTGTCTATGGGAGAGCGCCCTCTACAGGGTAACAACACCACAACACAGACAGCTGTTTACCTTTGAGAAGTTGTAAGTAAGGGAGGGGGAAGAGAGGGAGGGGGAAGGGAGGGCAGGAGGGGGGAAGAGAGGGAGGGGGGAAGGCAGGGCGGGAGGGGAAGGTAGGGCGGGAGTGGGAAGGGAGGGCGGGAGTGGGAAGGGAGGGGGGAAGAGAGGGGGGAAGAGAGGGAGGGGGGAAGGCAGGGCGGGAGGGGAGAAAAGAGGGAGCAGACAGGGAGGGAAACGATGACAGACTCCTTGTTCGTACACTCCTCCATATTCAGGAATAAATCTTTCATTAACGCCCTCATCCCTCTATCATCAATCATTCACTCCTCTTCTCAACTCCAGGGACCTCACTGTTCACTGTCCCAATCATTACTGTGACCTTTCCTCTGTGTGTGTGTGTCTGTGTCATGCACCATCGACACCATTAACACTTGGCTTATAGGGGACACGGGGGAATACAAATGTTGTCACCTAGGTAACAAGCAAACACAAATTCTTTGTATGTGCTCTTTAGACAGTAAAAACCTGCCGTGGTTGCCATGGAAGATTACCTGCCGTTGTCACGGCCGACGCCCCAAACGCGGATGCTTGCGATTGGCTGGGAGTGGAGGACGCTGCGGTCCATGGGGTCGATCAGGTTCAACATGTTGTTCTCCAATAGCAGGTACATGTCCTTACCCTGCACATACACACAGAGTTAGACTGGCATCACCCAGGATGTTTCCACTCCGATTGGCTGTGTGTGTGAGTGCGTGAGTGTGGGTTTGTGTGTATGTACGTGTGTTTGTGGGATGGAGTGGGGGAGGGAGTGAGTTGGGTTGGGCAGTGTGTGTGTATAGGTGTGTGTGTGTCCTCTCCTGTAGATTTGAAGGCCTTTAAATAAATGATCAAATCCAAAAGGGGTGGCAGGATGAAAGGCTAATGAAAGAGAGAGGAAGCCCTCTCCTCCTCCTCTCTCTCCCTGTCTCTCTCTCTCGCTCTCTCCCTGTCTCCCTGTCTACCTGTCTCTCTCTACCTATCTCCCTGTCTCTCTCGCTCTCTCTCCCTGTCTCTCTCTCTACCTGTCTCCCTGTCCATCTATCTCTCTCTTCCCGTCTCCCTGTCTCTCTCTCTCTCCCTGTCTCCCTCTCCCGGTCTCCCTGTCTCTCTCCCTATCTTCCTGTCTCTCTCTCCCTGTCTCCCTGTCTCTCTCTCTGTCTCCCTGTCTCTCTCTACCTGTCTCCCTGTCTCTCTCTCTCTCTGCTGGGTGTTCTGTCATTTCACATTAGACACAACCAGTATAGAGAGAGTTCAAAATCCTTTTATGCTCCCTCCCTCCCTCCATCCACTCAGGGTTGCCTCTCTTTCTGTATGTCTCTCTCTTCTCTTCACATCCACACACAGTGCCACAGTCACTCTCATACACTCTCACCCCCCTACCTCGCCCCAGATCCCGACCGTGTCTCTGATGTCATTCTTGCAGTAGGACAACTGGCGGATGCAGTTGTTAACGGCAACGCTGCTCTTCCCCGGAGCCAGGTCATCCTCGGCCATCTCAACCCAGCCCAGGGAGCGCACGGCAAAACACTGACACACACACACACGTACACACACACACACGCAAGCACGCAGACACACACACACACACACACACACAGATTAGTACATGTCTCTGTACAAAGCACTTTATTCATAGGACTAATTGCATCTCCGTAAATCTCCATGGAGGAAAGTGTACTGAACATCCTCATGTGGAGTTCCTCTGGTTCTAGGCAGCGTCACCTTGAGTGTGACATCAGCAGCAGACCAGAACTGGAGACAGAAATAGAGTTGGAGAAAGGAGGAAAGGCCTCTTTCACCAGCTACCTCCTCTCTTTATAAAGTATTCACCAGGTCTTTCTGCTGGTGGACCACCCAGGCGAGGGGAGGGAGGGAGGGACCCTCATCTAACTTTCCCACAGTCAGTGATGATGACGGTCAAGTCCTCAGCAGTGTCTGTCTTTATGCGGAGCATAAAACAAGCAGTCCAGCTGAAGAACTAACCAATCAGCTCAAGCCAATGAGAGAGTGGGTAGAGGCTAACAAGAGTGGCACATTTCTGACTTTCATTTTGTAACCGTGCTGGTCTACCAAGGCCGACTGGAGGAGAAATGCCAGACCAGTTACTATACATAGTTGTTCTGTGTGTATGTGTGTGTGTGTGTGTGTGTGTGTGTGTGTGTGTGTGTCTTGGCAGACCACGTTCACCCAGATCTGTGTCTGCTATCTATCACACTGTCACTGTTGCGAGCGAACAGCTTTGTCTGCATGACAGCAACAACAGTATTCGAGAATGCCAACCAACCGTGCTTTACATCACACTAGATCATATTTATATCACATTGTGTTTAAAGCAATATTTAAGGGGTTATATCAGCCAAACCCCGAACAAACACCCCAAATAAAATGATTTCTTCAATGCATTCTGTTGTTTTGGGAAGCTATAACTGTAACATCCTCACAAATAGGATTTCACTCAACTCTTCACGTACAGCATCACAGACTTTACAGGTGTAAATCTCACTCTGTCCACAGAGAGGCAGTGGTGTCACACACATTTCTACTTCTCTCAGTAAAAAAAAAGTCAAGCCAGGACAACAAGGCCAGTTGTTAAACACGCACAAATTCTGAAGACAAACATCAATGAAGGAGATGCACAAGTGCAAATATATCAAAAGATGTGGAGGGTAATAACCCTCTTGAATATAGAGGAGGAGGATGAGCCTACCTTGACCTCAGGGTTGCTGTTGACACTGCTGGACTCCTCCTCTTCTGCTGGGAGAGGGTGTCTGAGACAGGGAGAGAGAGAGGGAGAGAAAAGGAGAGGGAGGGAGAGAGGAAGAGAGAGAGAGAGAGCGAGCAAGAGAAGATGAGTGAACTAGCTCCCTACCAGAGACAGTTATAGAGACTGCCGACGCTAATTAAAATCCAGAATGCAGAGGAGACATTAGAGGACTTCCTGAGCACATGGCTCAACTTCCTGTGATGTCAGACCTAAAGAATGCCTTGCAGCTGATGGAGGAGAAGAGAATACAGGAGAGGAGAAGATGATGAGAAAGACAGAGCGGAGGGAAAAGCTATGTTCCCTGGTGCGTGTAGAGAGACAGACAGACAGACAGACAGAGAGAGAGGGAGAGACAGGGAGACAGGGAGAGACAGAGAGACAGGGAGAGAGAGACAAAGAGAGAACGACAGAGAGAGGGAGAGACAGAGAGAGAGAGCAAGAGAGACAGAGGGAGGAAGAGACAGAGACAGAGAGACAGGGAGAGAGACAGAGAGACAGGCAGAGAGAGACAGAGATTGCGTGTGAGTCGACATGCTAGCCAGCCTCTCACCGCAGTTTCAGCGAAGCGTAGCGCAGCGTGGCTCCCTCAAACTCCTTCAGGCTGGGGTCAGGGTTCACCGTTGCTGCCTGCAGGTCCTGACGCACACAGATGACATCATCAGACACTGCACCACCAGACCACTCAGAAACACGGTGCAAAGACACGACCGGCATGCAAGCATTGTCATTGGCCTGTCTGGCTTAGTGGAGACTGTGTCATAGATAGGTGTCATGTCACATGCTGTAACGAAAGGACAATGTGTTAACAATACTGGAGCGTGGAAACACATGGAGCTTTGAGTGATTGAGAGAGGCCAGTTATGCAGTGGAACACAAACAAAAACCAAAACTAAACCAATAACAGTCCAAAAATGGGATTCTTGCGGCAGGATTCTTGCTGCCCAATAGGTCAACTGTGACCCCGGGCAGATAGAGGTCTGAGGTTACCTTGAAACTCAGTCATATCTGGACTGGGCAAAGTGACAACAATTCATGCTTCTGCTAAGGCGCTGTGTAAACAAACAGCTTGATGCCTGTGTAGTGCTAACAGACACACACTTAACACACACCACAGACACATGCACGCAAGCACACACACACACGCAGATTATGATGCAGGGGGAGCAGGCATCAACTGGACGAAAAAGATTGGTGGGGTTTATACTTGCCTTCCAAACCTCACTATCAATCTTTCCGCCAAAATCACTCCACGTCTGCTACAATCCACAACAACACACACACACACACGTTGGAGAGCAGAGACAGAGACAGTTCAGCGCTGTTAGAACACTCCACCACATCTTGTGATGTTTCTCAACCCAAAGTCCCTTCTTCTCATTGTGGCTTGGAGTTGTGTTGAGTTTCTGCGTTGTCTTCGAATACAGTTCTGAGGCCCTGAGGTTAGTGCAGACTGGTGCAGCACTCCATACATGTACACACACATCTACTGTAAATATCCTGTGTATTCAGTGGGTTGTATGAGGAGGAGGTGGAGGGACGGAGGGAAGGAGAGGGAGGAAAGAAGGCTACCTTATTGTCGTCTTTGTGGTGTACAGGGTGACTGTCCTGGTCGGGCATCCCCTGAGGAGAGGAGGAGCGAGGCTGGAGACAGAGAGAGAGAGAGACAGAGAGAGAGAGAGAGAGAGAGAGAGAGAGAGACAGACAGACCGACCGACAGACAGACAGAGACAGAGACAGCGAGAGAGAGAGACAGAGAGAGAGACAGAGACGGAGAGAGAGAGAGAGAGAGAGAGACAGAGAGAGAGACAGAGAGAGACAGAGAGAGAGATAACCAGCAAAGTGAAATACTTGGTACTCCTTTTCAATACGTCTCATCCCCTTCCATCTTTCCTGGCTATCGACCGGATCTGCCCATCAGCATCCTTCTCTCCTTCTCTCTGGCTGGATCAATGTATAATCTACATCTCCCTCTCTCCTTCTCTCTCTCTTTCTCTCAGTCTTTTCTTCTGCTTGATTGACTGCACTTCGAACAAGCCCGTGGGCTCTCTGTCTTCCCTTCATTTCCTTCTCGCTCTCTCTTTCTTTTTCTTGCTCTGTTTACATCCCTTCACATACCACGTGAACCGGTCCAGATGCCGCAAGGTAAATGCCGGTGATTGGCCGATACTCACGAGGTAGCAGCTGTTGACGAATCCGCAGGAGGGGAGGGTGTCGTGGGTGGAGGCCGGCAGAGGTTCCAAGGAGCTGTCGGAGGAGGTGGTGCTGCCGGAGCGAGTGGACGCCCCGAAAAACACCTCGGCCTGTGAAGACTGCACACGCACACACACACATCAAACACTTACTGCAACACACACCCTGGCAAAGCTATGACCAAGAGCAGGGGTCAGTATGTGTGCACTTCTCACCTCATGGTCAGGTGTGGGCGAGGGGGTGAGGGAGCCCAAGGAGGGTTTGCGTGGCGTGGTGCCCAGCGCCAGGCTGTGGTCTGTGGGCACAGGCTGGCGCGCTGCCGGCCTCTCCCACTGGGTGGTGCCGGTGGGGATGTGCCAGTAGTAGATGCCCGCCATGTCCGTGATCTTCTTCCATCCTGGAGGCAGATCGGGGTCCGTCTGGAACGACTGCTCACTCCAGATATCTGACACACAAACACACACACACACACACACAGCAGGGGTATTATGATTAAGGGTTGTTATGGTAAACTGATTACCATACAATGTGTGTGTGCGTGGGCTGTACTTGACTGGACTTCTTGTGATTCTCCATGGTGACTAACAGCTGAGGGTTGGACAGCTTGTTTATAGCAGCTACAGTTTCATACAGAGAGTCTTTACATAGACTAACAGCTAAGGTCTGGACTGTGCACCTGTTTGGTGCATAGAACTTCTTTGGAAAAAGACAGACACACACACACATGCTGAATAAAATAGCCCAAGTCCAATAGCCCAATGAAATCCCAGGGTTGATAGAACAGGCAGCAGGGGTTTAAAACAGTGGGCGCACTTCATCATTCTTCTCATGACTTAGCTTATCAGTTTTATGTGTGTGTTTGTGTGCACAGACTAGGGTATCACTGCACTGATGTATGTTCACAACACACACACACACACACACAATCAGTGGACAGGTGACAAACAGCCCTAGTCGTAAAGATGATGCGTCTCTGAATTAGGGGGGCATAGCAGGTTGTAAAGGTGATCTAAGCCTGGTGAGTGTGAAGAGGTGGTGTGTGTGTGTGTGTGTGTGTGTGTGTGTGTGTGTGTGTGTGTGTGTGTGTGTGTGTGTGTGTGTGTGTGTATCCCAGCACTCCGTAACTGCTGACCAGGCTGATAAAAAACCAGCCAGCAGATCTGTCACTACGACGGTGGCCCATATGTCATCAGGACGACTAGACTGGGTTGGTTCATATTGAGATTGAATTTAGATATGAGGGGAGAGGGAGGTAACAACTCCACACACACACACACACACATGCACACACACACACATACACATACACACACATACACACACATGCACATCTGATAATTATGATGATGTTCATTTAGGAAGAAACACCTAAAGACTGTGAACTCAAAGACACAAACCTACAGTACACACTGACCCAGCATCCCATGGGATTCCATTGTTTGCAGAGGTGCAAAGGATGCTGGGAGAGTGAGTCCTTCCCCACGGAGAAAATAGGTCACCATGTACGAGACTACAACAGGGACTTGAGTGTGTCTCTGGGGCTTTTGTGTGAGGATGGGTATTCGCAAGAGGGTGAAAAAAAAATCTGTGAAGGAGGGGGGGGACTGATAAAGACAAATAGTAGGAAAGGGCCAGGGAGGATGGAGAAACGGCTGCTGAAAATATATTTCTCTCTCAAAGTAGCAACACTGAACAGACAGCTGTCTGATTTAGTGTTTTGTTTGTCTGGGTTTCGTCTCTACGCAGTAAATCACAGCTGGAAGTTACTAGAGCCAACATAAGCTCCCATGTTAGCTTCAGCTAGGCAGCGTCAGTATGAGGTTAGCCTGTTCAGGATCCATCTTGCCAGGACAGGACTTGATATGCTAAAGGTTAGCATACATGCACGCAGCCTCTGGCTCTGTTCCAGTGCAGAGCTGAGGAGCTGTTAGCCTCAGCTAGCTTCAGTTAGCATGCAGCCCCAGACCAGAGCCAAGCAGAGTGGGGGAAGGGGGGGATGGCAGAGCACAGGGCTATAGCTCGAGCCAGAAAACACACAGGCACTCTGAGCTGTAAATCACAGCACCGACAGAGGTACGCACACACATGCACGTCTATGCTGACACATTCAATACACGCTTGCACTCAGACTGTTTGACAACAGAGCAGAAATCTGTGGAGAGAATCCAAGAAAAACGTACACACACTCACACAACATACACACACAGCACACATACACAGCATACACACACAGCACACACACACAGCACACACACGAAAACATCAACTTTGATAACTATATCTCCCCCTTAGGTTTTACCTTCCCCTCCATCTGACCTCCATTCAACCAGAGCTCACACATGCACACTCTCCAGTCTGAGCAAGCTAACCCGCAGTTGGTACCTACCCTCGTAATTGACAATCACAATGGCCAGCATGTAGTCTTTCCCCAGCATCATCACTACCCCCCGCTCCTGCTGCCTCTGCCAGCACGCAGGAGAGACACGACAGACAGAGAGACAGGGAGAGAGGGAGAGAGGGAGCGAGGGAGAGAGAGAGAGGGTGGGAAAGAGAGAGAAGCCAGGGTGGGAGGTAAGGGAGAGTGAGAGAAGGAGGTGGGGAAATAGAGAGACAGAGAGATACAGAGAGAGACAGAGAGAGAGGAGGGGATGAAAAGAAAAGAGGGAGAGAGTGGGAGAGCTTGTCTATACCCAACACATGTCTTTTCTTTCTTGTTGTTGTTGTTGTCGCTGCCTCCTCTCACATAACACCGAAGCCCTCCTCACCACGTTTCCTGTCCTGCTCAGAGGAGAAGAGGAACGGGAGGGACGCTCCGCCGTCTCTCCCTCCCTCCCTCCCCCTCTGCCTCCCTCCGGTTGCCATAGCAACCCCCGATCATCTTTCCTGCAGCATCACCAGCTACTGACTCAAGTCAGCTGTGGGTGGGGAGGGGGGGGGGCTGGGGTTGGTACAGTTGTATTTTGAATGTGTGTGTTTGACCCTATGTGTGAAAGCAGGGTCGCAGCGAGCCTCTAACCCGCATGATCCCAGGAGGAATCTGACACACGCCTGTGATGACTACACTCTCAGCTCAACAAGAGAGAGAGAAAGAGAGACACTGAATCTCAAACGTTATTTGTCTCTCTGAGGCCAACTCAGACAGTAGACAGACACACACTCAAATAAATCGACCCAGAGAGAACAATCCCCCTTTCCACCATTCTTTGCTTTTCATCCTCCGCGTGCTCATAAATACACACACATCTCCAACATCACAACCACACATGCACCAGGCACCATTACATACACACACTGGGCACCACCACACACACACCAGGCACCATCACACACACACACACACACCAGCTATTATCACACACACACCAAGGTCAGGGCCTGTGGTCTCTAGGACATAAAGAAACCCCAGCAGCATGTCTACAAATCTGTGGTGTCCATAACACTGTGTGTGTGTTGGTCCAGCCTGCCTCTGCGGCCTCCTGTGAATATTTACAGCTTGTTTACGACCCCCTCTGCTAGGTCGGGCGCACTGCAGTATGAGAGGAGAAAAAGGAGGGATGCTGGAGAAAGAAAAGAAAGGGGAGAGGAAGAAAATGAAGTGCAGGTCAATGGAGTGCCAGTTTGGGAATCCTACCAGACTGCCAATGGAGTGAGGAGCATGATGGGTAAAAAAAAGAGATGGGACAGGACAGTGAGAAAATAGGAGGGGGAAAAAACAGGGCGATAGAGGAAATCCTGGTCTGAACCTATGGTCTATCACATACTGTAATCAGTATCACCAGAAACACACCGCTGGCCCAGGTCAGTGTTTGGATACAGTGATCACACACACACAGGCTTCCCATCCCCACCTGGAGCTATTTCTTGTTCCAGAGGGATTGTGGGAGACTCAGAAGCAGATTTACAGTTTGTTGTTCTTTTCTAGCCATGACCGAGTACAGCATGTACACTCGCGCACGCACACACCCATGCACACACTCACGTGCACACACACACGTGCACACTTTCACACGCTCACGGTCAGAAAGAACCTTTCATCAGGACGGAGGGATGGGAAACCACCGAGAGAAGAGAAAAAAACACACATGGAGCTACTCAGCTGAACCCTAAACACACTCACGCAAGCACACACACACTCACGCATGCACACACACAGATACACACACTAAAGAGCTGCCTCTGCCATATTTAATATCAGCTTCACGGTATGCATTAGATGGGTGTTCTCTTCTGTAACAATGTACAATGAGTGTGTGTGTGTGTGTGGGTGTGGGTGGGTGTGTGTGTGTGTGTGTGTGTGTGTGCACGTGTACCTGTATCCTCTGGTGAGTTGCTCTCCTGAGACAATGTGGTCCAGCTAGACTCCTCATCGCTGGGGTTGAGGTTCTGGATGCGATTGAGAGCACAGTCCGTCTTGGCTCCAGTCCGCCTGTCCTTCTTCGTTTCCGGAGAGGAGGAGGAGGAGGAGGAGGAGGAGGAAGAGGAGGCCACAGAGAGCAGGGGGGTGTCCTCCGGGCTGGGTTGTCTGGGGGGGGATGGAGGTGGAGGCAGCAGAGGAGAGTCCTTGCCTGATCGGAGAAGCTTGATGCTGGGGAGGAGGTCAGAGATGAGCCCCTGATCTGGAGCTTCTCTCTTGTTCTCCAGGAGACAGTTGTCCTTAATCAGCAGGGGGCTCTTCTCATCCTGCTCCTCCTCCTCCTCCACCTCCTCCCCTGGCATCTTCACCAAGGCTTCCTTCTCAGACAGGATGCTGATGTCATCGCTGTCTTCCGTCTCCGTCACGTTCGTGTCGCGGTCCTCCAGGTGGAGGGCCTCCGACGTTTTGGCGTCGGGGCCGGGCGAGGGGATGACGTCATCCCGGTCGTTGTTGGTCAGGGTCTGCCTGCGGTGGTCAGCGTTGGTGTTGCGCTCGTCTGCGGACAAGTTTGAGTCCGAGTCCGAGTCGGTGGTGTTCCTGTTGTGGTCCTGCCGCTCGGCCGCCTTACGCTGCAGGTTGACTCCGTTCTTTGCTAGCTTGGGGTTGTTCGTGGATGACACTGGCGGTGACGACGACAGCGATGACGGAGGCATTCCTTCGACAAGGCCCATGGCGCTTTGGATACTGGTCAGGGCGTACTTCTTACGGCACTTGGGGGGCGTGTCCGAGCCCTGCTTGATGACATCCCCGCTCAGCAGCTGGTTGTGGGAGGAGCGAAGGCTGAGGGAGTTGGGCGGGGTAACTGGAGGGCTATTCCTATTGGCCACATCAACTGACATCATCCCGGCAAAGGAGTCCACTAAGATTAGAAAGAAAAAAGAGTTAGTACATCTGTGTGTGTGTGTGTGTGTGTGGGGGGGGGGGGTGTATCTGTCTGTCTGTGCGGGCATTTAACCTGATATGATAGCAGTCGTCGACAGGTTTAAGTTGCAGTGTAGGGATCAGCAATTGGTGCTCCACATCTGAAAATGAGCCACACACACATACACACGTCACACAAATTAGGATCAAAAGAATCTAAAGAATTCCAAGCGCTTTCAGGGTTCCCTAGATAAAGTAGCCACCCATGTGGAACACAGCTGCAGTTTGTGCTTGTGAGAAAGTGAGTGTGGTGTGTGTGTTAAGTGTTTGCTTGTGTGCATGGAGACTGATGAGGATGATTAAACAGATATAACTGAGGATATCTTTATTACCAGCTAGGGTTTGTGACTAAACCCATGGTGGTGCACATCCATTTTGGGTGTCTCCCCTAGCTGACCAATCAGAAGACAGGCCACTTGCTGAGCCAATGAGATGACTTCACACAGGAAATTGCTTCTTCCTGTAGGAAACAAAACACACTGGGTTAGTAAACTAGTGTAATTGTATATACAGAGAGAGAGAGAGAGAGAGAGAGAGAGAGAGAGAGAGAGAGAGAGAGAGAGATGGTGGGATGAAAGAGGGAGGAAGGGAAAGAGACTGCAGGACACCATATAAAATTAATAATTCACACCTTATCAAAGATTGAAGAGTGTGTGTTGTGTGTAGTCCCACTACGCCTTTAGCACATACCCGCCAGAAAGCAGATCATCAGGCCAAATCGTAAAAACATCTCACAGGAAACATATAAAATCCTAATAAAGTCCTATACTACCTCACCTCCATCATTCTCTCTAAATGTGGATACACTAGCACACACACAAAGACCAGAGAGTATGTGGTAATGTTCGCATGTTTAGCTAGAAGACAAGAGGGGAGTATTAAACTACAGCACTAAAGTAGAAAGACGCAGAGGGTCCATAATCTGCCTACTTGTGTGTTTCACCCAAACAGTTTGGACGTTGAGATCAGGTCAGTGTTTGGTTCCCCAGTGGCTAAAGTGAACATGGAGGAGGAGACGCTGGCCCCAGGTCAGAAGTTAAAATGAGCCCAAGAAGGCAAAGCAGAGGGCGGGACAAAGCAAACAAGACCCTCAGAACATTATACGGTTTCGTTTCAGAATAACACCAGCCATTTATAGAAAAGTTGGCCCCTGCCCAGTGAAGGGCCCCTGCCCAGTCAAAGGCCCCAGGAAATCCTTTCCCCCTCTTTCCCCTTTTTCTCAGGGAAAGAGAAAGAGACACAGCCGCCCAGTGATCGCTCCCTGGTTGTCTCTGCTTTTTCATGACGATGCAGATTGGACAGTGGGAGGGAAACACACACACACACACCCACACACCCACACACACACCCACACACACACACACACACACACACACACACACACACACACCCGTGCAGCTGATGTGGAGAACTCAGCCAAGGACAGAAGCAGGAAAATGATGCATGAAAGCGCATCATAAAACAACATCATAAAAACATGCAGCATTCTTGGAAACTACAAGGGAGTTAAAGTCTCAGGCTCGTGCTGCAACAGGTCCACATACCAGCATGGGTGAGTGTGTGTGAGTGTGTGTGTTTGTTTGTGTGTGTGCGTGTGTGTGCGTGTGTGAGTGTGCGTGTGTGTGTGTTTGTGTGTGAGTGTGTGTGTGTGTGTGTGTGTGCATGTGTGTGCGTGTGTGTGAGTGTGTGTGTGCGCGCGTGCGTGTGTGTGTGCGCGTGCGTGTGTGAGCGTGTGCGCGTGTGTGTGGAGTTAGTTTGTGTGTGGTGTAAAAGATAAACACTTAACTGCCACCCAACTAGAAGCAATCTAGCCATCTTCCCATATCAATATCTCCACCCATCCTAGTGGAAAACAAACTTTGCTACAGTATCAAACCAAAGGGATTTCTGGGGAGCTTTATGTGAACGTCATGCAAAATACCATCTGGATTTCAAAGCCCGTATAAACACACACATCTCAACTCATAGGCTGGTTACAATTGCGGGTCTTTCTTGTCATCTAATTCATTCTATTCTGTTCTTCTTGAGGGACTCTTTGATGTAACCCAATTGGACGGGAAACATGTGATATGACAGATGGGGGAACTGTGGAAAGCACGTTCAATTGGAGAGTATCTCAAATCCACAGGGCCTGTCCATCTCTGGGAAAAGATTGGAAGTACTGAAAGTGGGTTATGCTGGGGAGCTGCTGTGCTAGGACTGAGGGGCTGAGCTGGAGCAGAGACTGGTTAGCGAGGATGGGCAGGGCTGGGCAGAGTCCCAGCAGCCACAGAAGCCCCTCACAACTCTGGGCTGTGGCCAGAGGGGTTAACCAGAGATTAGAAGGCCCACGCGGGAAGAGAAAACCACACCCACACCCACAGTGTCTCCACACTTACTGGAGGGAGAACAAAACACGTTTGGCACAGATACACATCTACAATCTCTTACACATTTCACTTACACTTGCCAGCACCAAATGTTCCACACACAGGTAATAGGAAGCCAAATGTTGTAGTATTAGACAGTGACCTTTGACTTTTGACATGATGGCCTACTTCAGCGTGTGTGTGTGTGGGTGTGTGTGTGTGTGTATGTGTGTGCGTGTGTGTGTGTCACAGGCCAAAGCATAGCAGGGGACTAGCTCAGGCTAGAATGAGAGGAACAGCTGCAAATCCTCCCCATCCATCGAGTCTCTTTCCTCTGACAGACAGACAGACACACACACACTAGACAGAACCCCCCCTTCCGCACACACACACACAGACACACACAGGCACACACTTTTTCTCTTCTTTAATCCACCCGCCAATTGGATGACATGACCCTCCTCCCTTCCCTTTTCCCTCTCCTTTTATATGAGGTATTTTTCTCTCTTTCCTCTCCTCTAAATCTTTCTTTCTCCCTACCTCCTCATGGACACAAAGTATGATGGAAACCTCAAAACCTCCAGTCTCTTTCCCTACAGCTCTAATTTACACTCCTCTCTGTCTGAAACCTATCTTTTACAAGCAGGAAGGACAACAAAAAACAGGTAAAATCCCAAATCACCAGATCCCAGAAAAGATACAGATGGTGTTTCTGTCTACACCAAACGCTAATGGAGGACAGTGAAAGAAGGGAGAGACATTGTGTTTTTCTAACTTCAGGATTACAGAGAGCAAATAATCAGCAGGGGATAATACCAAGAGGATATTCCTGGATCTTTGTCTATGTATTTTCCTTGGCCAGAGTGAGCAGAAAGGTCTTTTGGTGCGGGTCCTTTGATAAGCCAGCTGCTTTGGCAGCGTTGTAGCCTTTAGTTGACCGCATAGATGAGAACAGGCAGAGAAAACGACCTTCTAGGATCTCCAGGCCTCAGCTCTCTAGCAGAGAAGGGGTACAGAGAGGGAACTTAAGGGATCCACAATGGCTCTGCAAGAACAACTGAAGTACAACTGAGTAGAAGCTCACTGTGTATGTGTGTCTGTGTGTGTTTGTGTGTGTTTGTGTGTGTCTGTGTGTGTGTGTGTGTTTGTGTGTGTCTGTGTGTGTGTCTGTGTGTGTTTGTGTGTGTCTGTGTGTGTGTGTGTGTGTTTGTGTTTGCGCTTCCCATTACTGTCAATTGGAGGAAATAACACAGACTGAAACGGACAGAAAAACACTTGGACCAAGACCTGGAGTCAAAACATTCAGACTTATTACACCCTCGCACACGCACGTGTGAACACACACACACACACGCGTGAACACACATACACTTGCAGGGTAGAGCATGTGAGCTATGTGGGATTCCCACAGTAACATGGACGCGGGGTGCCCTTGCTGTGGTATGCAGTCAGCGTGTGAAGGGCAGATGAAACAAGAGCCCCACTATAATTCAGCGCGTTTATTCATGGGTTTAAAGGGCCCATCGAGCTTGCGGGGTGTGTTTGTGTGTGACTGCAAAACAGAGCGAGAGAGAGTGTGTCAAAGCTATCATTTTCCTCTGACTAGCTTAAGGTTTATGCTGAGAGAGAGAGAGAGCGAGAGAGAGGGAGAGAGAGAGAGAGAGAGAGAGAGAGGGAGAGAGAGAGGGAGAGAGAGAGAGAGAGACCACAAAAAAGAAGAGGAAGAAGACAACAATGAGGAGAGAGGAAATGTTCAGGGTGTGCCAAAAAATCTGAAGAATGTCTGGTCTTAGGGATGGTGTGTGTGGAGGGGTGGTGGGGGGTTGGAAAGCTCTAATTGGTCACCAAAGGAGAACACACGGGTGCACACTCACACACATGCACACACATGCACACATGTTAATGGTTAACAGTTGCCATAGCCATACAGCCATGCCAGTTAAGTAAGCTTGTGTTCTAGCCACGCATGCAGAATCGAAGACAAAGCACTAAATACAAAAAGTACTATCAAAAGTGAGAACGCCAGTGGTGTTCATCTTTTGGCATGCTGGTGTCTGCGTGTGTGTGTGTGTGTGTCTGCGTGTGTGTGTGTGTGTGTGTGTGTGTGTGTGTGTGTGTGTGTGTGTGTGTGTGTGTGTGTGTGTAGAATCATCATACCCGGGTCTCGATGGGCCCTGACGCTTCTATCAATCAGGACAGACAGATACCCATCCAACAGAGAGACAGATGGCCAGATGATAAGTGACGAGGACAGGAGGAGAGAGACAGAGAAGATGGTGAAGTGGGCCTATTGGAACACATACAGTTAGAGGAGGAGAGAGGGACATTAGGGCAGAGAGGAGGAGAGAGGGACATTAGGACAGAGAGGATGGTGAAGTGGGCCTATTGGAACACACACAGTTAGAGGAGGAGAGAGGGAGATCAAGGCAGAGAGGAGGAGAAGAGGGAGAGGTTGAGCACAAGTAAAAAGAAGCCTTTTATTTTGCATAACAGTCTCAGAGACCAGAAACCTCTCACACACACACACTCGACAACACACATAAACACTTAGATACACGCACATACACAAACACACACACACGAACACGCATGAACACACACACATGCACACGTGACAACACACATAAACACACGCACAACAACACATAAACACATACACACACAACCATCACATATAAACACACACATGCAAAGCTATGCAGCTGTGCCAAGCTGGCTTTAACTACAGATGTTATGAACAAATTGTGTGTGTGTGGTTACACACACGTCTCACTTGTAAGCACACTGACTGAGACCCTATGAAATGGAAATAACTATATAACTCAAAGTCTATCAGAGCCAAGAAAATACTTCATGGATTTGGAGACTTGGGGAAACATTCAGGTTTCCCTTCCCCCTCTCCTCTCCCGCTCTCTCCCTCTTCCTCTCTTCCCCCTCTCCTCTCCCGCTCTCTCCCTCTTCCTCTCTTCCCCCTCTCCTCTCCCGCTCTCTCCCTCTTCCTCCCTTCCCCCTCTCCTCTCCAGCTCTTCTTCGCTACCAAAACACAGCTTTTTTATGACGATTCTTGCAGTCCATATTTTGTCCTTCACCCTGAGAGTGAATAATCCAGGGAGCACATTGTCTATGTCTCCCACGCTCATATGCACGCAAACACACACACACACAAGGGAAACAGTGGGAGTTTAGCCAGTGGCGTCTCTGTAATGAGTCCACAGCTATTTCCTGGACGCGTCACCAACAGCAACAATACAAAAAGAGAGCCAAACCTCCTTTGCAACACACACATCTACGCAATCCCCCCCCCCCACACACACACACACACACACACATACACACACACAAAGGTGCAGTGAAGAGCAGGACATCCTATTTTTAGCCACTGTTACTATCTAACAGGACATCCGAGATGACAGGGTCTAGACGCCTCAGACTATACAGCCCTTCCTACCGTCAAATGTGTGTGTGTGTGTGTTTGTGTGTGAACACTCCCTCTGTGTCAAGGTGCATTAAATAGCCGGTAGCAACATGTCCCCTGATGATGTCATAGGGCCCTGCATAATTTTTCCATTCCTTTAATTGGCTAGAGCTGGCTATCAAGAGAAAGATTGCAATGTAATCTGTAGACAAACTCAACACTCAACAAATTCAGCAAGAGAGCGAAAATGAGAGCGTGAGAACGAGAGCGAGAGAAACATAGGAAAAGAAAAAAATAAAAGGAAGAAAAAGATGAAAAAGAGAAACGTGAGACGAGGTGAATCATAGAAGAGGTTAGAGAGGAGACAATGAAAAAGGAGACAGAGAGAGACAGAGAGAGAGACAGAGAGAGAGACGGAGAGAGAGACAGAGAGAGAGACGGAGAGAGAGACAGAGAGAGAGACGTAGAGAGAGACAGAGAGAGAACCAGGGAGAGACAGAGAGAGACATAGAGAGATGGAGAGAGAGACGGAGAGAGAGACAGGAAGAGACGGAGAGAGATGGAAAGAGAGATGGAGAGAGAGACAGAGAGAGACGGAGAGAGAGATGGAGAGAGAGACAGAGAGACACGAAGAGAGACAGAGAGATGGAGAGAGACAGAGAGAGAGAGTCAGAGAGAGACAGAGAGAGACGGAGAGAGAAACAGAGAGAGACGGAGAGAGAGACAGAAAGAGAAACAGAGAGAGACGGAGAGAGAGACAGAGACGGAGAGAGAAAGAGAGAGAGAGACAGAGAGAGATGGAGAGAGACGGAGAAAGACAGAGAGAGACAAAGAGACGGAGAGAGAGACAGAGAGAGAGACAGAGAGAGAGACGGAGAGAGAGAGACAGAGAGAGAGACAGAGAGAGATGGAGAGAGAGACGGAGAGAGAGACAGGAAGAGACGGAGAGAGATGGAAAGAGAGATGGAGAGAGAGACAGAGAGAGACGGAGAGAGAGATGGAGAGAGAGACAGAGAGAGAGAGAGTCAGAGAGAGACAAAGAGAGACGGAGAGAGAAACAGAGAGAGACGGAGAGAGAGACGGAAAGAGAAACAGAGAGAGACGGAGAGAGAGACAGAGACGGAGAGAGACAGAGAGAGAGACGGAGAGAGAGAGACAGAGAGAGAGGGAGAGAGAGAGCGAGATGGAGAGAGACAGAGAGAGACAGAGATAAACGAAGAGAGACAGAGAGAGACAGAGAGCTAAAGAAAGACAGAGAGCGAGCGAGTGGGAGAGCGAGAGAGCAAGAGTGATTCTTCAGAACAGGAATGTCGTGTCTCTGCCAATCTAACTAATGGGACCAGCATAGTCATCTCCAACTCTCGCTCTCTCTTCTTCTCTTCACTAACTCTCTCAGCAGAACCTTGCCTTCGGAAGAGCAATCCAGGGCATTCTTGTCTGACAGACCATTGGTTTTGGACCATGACGGTCCGACTTGGCCTTCACAGATGGGCCGCAATGCAAATCGACACAGTGTCATCCAAGGGCCCACTGCCACTGTTTGGAAGAAACATAGCCGGGGGTGTCAATCACCTCTGTCACTGTTACACCAACGGCAACCGGCATCAACGGTTGGAGTAAGACTGCAGACCTGTCCTGGTTTTATTGTCTTTGATTGAGTTGTAACTGTATTATGTCCCATTCTGTTTCAGATAGAGAAGATAACAGAGGACACGAAGACTCGCTGTTAGTAACCAGATGACTGAAGGTCAGGAAGAGGACTGAGAGAGATCTGGTCATCAGAACAGCCCCAAACCTCAGTCCCCACGGCACCGCAGCCACATCTGGCATCACCACAGGAAGCTACATCATCTTCAGGGGCACTGGACGAGTCACTACCAATCCAACCGCAGCGGTCATGCGTTTGCAAAATCCAGCTCTCTCAGGACCTGTTCTTGTCTCGAGCAATCGCCAGACTGGAATGCGTTTCCCCCGTCCAATCAGAGCGTGATTCAGAGTTTGTCGTCGGTTTTACCAGGAAGCGGTAAGTCATTTATGACATAGCAGGGGCTACGTTGCACAGCAACACGTCCACCTTGCTAACCAAGAGTCAAGGCAGAGCGCACACTGGCCCTTGTTCTTTTTCTGATTCACAGAGAGATTGGGCACCTGATGAAGGTCAAACTGAACCAAACACAGACAATAAAAGCCCTTATGCAGCTGAACTCAAAGCGGAAAAGTTGAAGGCTGAGCGATAAGTGCGGCGATGTGGAAAAAGCAGTGAACTTTGCACAAAAAGGTGATACATCAACAAATGCATAAACATGTGAGAGAGAGAAAATGACAGAGACAGAGAGAGAGAAAGAGTAAGAGAGAGAGAGAGAGAGAGAGAAAGAGAGAGAGACAGAGAGAGAAAGAGAGAGACAGAGAGAGAGAAAGAGAGAGACAGAGAGAGAAAGCGAAAACGATGTTTGAAGACTTCAGCTTTCGACGCGGATTTGCATGTGATGAATATTCTGCATACAGAGAAGCCAATCACAAGTCAGAACTGACACCTCCGTGAACTCAAGGACCACGCCACACCACACACCACTGACACGCTGAGGCAGAAGAGCACGGCTGTGAGAGGAGCGAGCTGAAGAGAAAAGCCAGCGAGAGAGAATGAACAACAAAAAGAAGGGAAGATGGGGACAAATGTTCACTTTCACACCCTACAGGGAGAACAGGGCCTCTGTGCTCCTTCGCTGTCCAAACAGACCTCACGGCTGCCTGGTCCCTGCAACAACAACAACCACACACACACACACATACACACAACCACACACACACAGGACAATAACCTCATTGTGGGGCTCCAATAAAGGAAATATATAGAGTGATGGAATACTAGAATGAGAAAAGATTGACAGAGTGGACTTGATCACACACGCATGATCAGTTCCGAGTGCTCAGCTTACGCACAAGCACAGGCTAATATGAATCAACAGGACTCTGGAGTGGAACAAGTCTTCTGTCCGCATCAGTCATACAACGTTCACAAAGTCAGCCTGAATCACACTACACACACATACACACTCACTACACACACACGTACACACTCACTACACACACACATACACACTCACTACACACACACATACACACTCACTACACACTACACATACACACACATTTGTTTTGTCAAGGGTGGGACAGCGGGATTGTTTCACAGGGGAAGCAGGACAGTGATAACAGCTCTCTCTCCTCCTTATCTGATGGCTGACACACACACTCATGCACACACACACACTCAGGCACTCACACACTCACACACTCACGCACACACACACTCACATACACACACTCACACACACTCACACAAACAAGCTTGCTCTCTCAGCCTTTCCCTTACTCATCAGCTGTCATAATTGAACCTGACCAACACACGTACACCCACACAGGTATTGCAAAGCAGCACAATGCATGCAAACACACACAGATGCACACCCATATGGTCCTATACACACTGAAGACCAGAGGAAACCTCCACTTCCGGTGTGGGGGGTATTTGGAGGGTATCTGGGTTATGAAGGATATTCTGAGGGCCTGACGATACTGGCGAGTCACAAGGTGACAGCTTACATTACCACACTGCTATATCTGTCCTGACAAACTGCCTGTGTGTGAGCGTGTGTGTCTGGAAGTGTCTGTGTCTGTCTGTGTGTGCATGTGTCTGTCTCTGTGTATGTGTGTGTGTGTGTGTGTGTGTGTGTCTGTGTGCCTGTGTGTCTGTGTGTGTGTCTCTGTGTGTCTCTGTGTGTCTCTGTGTGTCTCTGTGTGTGTCTGTGTCTGTGTCTCTTTGTGTGTGTGTGTGTGTGTGTCTGTGTGTGTGTGTGTGTGTGTGTGTGTGAGTGTGTGTCTCTGTGTGTGTCTGTGTGTGTGTGTGTTTGAGTTGTCTGGGTCTGTGTGTCTATTTTATAATACTGGAAGAAAGGCAGCAAACCATCCACAAAAGCCAAAAACTGAGCAATAAATTTGAACTTTGAAACACTAAGTAGACCAATGAAGGCACACACACACAAACACACACATACACACACATACACACACACAGGGTATGCGGCATTCGCTCCAAAACTTGGCCCATGAACATCCTAATCACTTTTTCCCCAGTCAGCAAGTCTTGGTGTCGGACAGCAGAGAGGGAGAAAGCAAAGGAAGAGGGATGGGGACCCATCTAAAGTTCACAACACAAGAATTTTCCAGAATAATTACTTTGCACTGTAACCTTTTCAAATGTTTTGATGAGTATAATAAGCCTATGGTCTGTTACTATATGTATTAATTATAAATAATAATGCATTAATAATTGAATACTCTCACATGCACTATTTATATGTCACTTTTGAGACACTTTTTTATATGTCTGTTAGATACATTAAAAAATTATAATGAATGACATCATTATTCCCTTCCCGTTGATACATTTGTAATAAAACCCCAGATTAAAGTCTGAACCCCAAAACAGGAAAGTTTTTCAGGAGAATGATGTTCTTGTTTTGTAAGAAACCAAACTCAGGAAAGATAAACAGTCAATTTAGTGGCTCCATGTTTGTGTAAAACAAACAAGCCCATTATCCCATGTCGGCAGAGTTAAACTTCTCCATACAGGCCTGGAACCGATTACAGCACAACCAGAACCTAAAAGATCCAGTTCATCCCAGTCCCCACCCCCCACGGCCCCAGGCTCGCGACGGTCTGCCTAGCACACCGCACAGAAGTCAGGCTACTCAACGCACGAGAACAGCCCCTGGGTGCCACCGTCTCACAATGGATCTCATTAATAACGAAGCTCTAAGGGCAAGAGCTCAAACAATGCTGACTGCAAGAACCCACCCGTATGACGCAGCAGAAGACTCGTACTTTTTGACAGATAGTCCCCCCGATGCAGAAGGGTGTGCGGGCAGGGTGGACAACTGGACAGGGAGGGCTATGTCTGCAAGGGACCGACACCTCCCCCTGCGACACGTCGCCTCGCCCCAAAGAGCTAACAAAATTATCTCACCTATGTGACTGTTGACTAGACACTGCGGACGTGGTTCAGTTAGGCGAAATGTTAACATATAATCGGAGCATCATGCTGATTCAGGACGGAGCCCATTGCCTCGCCTGCTTTTCTTAGCATAAGAGACAACGGACTACCATTTGTCTTTAAAGATTTACAAAATTTACAAACTTTCTACGAGAAACAACCTGACATTATTTTCAATGTAATGGCCTATGTCATTTGTCCTGTGACAAAAATATTGATAACCAATCACTGAAGTCAAACCGACCACCACCCGCAGCAGGCAGCGGTCAATGTTTGGCAACAACGTTACGAGAGGCCGACTCACGTTTGTTTGCCAGTCTTTTTGTTGAGCCACTAAATTATATTGACAAGAGTCACGCATCATGAAATCGAAACAATAAGAGACAGCAAAGTCACTGCTTTTGTCCAGACAGTGGCACTGGGAAAAGCCCATCTGTCGCCGCACACTCCTCTCTCCTCTTCTCCCCCACCTTCGTCCGACTTTGCAACAGAGCCCCCAATATACAGTAGATTACGAGGCTACCTCGCCCGAAGGAGAAGTTCGAAACCATGCTAAGCCATACGTTTGAGCTATGGGAATTATGTCGTGTCTGCAAGACAATAGACAGTTGCGCCCGTATTCAAGCGAAATTATTGGCATCACTCACCTCCCCATGTAAGATACTCGCGTCTTCGCTGCGCTTCTTTTTCCTTCTTCTCGCTGCTCTCTTCTCCTCCCTTCCAGATGCCGCTGCTTTCCAAGAGGAAGGGGTTGCGCAGGTCCGGAAACGAATGGTCCTATCACATAGTTTAGCCTGTTGTATATAGCCCACTTTTCTATTGATGACAGTACAGTATCACTATTGTAAAAGTATTTATCATGACTGAAGCCGTTTTCAGGAGTATGCCTTCTTAGGGAAACCTAATGGAGGGAAAACGTGTGATTCCTTTTCATCGGCTGGTGTGTCACCCCCTTAAAGCATCCATGTGACAAAGCGACCTGCTGATTTGTTTTACAACTGGCAGAAGTGTTGGGTTCTGATTTACAAACTACAAACACTTTAGGGATTATTTGACTTTGTTGAAATGTTCATGTTGATAGACAAACAAAAAAATGATAAGAGGATCACAAAGTAAGAGGGAAAGGGTCCAAAACAGCATGAAAAACAGGCAGTTGTATTCTAGACGCACTTAATGAAAGAGAAACTTGCACAACTTCATGGACTGACTCGCTTGCTAGGGAGGTTTAGAATTTGGGGGCCACGTACATGGGCTACAACATAGGCCTGGATCGTCGGCGTGACTATTGGCCTTCATTATTTAATTATTTATACATTAAATTCAATATCGTCTAATTTGGCGTTTCCATTTGTTGAATTTGTCACGTTCCACGAGTGACAATGGTACCCCTAATGTTTATGACATCATAACGGAGACCGTGAGGAAGAGCATAGGCTACCCATTCCACGAAGCTCCACAGTACACAATTGTAAACGGTTAATAAACTGACTGCATAGTAAATTTCCATCGATGGCGTGCAAATCAATGCGCTCTCCCACCTCGGGGAGACATTTGAGTGAGTATGGCAATATTAACTGCTGTAAGAAAGAATATATTAAAAAAGAAAGAGAAAAAGTTTTCAAGTTAAATTTACTTCAAAACACATGACAACAACAGAAAAAGCAGAACTAAATCCTAAATGTGGGATATACACTCATAACATGGTACAAGTGGGCATACCACTCAAATATTTCCATTTAGGCAGGTCATAATTGTCCATTCATCATTTAATTGTATCTGTAAGTTGGATGGCTTGTCTGCTGTGATTCCCCCCTAGACACTCATGCCAGCCGCCATCTGGCTGATGAGCCAGATGCAAGTGTAGGACCCAGCCACCTGTTTCTGGAGGAGGAGCGGGTAGCCAGGAAAGAGAGGAGGAGAGAGAGGAAGGCCAGGGGCAAGGCAGAGAGCAGTAGAGGAGAAGAGAGGAAGAGGAAGAGGAGTCGAGAGCTGGAGGAGGACAAAGAAGAGTCAGGGGTGTCTTCAACAGCATCCTCGTCTCCCTGCTCCCTCTCTCTGTCCCAGGGCGAGACAAAAAGACACAGGGCAGATGTGTCCTCCAATAACAGCGCTGCCGGAACACCAATGACCTCGAATCCCACACACAGAAAAGGTTAGACAGACAGACAGACAGACAGTCACAGATATAGAAAGAGACGGCTGCAGATATAGAGTATACATGAATGTGTGTATGGGTGTGGGGGGGGTGTTCACACATTAGAATCATTTGAGGAGAAGTATGTGGAACACAACTGTCTTGGCCGAGGGGGCTATGGGTCAGTCTACGCTGGATTCCGTAGAGAAGACCACTTGCCTGTGAGATACACATATACTCTCTCTCACAAACAGAGCAGTACATTGTTTATGTGAATCAATAAATGTTTAGAACCCTCCATCCCCCACCGCCATCTCCTTCAACAGGTGGCGGTCAAGCATGTTCCCATTGCTAAAGTGACGCGCACACCTGTGGTGAGTGGGCTGATTCCCCTTCTAACCCTGCTAATCTTCATGCGATTCATAGATTCCGTTTCACGGTTCTCATTCCGAATTGCTCTTATTTGTTATTCAAAATCATGGTCAATAGGTAACATCTCTCTCTATTGGACACAATTGGACTATTAACTCCAACTGGTCGTTGTGTTCTCTGTCTTTTAGACTCTGGATGGGAAGCTCTGTCAGTTCCCCCTGGAGGTGGTGCTATTGCTTATTGTTGGACAGGGTGGGGAGGTCATAGGTGAGCAGGTTGGGCGTGAGGCCAGCATTGGAGGAGGAGGAGGAGGAGGGAGTCAGGCAGCTGTTGCACTCCTGGACTGGTATGAGCTGGACCAGGAGCTTATCATGGTTCTGGAGAGGCCCGTACCTGCTCTGGACTTGTTTGACTACATCCAGGAGAGAGGAGGGTTTCTCTCGGAGGATCAAGCTAAGGTGAGCGCGTGTGTTAGTGTTCGTGGGTGTATACAAATGTAAGTCTATCCCAGCCATTAACATCCAGCTTGCTTTTGGTGAAAGTAAATATTTACTAGCATATACCCTCCCTCTCCTAACTCTCCTTCATGTCGCTTTCTTGTTCTCTCTCTCTCTCCCTCTTTCTCTGTCTCTCTCTCTCCCTCTTTCTCTGTCTCTCTCTCTCCCTCTTTCTCTGTCTCTCTCTCTCCCTCTTTCTCTGTCTGTCTTTCTCTCGGTAGGTCATTCTGAGGCAGCTGGTTGAAGCCTTGATAGTATTTCACTCCAGGGGGATTGTTCACCGAGACATTAAACCAGAGAACATTCTGGTTGAGACCGGTTGTGCTTCTCCACAAATTAGAGTTCTAGACTTCGGCTGTGGCTGCTTTTTGAAAGATGGATCCTACACAAAATTCTTTGGTACATTCCATACTCATACTTTCCCACAGCATCTCCCCCACTCCATATTTAAGAGCAATGGCCCATCGGACATTTACTATGATGATGAACGCAAGCAATGCCTTGAGCAGATTTTAAAATCCACTAATTTGCCATTGGATACATTCCCTCATGTACAGGTGGAACAACTAAGGTTGTTTTATATGTGTGTGTGTCAGGTACCACTCAGTATATCCCTCCAGAATGGTACCTTCACGGTTCCTACCAGGCTGTTCCATCCACTGTCTGGCAGCTGGGGGTCCTACTGTATGACATGGTGTCCGGGGTGTTCCCCTTCAGCTCACGCAGAGAGGTCATCAGTGATGAGCCCTACATCAAGAGCAATATGTCCAGGCGTAAGACTTGAATACATGCAGACAGGACAGACAAACAGACACACTCGCCCCAATGAGACACACAGAGGGAAAAGCATTATTTCTGTCTGTCTCTAGATGACCACAATCTCCTCTCACATCTCTGTTATCTATCTCTCTTTCTCTTTCTCTCTGTCTTTCACTCTCTTTCTCTCTCTCTTTCTCTCTCCAGAATGTAAAGACCTGCTGAGGAGGTGTTTGGCAAAGCGCCCCAAAGGCCGGCCCACTCTGGAGGGAATTCTGCAACACCCTTGGCTGCAGTAATCCAGCCCTTCTCCCTTCACCTCGGGGAGCACACCCATGGCTCGGTGTGTAACTCACTGACAGTCACACCCTTGACTACTTGGGGAGAGAACATGGACATTTTATTTTTCAACCTTCTGAACATTTATAGTATGAACTCAATAAAATATTGCATTCCATACTTTTCCTAGACTGCTTTTGTGTACTTAAATCTTGATATATTTGAAATGCTGATTTCAAGCGAAAGATATTTTTCAGTGCGTATGTTTTTTTTCGGTAAAAAAAATAAAAAAAATCTAGCCATGATTAAACGGCTCGGTGGCTCTACCTGGTGGTGTTGAAGTAGAACTGCATTTCGGTGTCACACTAAAGAAGATCTGCTCGTCACAGACAAAACGGCACAACTATCAATAGAAACAAATCAGCGACATTATGTTTTAAATTTTGAAAGGCATTGAATATGTATTAAAATGAGTTGTTTTATCTTTTTTGTTGTTTTCAAAGGTTTTAAATTGAGAATATTTTGTCCACACTAGTCTACACTCCAAAACAGAGAGTGGCGCTAATGTCTGCAACTGTACGCCAACAGCCGAAAGAAGGAGTGTTTTGTTGACCAATCAGCGACATTTTGATTTGAACGTAGAGCGGGCTCGGAAAACATCCTCCCAGTTTGAATAGCTATCTTTTCAATAAATTACGCAAAATAAAATGCATATTGTTATTACAGTTCCCTAGTTAATGTTATTTCGACCTGCAAATGGATTGGACTGAGAGCCGAATCAAAATAAGATAGAACTAACAGTAGCTTGGATAGCTAGCACTAGCTAGGTCGAGCTAGCACTAGGCCGTTTTAAAACTTCAGTTTCGTGGGGCAAGACAGCTACTGTGGTCGCTAGTTTTACTGCAGCTAAAGATGGATCGAGTAGGGAGACCTTTGTTCATGAAGACCTATGGAAAGCAAATGCGGAAAGTCGATGCCTGGGTCGTCCCTAACATCCAAAAAATTACTTTCGACAGCACTTCAACCTCGACTTCTGACATTTCCGTGAATAAACCTGACTCTATTGAATCAACCGCAGTAGCGAAAAGGTGAGCAGGAATGCCACGTCTCCATTTCTGTCCAAATAGATCTGAACTTATTCAATCACTGCCTCGTTCTTCACTCTAATAACTATGTACTTGTCTCTTAATCTCTTTTTGTATTTAGGGGGAAGAAAACTAGTGTTGCCGGCAGACAAGGTGTCCGTCCAGCCAGAATCAAAGCCATGATGCGACTGAGGAATAATAGCAGCGATGAGAACAGTTTCTCCCCTTCCCCAGCACCACCTGTTCAGCAACGAAACAAGCCTCTCAGGTGAGCCGTCACTCAGGGTGTTATTATGCTCTACGTGATTTAGATGACTCAAGCGGGCAGATTTGGTATCATTCTGCACTTCCATTGCTTGCTTTCTCTTCATCTTTCTTCGTCTTTTATCCAGAGGGAAGAAAACTAGAGTTTCCTGCAATCAAAGTGTCCGTCCAGTCAGGTCTAAAAGGACGATACCCTTGACAGATGAGAACAGCGAGGAGCAGAGTAGTTTATCCCCCTTCCTTGCACCGCCCGTTCGTCGACAGCAGAAGAAGCCTGCCAGGTTAGCATGTGCCCTCTCCCACTGTGTATTTGGGGTTTATTTGATTCATGCGGGAAGATGTGCGCTAGTAACACAGACAAGGTCATCAAGTGTGTATAAATGCTAGTGGAATTACTCCAGTATTTCACCAAGGCTTCAAGTATACATGTGTTTGCACTGTGTTACACTCAAATATGCATGTGTTGGCAGGCGGGTTGCTGGGCGGAAAACGAAACAATCCGTGAGCAGCAGCGAGAGCGAGGGAGACTCTTCAGGCTTGAGGAAGGAGAGAGTCTCTCAGAAACGTGGAAATGCCACTCATGGCGGAGGGAAGAGACACTCAGAGTAAGCACCTGTCAATCAAAACCTGAGGCTACTGTCAGTCAATATTGCCAAGAGTCGCCAAGACTTCTGTGTTTACGTGACACCGCTACTCTCACCCTCTCCTCTCAGTGCCCCTCCTGACGCGCCCCTCTGGCGATTTGTCACCCGCCGCAGAGGAGCAGCAGCAGCGCCCAAACCCCAAATCCCCAGAAACACGCGTATCGTAAGCAACACATCCAACACTGAACCGCATAGTTGTTACCATGACTCAATTGAATTTTTTTTTGCTGTCATTGTTACCATATGTATTCATTTGACCTTCATTAGGCTCTCATGCCCCTTCAATGCCTCAACTCCTCTGATGACTTTGTGCTGAGTGGTGGCGGTGGAAGCGTGGCTCCGTGTTCCCGCCGGGCCACACGAGGCCAACCCTGGGAGATGACCAGCGCAGAGAGCCCTGTGGCAGGGCCAAGGAACAGCAGCGTGACCAACGACCACCTCAGAGAGATCTCCTCTCTCAACGACTCTGCTGACCCTTACCTCAAACCCTGCCCTCGGAAACCCCTGTTCTGCTCCACCCCCTCGCTTCGTCCCCCGCTCAGACCACGGCACAGGCTAGACGGCCCCTCCTCCTCTGTCAGTGAGATTGTGAGTCTGAGCATCACTCAGGAGGAAATGGAAGTAGATCCTCCAGAGGACCCCCACTGTACCTCTCCCCTTGCCCCAGTCTCGGAGCGCAGCCCTGGGGTGAAGCACCTCTCAAACCTTGGAGAACCAGGAGGAAGAAATGATGAAGAACCACCTCAAGGTAACATCCCAAATACAAGGAGGAGTTGTACCACAGAAGAAAAGAGCCACTCCAAAGGCATGGAAATCCCAACTGATGCCATTGAGCCGCATAGCCTTGAACTGTTCTCATTGGTTGCTGGCAACCAGACTGAACCACGGGGGGCGTGGGAGGAGTCTGAGGGCAGTGTTTGTTTCGTGTCCGCACCTGGGGATTTGGAGTGGTCGGAGGATGAGCTGACGAAGAGGTGTGTGACCCTGCGCTCTGTGGTTCTACTAGAGAGAGTGGACAAACCCACCAACGTCAGCCAACCAGACGGAGCGACCACATACTCGTCCTGCATAGACCACATGCGGTCAGTGAGCAGCGAGCTCTCCGCCGACGGCACAAGCTTGATCAAACTGGTGCTGTCGACCACCTGCGGCTTGTCTTCTGATCGTTCTGGTCTTGGCGTTGCAACCGTTGGTCATCTGGGGTCAGTGAGCAGCATTGAGGGTGTCAACGGTTCGCCTTTAAATGGCGTAGAGTCCATGGTGCGTTCACGGTCGGACAGCAATGAGCTTTGCGAGGAGTTTCAATCTGCGAATAGTCTGGAGTTGAAAAGTCACACAATCGACAGTCTGAAGTCGGTTGACCGTTTGCAGTTGATCGGCAGCGATCAGCGTCCTGATCCGACCACATGGACTGACGAGGAGGTGGGTTTAGGTCCTCTGACAGTGATGCTGAAGGAGGACCGTCCAACCCAGCAGCTTACAATCAGCTTGGAGAAAGTGGGTCAACCACAAACAGTCATGGAGGACGCAGTCAACATAGACCAACCTCGCACAGCTACCAAATACTCCACAAACACTCCCAACAACAGTCAGTCTACCAGGTCAGAAGTAGAGCCTGTTGACCAAGGGGTGAAAAGAAAACGAGCCTGTAGCCCTCCTAAGGACCAGGGTAAACAGCTTCACGTCCCGGACATTCCTGACTGTGTTCCCAACGGGGCTCGCAGGTCCAGGAAGGCCTCCGTGGCTCCCCAGGGAAGGAAGCGGCGCAGCGTGTCCAAGGACCGGCAGGGGACCACTCGGAAGGCGTGCGTGAGCGGCCTGAGCTTGAGTCGCTGGAGCAAGAGAGAGGGGGCGTCAGGGGGCGCCCGCGCAAACAACTACCACGGCAGGAGGAGACAGAGAGCGCCCCAGTCTGGCAAGCCGGGGGACTGCAGCATCACTGAGCTGCTGGCTGCACGCAATATGGCACCGGCTACAGGGGTGAGCATAACCTCCCAGACACACACACACACCTCTCTGGCTTATTATAGGTACATACCTGCCTCCTGTCTGTCACATTCCTCTATCTTTCTTTCATTTCCCCCCCTTTTGCTCTCTCCCCACCCAGGCTGGGATGGACAGCTGGCTGCAGGCTCCCGGAGCGGTCCTGTCCACTCCGGTCCGAACCGGACGCCTTTCCTCCCTGCTGTTGGACCTCACCCCTGACACACACACCTGGAGCCGCCTCAAAGCTGCCCTCTCCATCCACAAGAAGACCAGGGGTACACAAACACACACACACACACACAAACACCTTGCTGAGTTACTCTGGTGTGAGACTAGTAGGAAATGTTTCATCATGCTGTTCGTGTCTCTCCCCAGCATTCTTCAGCCCTCACCACGGCAACCTCAAGGCGCTCGCGCAGGAAGGGGCGGGGCTGGTAAATGCCAGTTTAAGCCTGTTTAGTACACCCCTCCGAACGCCCGTCCCCCGATGCCTCACGTCTCAGCTTCTAATCAACACTTCTTTGGTACACACACACACACACACACACACACACAACACACACACACACACAACATGAATATGGTTCTTTAGATATCTTACTTCTCAGTTGACCCTAAACGACAGCTCTCCTCTCTAACAGAATGTCTCATCAAGCGCAGTGTTTAAAACGTTACATGTCTGCGACTCTTCTACTTCCGTGCAGAGCGTGTGTGAGGACGACCTGTCGGACGCAGAGAAGGTGTATGCAGAGTGCGGCCAGCCAAAGGCGCTGGCCTGGGAGGCGTGTCTTCCCCCTGGACGCATGAAACTGTGTAAGAAGATTGGAGAGGGCACCTTCGGGGAAGTCTTCACCACCACCAACAGCACTGGTGACACTGTGGCGCTCAAGGTGCGTACGCTTGGCGTTGTTTGTGCGCGTGAGAGTCGTTCGGTTAGCTAATGTGTGTTTGAAATGGAATCCCTCCCTGTGTGTAGATCATTCCATTGGAGGGCAGCGAGAAGGTGAACGGAGAGAAGCAGAAGACCTTCGGAGAGATTCTCCATGAGATCATCATCTCCAAGTATGGTCACCGTATGGTCACCAAGTAAGTCCACCTCTCAAATGGTGCGTATTAAATATCTAATGCTCTGTGTGCGTGTGTGTGTGTGTGCGTGCGTGTGTGTGTGTGTGTGTGTGTTTCAGGGAACTGAGCAGTCTTAAAGAGAAGCAGAACAATCAGACTCATGGCTTCATCGGACTCAATGAGTGAGTCCCATGCCCCAATTATCATGCTGAGCATGATAATAACCAAGTTAATGACCAAAGTTAGAGAGGCTAGTGTCCTAAGACTGCGTGTGCGTTCTCCCCAGTCTCCACTGCGTGCAAGGGTGTTACCCAGCAACCATGCTGAAAGCCTGGGATGCCTTCGACCGCCTGAGGGGTTCAGAGAACGACAGGCCTGGTGAGAGCAAAGATCGTCTGATCATCTTCATCTGTTCGTCTCCCCTGCCAGCGATTGCTTGGAAGTTGGAGCTCAACACTCCTGTATGTTTATCTCTCCCCTCTCTCTCTCTCGCTCTCCCTCTCTCTCCCTCGCTCTCCCTCTCTCTCCCTCTCTCTCTCTCTCTCTCTCTCGCCCTCTCTCCCTCTCTCTCTTCCTCTCTCTCTCCCTTCCTCTCTCTTTACAGATTTCTTTGAAGAAGACCAGCTGTTTCTTATCCTGGAGTTTGAGTTTGGGGGCAGCGATCTGGAAAACAGTGACGGGCAGGTAAGCTACGTGTCAGCGTAGACTGATTGGTTTGCTGCACCTTTACTTTGCTTTAAACGTGTCGACTATTTCTGGCTCTCTGTCCTGTTTATCCCCTTCCTGTCCTGTATAGACACTTCCTGTTCTGTTTAACCCCTTCCTGTCCCTTTGCGTTCCAGCTGTCGTCTCTTGTCGTGGCCAAGAGCATCCTCCACCAGGTGACTGCTGCCCTGGCTGTAGCTGAACAGGAGCTCTGCTTTGAGCACAGGTATGTACGCGGTCACATACACACACTAACAGACACATATAGTTCTAACTTGAACTTCCTCACATACTGGACCCACAAACTACCAGACAAGGCCAATATGGTCCCTGGTTTCTGACATTCCTCGGTGCTCCTCTGCCCAGGGACCTCCACTGGGGGAATGTGCTGGTCAAGCCCACCACGGAGAAGCAGGGGGTGTTCCTGCTGGACGGAACAGCCCACTGCCTGAACACCAGGGGGGTGTACGTCCGCCTTATCGACTACTCCCTCTCCAGACTGGAGATCGGTCAGTCGGCTCCCTTATCTCTCTCCCTCTTTAGCCCGTCTCTCTGCACATCCCTCTCAGCCTCCCCTGTTCTCTCCGGTCACTGTTTTTCCATCTATGCTGCTCTTCGTCTCACACGGAGTTTGGGTTCACTTTGGGTTGTCTTCGGTTATTGTTACCTCACAATAACCAGTAATGTGATCCATGTTTGTTGTGCGTGTGCAGACGGCCTGACGGTGTCATGTGATATCTCGGAGGATGAGGAGCTGTTCATGGGCCAGGGAGACTACCAGTTTGACATTTACAGGATCATGAGACAGGAGAACAGGTGTGTGTGTGTGTGTGTGTGTGTGGGTGTGTGTGTGTGTGTGTGTCTTGCTTCCAGCTTTACCTTTGTGCTGCCTAAGGATCATTGTGATTCACCTTTTGTACCACAACGGTGGGTCACAGTGACCCTAAGGCAGCACCCGGGTTAAGCCATGACTTCTTCTATACTACACATAAACCACACTACACCACATCCCCAACCAGGATAGCACACAGTACATGTCCCAACTGTAACGTGCGCTGTTCTGCCATCCCACAGCAACGAGTGGAACTCCTACCACCCCCACTCAAACGTGCTGTGGCTGCATTACCTGTGCTCCAAGCTGCTGGGGATGAGGTACCGGGGGACAGGCAAGGGGGCCAAGCAGACCCGCCAGGACCTCAACGCCTTCCTCAACTCTGTCCTCCAGTACGACTCGGCCATGCAGGTGCTGCTGAACTGCCCTCTGTTCCAGTAAAACTCCCACCTACGTCTGCGTGCGTGTGTTTGACATGTGTTACCAGGCATCATGAGAAAGGACATTGCGTCGTGTCGTCCTGGATGATTTGACTTCTATGTGTGTAAGTGGTGGACTTTGGTGGTATTGGATTTCCTTTAAAAAGAGTTTCAGTACTAGTATTTTGGCTCTTATTGCTCTAAGAATAGTACAATACGATGTGTATGTTTATGTAGAGCTTTGCATTCAAATAAAGTTCCTGGAAGCTGAGAGTGAGTGTGTCTGTCATACAGTACGTTATTCAAACATCCCAGTTCTTCAGTTAGAAGTGGATGACCATCAAGATCATTTCGATGTTCTGTGGAATTCAGGTTTTGAAGAGATTTACTGCGAGCTAGAGCTTAACTTTCATTAAGCTCGAGCTAGAGCTTAATGAAAGTCTACTGCATCTACATGCTCATGTCTGTTTATGCAGAAGAAATGAGAAAGTTAAATATAAAACAAAATACTTTAATTTTGTAACATATACTTTTGCATTAAACAAATTCACTTTTGGTACTGTCAGTGTGTGTAGGTTAGGAATCAAAGTTGTGGGTCTTGTTAAAAAATCTTTTTTTTTTTGTACATATGCAAAACATTCCTTCCTTAAAGATTCTGACGTAGCACGGCTTGGTAATGGCTTGTAAATACACTGGAAGAGAGGGGCACTGGGAAACTGGTGCAGACTCATTTCAATCAGTCATTACTTCAAGGAGAGGAAGGATGGAAGGATGCATGTCAGAGTTACTTCAACAAGACCCGAGCGTTTTAGAGTAGAGGCCAAGCGTGTGTGAGAAGCACTTTTTGGTTGAACTTTGAGGCGATGTCGGCGAGATGGCATTGCTGGTGACGTGTGTGTGTGTGTGTGTGTGTGGAAATGAGGCAATGGAGTATGTGGCACAATGCCGCAATGTTTTTGCTTCTGCTGTCCTTGTGTGTATATGTTATGTAAGTGCTGGTCTGTGCAATGATGTGTGTGTGTGTGCGCTAGAGCCCCAAAGAGGAGACACATGTGTTGTTAGAAGGAGAAGTTATTATGAGTGAACCACTCCATCGCCTTACTGTGGAATCATCCCGACTCTCTGTCCAGAGCCGACTCGCCTTAGCTCCACAATATGGCCTACTAAACAAGACAAAGAAGTCATATAGAAAGAAATAAAACCAGTCATAATGAATCAACACTGATGACCAGGGGCCAACCTTCAAAAGCTTCCTGCGATTAAACTAAATATGGCTGCACAAATTACTCGCTACCCTGATTGGCTGCTGTGTGTTTGAGCGCGGATCCTGAACGCGGAGAAGAAAGGAGCATCCGTTAGCGCTGAAATTCCACGACTCGAGTGAGGGGCACAACAGGGGGGAGGCATCCAGGTTGGGCAGCGACTGAGCGGAGGTCGCAATTCGGCTTGGTGGTGTCGCGCTGCCTCCATGCCCTGCAGCCGAGGAAACGGGTGAAGAGATCAGGACGGGGAGGGAAGGAACCGAGGAAGCTGCTGGGGGGAGAAGGACAGAGGACATGCCAATCATGATGCGGAGGCCGAAGCGGAGGAGGCGTAAGGAGGGCGCAGACGAGCATGAGGCAGACGTCCGAGCGAGGACAGAGAGGGGTGGCAGTGTGGAGCATTATAGCGGGAGAGAGGGGGAGGAAGAGGACGAGAAGGAGAGGAGAGGAGATTCCAGAAGTCGGCATCATTACCAGGGCCTCCTCTGGCAAAGCCAGGTAAGCGAGCCTTTGTATAAATTCCATAGCAAAGAAAAAAAACAAAAAAAACCCAATTACTGCGAGCATCGCACCTTCAACACTACGGCCAGCCAGCAGCTTTACCCTAGTGGTCGGCGTGTGACAACTCCAGCGGGCGGCTTGTTGTTCATTAGAAGCCACATTGGGCATTATGGCGGGGGAGAGAGGGGGAGGAAGAGGGGGAGGAGGTGATTCGCGTTGGCGACTCTTCCAGGCGCCTCCTCTGCAACCCAGCAAGCAGCCTTTGTATAAATTCCATGCAACATTATGGAGTATCGCTTCAACACTACGTCCAGGCCAGCAAGCTTACCCTAGTGGTCGGTGTGACACTCCCAGGGCGGGGCTTGTTGTCATGAAGCCTGGGGGAGCTGTTGTCCCCGGCGACGAGAGGGTGGAGCTGCAGTTGATGCCTTTCCTCCTAGAATGTGTATGTGTGTGGTGGGGAGGAGGGGGGATGGGTGAATGTATATAGAAGCGCTTGAATTGTGCATACATGTGTGTGTGAGAGGTGTGTGTGTGTGTGTGTGTGTGTGTGTGTGTGTGTGTGTGTGTGTGTGTGTGTGTGTGTGTGTGTGTGTAAGAGAGAGAGAGAGTGTGCGTGGTCTCACCATCAGGCGTTTGATTAGCTGGTCCCTCTCTGCCAGTTTCTCCTGTAGTCTCCCCAGCTGCAGATCTTCACAGCGAGGCTCTCTCCTCCTGCATCTCTCCTCGCGCTCACGCAGTCTGTGGTCACACACACACATTAACTTTCACAACTGCACACACACCAGGTCTTCCTTTATACTTTCTGTATAGCACATAATATTACACTTCCCACACACGTACACACGTATATCACACCTATTATCAGATACACACACACGCTGCTAATACACACAAGGCAATATTCACAACTCATGTTCAGATTCCCTACTCTTCAACAGATTACCAGGAGTTTGTACTCAGATTACATTTATCTCAGATTAACCTGGGTAGGATGTCCAGCAACACAGTGGCAGCTGGTAGTGTGTGTGTGTGTGTGTGTGTGTGTGTGTGTTTGTGTGTGTGTGAGAGAGTGAGTGCACCACTCACTCGGTTTCCAGGGCTACTATGCGTGACTGCAGGTGGGTTTGAGCATCGCTGTACTCAGACACTAAAGTCTGCATCTCTTTCCTATGCTCCCTCTTCATCTCCTCCATCTCTTCCCTCCTCCTCTCCTCCTCCTCCTCCTCCTCCTTCCTCTTCTCCTCCACCTCGTCCCTGGGTCCCTCCTCCCCCCACGTGTCATCCCTCTGTTTGTGGGACTCCTCCAGTTTCTCGATCTCCTCTTTCAGTCGCTCCACCTCCTCCCTCAGCCTCTGGGCCTCGTCTCTTATCCTCACGTCCCTTCTCCTCTGGGCCTCTTCGCTCTCCTCATCCTTCTCCCCTCCCGCAGCCTCCTCCTGGCCTGACCTGGAGGAGGGCACAGAAGCATGAAAGAGTGAGGGGAGGTGGGGGGAACGAACCGAATAAGGGGGTAAAGGAGGAGGAGAGAGGAAGGTGGAGTGAAGAGGAAAACTGGTGGTGTCCGTCCTCCCTCTGGTCTGTACCTGTCCTTCAGCTGTTCTCTCAGCATGGCGTTCTCCCTCTGCAGCTCCAGAACAGCACTGTGACTCTCATCCAGCTGCCGCTCAAACACCTGACACTGGTTCTGCTGTTTTAGGTCCTGCACGCGCACACACACGCGCACACACACGCGCACACAGACGTGAACAAACACACACAGACGTAGGACGCACCGGGATGGGGAGGGTTCTGTGCGTGTCTGGGAGTTACCTGTTGCAGGGCCATCATCTGAGTGTGTGTTTGCAGTTCAGCCTGTAGGTCTTCTATCTGCTGCATGTGTCTCTGGGTCATCTGTCTGCTCCATTCTGTGTGTTGCTGGGTCAACTCTGCACGTTGTTTATCTGACACGCACACACATGCACACATGCACACAGAGACACGGGCACATACAGGAACATACACACAAGACGGTTACAGCAAGGAAAATCAATGCTATGCTGCCCGTTGTCAAAGGTACCATGCTACTACGGCTGTTGCCATGGTGATAGTAACCTTGCTGGGTAAAAAGTGCTTGTGCCTGTGTGCATCTGTGTCTGTTTGAGTGTGTATGCGAATGTGTCTTTGTTGTGTACGTGTGTGTGTGTTCTACGTGTGTGTAAGATTGTGTGTGCATGTGTTTGCATGTGTGTGTTTACTGAGTGTATGAGTGTGTGTGTGTGTGTGTGTGCGTGTGTTACCTAGCTGGAGGTGATGCAGTGTCTGCAGTCTGTTCCTCTCTGCCTGTATGTCTTCCTGAGCCTGTCTCTCCAGGGCTTGCAGAGCACGTGCGTGCCGCTCTGCAGCCAGCGAGTGGGTTTGAGGCTCTTCCTGGAAACAAAGGAGCCCACACACACATTGCATTTGTAGTTGCTCACCACTATGGAATTCACTGAGCTGCTAAATAATTCATTACACAGACGAGCCTTTGAAGGAGTTTTGTTTGTGTGTGTGATTGTGTGTGATTGTGTGTGTGTGTGTGTGTGTGTGTACCTGCAGCTGTTCCCTCAGTCTCTTATTCATCTCCATCGTCTCCTGCACCTCCTTCCTCAGCCTGTCAATCTCCGGGTTTCCATGACAATCGTCTCCTGATCCCACCCTCTTTTTCTCCATCTATGACAGGGAGTCACTTCAGTCAAAGAGGAACTATTATCTGTATGTTGAAATTCTGGGATGTGCTTCTCTACCTGTAGTTTCAGATCGGCTAGTTGGGTCTGAAGATCGGATATTTGGGTCTGCAGCTCTTCCTCTCTGCTCTGACTTTGTTGGTTGCCCTCAGCAACGGCAGCATCCAGCTCTACCTTAAACTCCGCCCTGAGTCGCTCCTCACAGTCCATCCTGGAGGCACAAACACACACACTCAAACACTTATAAGCATCATTACTGGCTATTCGTAAAAAGGTAATTTGGTTTTACCTGATGCTCTCCTCAGTGTTCTGCTGGCTTTGTTCCAGAAGGTTCCTTTCAGTGTTCTGTCGACTCTGTTCCAGAACTTTTTCCTCGAGTCTGTGCTTATCTTTTCTAAGGGCTGATATCTCTCTCTGGTTTCTCTCTCTCAGCCTTTCCGCCTCGCCCTTGGTCTGAGCCAATCGGCTCTGAGTGTGCTGCAGCTCTTCCTGTAGGCGGGAACAGTGAGGTCCGCATATGGGCGGAGCTTCACCGGCCTTTCCTCCATGGTTCTCTTGCTGCTGGATAGCGGACTCTAGGCGAAATATCTGGATATACACACACACATACACAAACAAAGAAGGGCATTTACATTTAAAGGGTTTTGATGGCCAACAGTGAATATCATTGCTTTCGTACCTCTCACCTCATTGGTTGTCTTCTGCAATTGGGTCTGCAGATCCTCCCTCTCCCTTTCCAGTGCCTGACGGACTTCCTCGCTGCCGATCCTCTCTGCCTCCAGACGCTCACACACCTTCCGACAGCAGACACACAGGAGAGAGGGATCAGGTGCGCATCAAAAAAGGAAACTCTCACCTGGATGAGACATGAGAAAGCTGGCAAGTAAAGGTCTGACCTCTTGACCTCGCTTCCTCTCAGCATTGAGTGCTTCCTGCGCGCTGTGCAGCTCGGCCGCGTGCCTCCGCATCACTTCTTCTATCGCCCTCCGCACCTGCTCCTTCAATCGCTTCTTGTCCTCCTCCGCCTGCTCCCTCAGCCGTTTCTTCTCCTCGTCCACCCTCCGCTGGAGACTGGCCCTCTCCTCGTCCACCCGCTCTTTGTTCCCATCGAGCTGCATCCGGAGCCGCACTTTTTCCACCTCCCGTTCTTTCTTCAGCCGCTCCCTCTCTTCTTCCCCCTCTCTCCGCAGTCGCTCCTTCACGTCCGCCGTCTCTTTCAGGAGTCTCTCTCTCTCTGCCGCCCTTTCGGCCTGGAGTTTCTCCCTCTCAGCCTTTTCTCTCTGCAGCTGTTCCTTCTCCGTCTCCCTCTCTTTTCGCAGGCGCTCTCTCTCTTCTTCTACCTCTGCCTGCAGACGCTCCTTCTCTTCCTCGGCCTGCTTGCGAACGCGCCCCAGTTCCTCTCCCTGGGCCCTCACCATTTCAGAACGCAGGCTGGCCAGGGCCTCGGCATGCTACACACACACAAACACACACACAGATCAGTGGGTGAAACGCCCTATGTGCCAGTGTGTGAATGTGTGTGTGTGTGTGTGTGCCACCTGGCGTATCTGTCGGGCATGGTCGTTGTTCCTCCCACTGGTCTGCAGTTCCAGCTCTCTGTTCCGGCTCTGCAGACGGTTCAGGTGTCCTTTCAGTTCTTCCACCTCAGCACACACACACAGCTCACAGCCGCCACGGCTAAGCAGCTCCTCTGGAACACACACACACACACATGGGTATGTACACACACACCAAAAGGCACACACGTTTCACCTCTGACCGTAGCAGCAAAGTTTGGTGGTTTGATTGGCTTTGATTCATCGAGAGTTGGATGGACGGATAGATAGTTGATTGGATAGTTAGATGGATTGATAGTTGGATGGTTTGATAGATGGGTGGATGGAGGGCAGGATGGATCGATCACCTGCTTTGTGCTGCAGCTCGTCCTCCTGCAGCAACAGCCTCTCTTTGGCTACGGCAAGCTCCTCCTCCGCCCGCTTAGCTCCGCCCTCTGCTTCGGACACACGCTTCCGACCCAGCTCCAACTCTTCCTCCAGGTCCTAGAATGGCAGTCAAACAGACAGAGCAAGAGATATGCAGTCATATAGAAAGACTGAGAAGGGAAGGGTGAAAGAAAGTCGGTTATGAAAAATGACGGTGGCTATGTGTCAGCGACATGGAGTTATAATGGCTTCCAGCCAGAGACTCTGCATCTGTACTATCCGTGGGTGTATGTAGCTTTGTCAGCAGTGGGGTCCTAATGAGGGGTATTCATCCAGCCTGAGCTGCTCGTTAGCGGACAGTGATCAGAAAGAGAGCAGCACTTAGAGAGGACAGCCTGTATTTAAACAGGCCCAGACAGACCATGTTAGAGATCCTCATCAGGAAATGGGTGGATTTCTGGAGCTACGGGTAAGGAGGGAGGGAATCATATTTGTTTGTTGCGATCCATTAATTGTATTGTGGGGGTGTGTGTCCGTACAGGATGTGCACAATAGTTCCGTCTTGTGTTTGAGGGCGTGGGTGTGTATCAGGCGTGCGTGAGTACCTGGATCTTCTCCTGCAGCTTAACAGCCTGTCTCTTGCTCTCCATGAGCTTCTGGAGCTGTGTCTCCACCTCTTCCTCCGCCCTCCTCACCCTCTCCCTCAGTGCCGTGTGCATGCCTTTCTTCTCCTCCTCCTCCCTTTCTTCCCACTGCCGTCGCTCCTCCCTTCGCGCCTCCTCCATTTTCTTCCGTATTTCCGCCATCTCTTCTTCCATGTCCCTTGTTCGTCGCTCCCATCCCTCCCTCTCCTCCCTCACCGCCCTCCTCCTCTCCTCCTCCGCATGCTCCTTTTCGTTCCTCAGGGCTTCCACTTCTTGGGATAGGAGCAGCAATTTCTCTATCTCCTTCTCGCCCGTCCTTTTCTCCTCCTCTCCTTTCTTCCGTTCCTCGTCTCTTCTCCTCCTCTCCTCCTCTCCTCTGTGCCTCTCCTCGGTTCCTTTCCTCCTCTCTTCCTCCAGCGTCCTCCGGAGCTCCTCACACTGAGCCTCCAAGCAGCGTGTCTGCTCCCCCGCCTTCTCCAGTTCCCCCCCCAGTCTCAGGCCCTCCTCTTGGGCAGCGCTGACCTTGGACTGGGCTTCCTGCCTCTCAGCCTCTGCATCCTGGAGCTTTTCCTCATACACCCTCCTCAACTCTGCCTCTGCCTCCCGCTCCCTCTCCTCAGCCTGGGCACGGTAGCTGTCAAAGTCAGCCTGCACCTGGAGGCACAGAGACCCATTTAACACTCTGACAGAAAGACAGCTATACAGAACCATTTGTCCCTGTAAGGCCCAGATTCAAAAACCTTTTCGGGTCAAACAGGCTTCATAGAACACACGCACACACAAATACCTGGCATCCAATCCTCTGATGCTCATCCAGAGATTCCTGAAGTTCGAGGAGGCGTGTCCTCAGGGCAGACCCCTCCCCCTCCTGGCATGTCTCTACAGCAACGCGGTGTAGAGTATCCTGGTGGGCGTGGCTTAAGGACTGTAAGGCCGCCTCCTGCTCCTCATTCTTAGTGTTGAGGGAATAGATCACCTGGGGGGGGGGAGCTTATGTAAATACATGTGTTGTAATTAAACTTGCATGAAATACAGTAAACACAGTGTACACAAGTACACAGCGTGAAATAACACATAAATGTATTTATATGTGTTGATAATTTGCCTTAGCTGTACTACCATCCAGTGATAGAGACTTGGGAGGTCTAGAACGGCAGGGACGTGTGGAGAACAGCCTGCATACCCCTCTTTTCTCTCTATCCCTGCTCCACGCACAGTGTCATCATCTTCTATTACAGCCCTGACATCTCACTTCTCACTCATCGTCAGTATGCACATATGTGGTTGTGTGAGTGAGTGTGTGTGTGTGTGTGTGTGTGTGTGTGTGGAGGACACCCCGGGAGGCTCATATTTTATCATGACGCCTCTCTGTCTGTGACAGCCCTGCTGTACATTCTGTGTGTTTGTGTGTGTGTGTGTCAGCCAGCGTGTGTGTGTGTGTGTATGTTCCCGCCTAAGAGTACTTCTGTGTTCCAATCTGACTCTCACTCACTGTGGCTTTAGTGTCAACACCCTCGCCCACGAGGCCTGGACTGTATTACAACACCTAATCCTTGACTCCAGCGAGCGAATGACATTGGCCCAAATACCAGACCCTGAATCCCACCCCTGTCCTGTCTGTCATGCAGCCTGCCGTCATGCCCTCAGCTATCTGATTATGTCACTCTGTCACAAACTTTGACCTATGACTTAAGGGGGAATAGAGTGATAGAGTGTGACGTTTGGGTCTAAAAATGTTTGCATGCAACATGGGCTACTTCTGTGTGTTTGATAAGTGAGAGACAGAGAGAACGAAAGAGACACACTGATTAAAAGGCAGACAGGCACTAAAAAGGCACATTTATGACCGAGTATCCAGTGTAGAGATTGGATATCCACCTCCTGTCCCTCTCTGTCCAAGCGAAGCGGTAACTATGATTGGTTGTTGTATTGACAGGCATATCTGGATGCCCAATCCTTCTCTCCCATCTCCTCTCTGGCTATAGTAAATCCCTACCCCAGGCCGTCAGATCGATCCCCAGGGTCGATAATGTTATTCATGTAGCGTTGGAGGCCGGTGGACCTCCATATTGACAATAACTTCACAGTCAGCAAAGCGTGAAATTAATATTCTGTCTATAGTGCTGAAAAGCTTTGAGACTTTTGCAGTAACATTTCTTTGTAGCGGAAAGCGATATGTGAATGTATTGTTAGTAGTGTACACACTGTTAGACACCCACCTACATCAGACTCACTCAGAGAGAGAGAGAGAGAGAGAGAGAGAGAGAGAGAGAGAGAGAGAGTTAGTACGAGCTTGGCTAGAACAGCTGGCCATCCCTCCCTCTCATCTGTTCTGCCATGTAAACACACTTCATCCTGATAGTTGGTTATCTTTAGACTACACTTCTGGACTCCAGCGAAGAGAGCCTCAGATCAGGCACATAGATGAGAGGGGAACTTACTGAAAGGACTGCAGTGTGTGTGTGTGATGGGGGGGTAGATACACATGTACGTTGAGTAAATGAGGGGAGGAGTACCCCAGTGAGAAGTGGATGAAGGCTAAGTGCTGAGCACAAGGTGCAGAGGTGTGCTGAGGATAAGAGAGAGCTAGAGGGGTGGGGAGGGGGCCTGAGGTATATAGGGTTACAGCCTATGACCCAGTTCTCCGTCTCCCCCAAACAGATAAAATCGCAGTTTGCCAGGCTCATCCTTGACCAGCCTGAGAAGGAGCTCGCGCAGAACATCTCATTGAATGAAAGGGCTCATATTTCAAAAAAGGGTTTGCTTGTCTCGTAAATGGCTTGGACCAATCAGGTTGCTGTCATGGACTGAAGCAATACGTCTAGGCCCCTGGAGTTGCAATATCCAGTGAGATGCCCCTAATGCGTTGTAATGGGGAGCTCAGAGCTCTGGGAGCGACCGGCAGGAGTGCAAGGTGAAGGTTGCCTATAAAGTCACGCCTGATGCATACAGACACAAATGCTGACTTTACAATCTGTGTGCGTGAGATGACACCTAGGCACTTGACTCACCTAGGTAGCGTTCACACACTTTTGCACACCAAACACAGAGCAGAGGTGAACCCTGCCGGGGGGATGGGATAGGATAACTGCACTGTCATCAGTAATCGTCAGAATCGCCAACCCTCCCCCATATTCAAGCTTTAGGCTATACTCTCTCTCTCACTTGCTTTCTTACACACACACACACACACACACACACACACACACACACACTCACTCACTCACACACACACACATGCAAGATGTGCATTGGACGTATAGATAGACACAATTACACACATGCTTGCATAGAGGTTTACAGTACAGTAACATTGCACACAAAGAGCACAAGCAAATAATATCTGATTGATACTCTGTTCCTGTTTTGTTATGAATCTTATTTGGTGGAACTTGTAGTTTGTGTTCCCAGATCACAGAATCAATACTGAATTTCAATACATACAGTAGCTTACGTAGAAGCTGTCGTTGGCAAGCTTGTACTCTCAGATGCTTGAGCCTGACCATTATCTTACCTTGACGCCTGGCTATTGACTGATCAGCTTCCCATTAATCGATTGGCAGCTATGATGGCATTACCTGTCAGTCGGTTGGCTTAGCAGTTAGATATCAACGGCAGTGATAGACAAGCGAGCTGGAGAAGTCGTGAGTGCAAGAGCGCGACAGAAAATAAAATAATTGAATTGAAGTTTCGGTCTTATGTAGGCTACAATGGGATGAGGCGGGGTAGGCAAACATTGGTGTTTGCTTGACAACAAAACTGCCTTCTATCCCATAGGCAGCAAAACCATGTCAGGAACTCAATGTATTGGACATAATGATGACTGTGACACGATCCAAAATTCAGCTGCGTTACAGGCTGCACGGCGCGTAAATTCTCCAGTGTTCTGTCTTACCTTGGTAAGCTGTGCTATCTTCTTGCACATCTTGCTATGCATCTGGTAGTCATATAGCTCCTGCTCGATGTTCTGGAACTCTGCCGCAGTCCCGTTAACAGCGCTTGGCCCTGGGGGCTGCGCCGCCTTGCCGGCGCCCGAAGCCATAACCCAAGAGGGAACTTCCCGGTGACAGCCTGAATAATCCTACCGAATCGCGGAAAAATCCTCCAAATCAGACCTTGCCTATCAGTCATGTAAATCATTCCTTTGTCTGTAAACGTAAGACTCCCCTGCAGTGAATAGCAACACGAGCGACATGGTGCGAAACGTCTGTGTGGTTTCTCTCCTCGTGCGCTCGGTGGCCAAGTTTCCCCTCCGCTGTCCGCCCGGTGAACGCGGAGGTCACAGACTGGAATTCCATCGGGTACGAGCTCGCGCCGACAAACCCATCTCTGCTGACAGTCGTTTTTTTATTCTAACTGTGAGCACTCGAGGATGAAGGCGTGCGTTACAACCACCTGTCTCGCGGCAGGGGAGGGTGTGTGTACATGGAACATTACCGGAGACAGCTCGCGCGCACTGCTGCAGTGCAGCCCCGCCCTCCCAGTATTGATGTGTATCAACGATATAGCCTACAGTAGACTAGCCGTTAACATGGAATCATTCTCAGTCGCCTATAATTAAATTCGAAATGCATTCAGTTCGTGTAGGCTCATTTGGATGCATTGCATTCAAAATATAATTATTGGTAGGATGTTTATGTCCATGTGTTGCAGGACTGCCAAATTCCTGCAGAACCCAATCGAGCCCTGTAGCCTAAAAGAAAATGGTCTGATTCTGTTGGAAATGGGATGGTCATGGGAATGGGATGCATACCCGTTCGGTGCATCTGTGCTTACTCGTCAACGACAACATTGTTTTCAAAACTAACTTTTCATGACCCAAATGTTGGATGTAGGCTATATGCTTTTTTTTAATGGAGTGCCCTTCCCACGGGTGCGTTTGTTCTGACCTCGCTACAACTGCCAGCGAACAGCTGCGGCCTTGACAGTGCACAACACACGAGTTGTAGACACTGATTTAGATATGGCTATTATTATTTTTAGGGTAGATGTCTGATCCCACATTAATAACCTTCTGACATTCTCGTGAGCTTTTCAAATGTGATGTTGCTTGAAAAATAAAAGGATACGTCACTATGACTCAGCCACATTTGTTAAAATTATCGAAGCTATCAGTTCTTATTTGTCATATTGACCGTAATGTACACGCCGAGGCTATTTTTTTCCTTTTTTTTTTGGTTTGTTATCCAACAATGAGAGCGATCTCAGAAGTAACTGAATGATGGAAGAGGGCGGACGCTGTGACGTAGGCACGCACTTAGGTTTCATTTCTCACGAGATCGACAGTTGGATTTGAAATCAGGCGGCAGCGGAACTGGAAAAACGACGAGTGACAAAAACAAAAAGGTCAGAAGTTGCTTATATTCCGTGAATAAATGCCGATTTAAGTACACATATGCCACACAGTGTTCTTGTAGTTGTTGAACATCGTTAGCGTAATAATGTTAAAGTAATACATGTGTAATACCAACGCTCTTAATTTTAACACATTCATCGGCTCGTCTTGTCCGGGGAGACTTGCCAAGGCCCCATAGGTTGAGGAGTGGCTAGTCTGTGGGGGCTATGTTGAAGGAAAACAAGCAAGGCTACTGTAGCTAGTCAAGCTAAGAGCTAAGAGCTTAGCTGTTCCAGGACTCTAACTTAGGTTGTTCGGTGTTATTATGTCACTGTCGTTTTAAATGAGGTAGACTAACAGTTTTGTTTGTACTTAACTGTTTCCAGCTAACTGAACGAATCTAAAGATGACGGCGGACAGTGAATTGGAGATAAAAGAGGCGTTTCAACGCGCTCAGAAGGGACATAACAACAAAGCTAAACTAGTGGCTAGTTTAAAGAACCGTTACAGCAAGGTAAGTTAGTCCAGTTAGTACGGAAACCTCCCCCTCGCAGATGTTGGTGGTTCACGTTGGCATGTTAAAGCAGTATATATTTTGTTTACCTTTACCAATCAATTCATCAGACATTGATTCTCCATCTTTACTTAAGTTGGAGGATAAGACCTTGTTCCACGACGAGTTTGTCAGCTACCTGAAGTACGCCATGATTGTGTACAAGCGCGAACCGGCCGTGGAGAACGTCATTGAGTTTGTCTCCAAGTTCGCCACGAGCTTCGTGTCTCCCCCCAAGGAAGACGAAGAGGAGGAGGAGGAGGATGAGGAAGAGGAGGAGCATCCATTCTTGAACTACATCTTTAACTTCTTGTTGGGGGTATTGTTCATTTAAATGTGTCAACAACTGAAAACAATAGGCTCAATCCAGTGTGTTTCATGGTGTTAACCGTGTGCTATGGTTTCTCTCTGAATAGGCCCACAAAGCCAACAGCCATGCAGTACGCTTCCGTGTGTGTCAGCTCATCAACAAGCTCCTGGGCAGCATGGCCGAAAATGCCCAGATTGATGACGACCTGTTTGACAGGATCCACCAGGCCATGCTGGTCCGCGTCACAGACAAGTTCCCCAACGTCCGCATCCAGGCTGCGCTGGCCATGGCTCGACTCCAGGAGCCCCAGAACTACGACTGCCCCACTGTCAAAGGTCCAGCACGCATGCCACATGGTTGTCAATACACACCCGGTGTCTGTTCAGAGTATCTGCTGAACTGTCCGCTGAACTCTTTCTTTAGCATATCTGCTGATCCTTGAGAATGATGCCAACCCAGAGGTGCGTCGAGCTGTCCTCTCCTGCATCGCCCCGTCCTCTCTCACCCTGCCTAAGATCCTCAAGCGCACAAGAGATGTCAAGGAGAGCGTCCGCAAACTTGCATACCAGGTAGACACACGTTCTCTGTCTCAGGATGTGCTGTGTTTCTGGCAGTCAGATCAATTGTAATAGGAGTTTAAGGTGTCAGGATTCAGGAATGACGGCACTGTGCGTTTCCTCTGCCACAGGTCTTGGCAGATAAGGTTCACATCAGGGCACTGAGCATCGCCCAAAGAGTCAGCCTCTTGCAGCAAGGCCTGCACGACTGTTCAGGTATTGTGTGCGTGTGTGCGTTAGTTCGTTTTTGTGTGTGAGGGGTCAGTCTAAATGCATTAGTCTAGTTCTGCTGACCTTGCCTGACCTGCAGATATTGTATCTAACTCTCCGTGTGTGTGTGTGTTCCAGAGGCAGTGAGGGAGATGCTGCGCAGCCGTCTGCTCCCGGCGTGGCTGCGTCTGCTGCAGGGCGATGTGCTGGAACTGCTCCACAGGCTGGATGTGGAGAACTGTGCCCAGACCGCCCTGGAGATGCTCAGCGCCCTCTTCACGGTCACCCCCTCAGACGAGCTGCTGCAAAACAGGATTCAGCTGGATGACAGGTACACACACAGAACAGCAACCTCTCTCTGCACGCAATGTGTTTGGCTGTGTTCTCTTGGGTTCATCTGCTATGGTGTTAAAGTGTGTGTGTTTGTGTGTGTAGGAGGCTCATCCCAGTGGAGGCCCTGAGCTGCGAGAGCATCCTGTACTGGAGGGCCCTGTGTGAGTTTGTGAAGGCCAAGGGCGACGAGGGGGACGAGATGCTGGAGCAGATCCTCCCAGAGGCAGCCATCTACGCCGACTACCTCCATGGGTAACACAGCCCCCACGGGCAATAACCAGCGTAGCTGGCTGTCAACACTTAGTCCTTTTGTGGCTAGTCTGCAGTCAGTGTTAAAGGAAGCAGTAGACCCTCAAGTTTGATCTATTCAGGAGTAATACATGAAACAGAACTCTGATAGTTAGTCCAAAGTTCCCAATGCTGTATTCTGAGAGACTGATGTGACTGCAGGTACTTGAAGAGCGTGCCGGTGCTGTCTGAGGAGCAGCGGGCTGACTTTGGTCAGCTGGAGATGGTCATGACCAAGGAGTTTATCTCCCAGCAGCTCATCCACTTGACAGGCTGCCTGGACACCAACGAGGAGGGGGGGAGGTGAGAGAGGGGAGGAGAGCTGGAGGGGGGAGGTGAGAGAGGGGAGGAGAGCTAGAGGGGATGGGCTTGTCTTGTATTGATAGTCTAGCCTCTATTCTAAGCTGTACACTATTATAAGTGATCTCCCTGGCGTCTTGATCCTGTACATGTAATAAAACCTGTAAATAAGGCCTGCTGTTCCTGTGCTGCTGTACCTCAGGAAGCGTGTGGTGGCTGTGCTGCAGGACATGCTGGGACTGCCCCAGACTCCCCCCTCCCTGGTCTCCTTGCTCACAGAGAAACTCCTCGGCTTGATCTCTGATGACCACAGGCGCATCCAGATGGTGGGTCTTTTTCTCACGCTCGCACACATGAAGAGAGGCTGTAGAGTTTGTGGAAAACATAGTGACGTCTGTGTTTGAACGTGACAGATGGCGGAGGTCATCTCAGATGTCAGAGAGCCCATTGTGGCGGTGACTGCACAGGTGGACGAGAACGAGAACCGCAGGAAGCAGGTCAAGGTGAGGAACCCAAGGAACCTAAACCTTCCCCACATCTAGTTGTCTTTCCATCTCTTCTTTCCATCCTCTACCCTTTTCCCCTCCTTCTCTCCTGGTTCAGCCATTAAACTACACAACCTCTTGAAGCTGTAAACCCACTGTTTGTCCTTCTCTCCATTCCACCCTCTCCCCTGCTCTCTCCCTCCCTTGCTAGCTGGCGGAGGTGAAGGTGCGTATACTGGAAGCCAAGCAGGCTCTGGAGGAGTGCATCACTGAGCAGGAGTTCAGCCGTGCTGCTCAGTTGAAGGACTCCATCATCCAGCTGGAGAACCAGAGGAACCAGATGCTGCAGGAGGCCAGTCAGAGCAGCCAGCCAGACAAGGAGACACGTACAGAGAAGGTGCGAGACAGACACACACAACCATTAGCCATAGGCTAGCTTCTGTTGAGTTTGTGCCCTTACACTGTGTGTGTGTTCTGGCTCTGTCAGAGCGACCCAGACACTCTGCTGAGGTGTCTCACCATGTGTGCTGAGCTCCTCAAGCAGTTGAGCATCAAGACCCGCATGGGACCCACTATGAGCGCCATCATCTCCTCACTGGTAATCTCATTTCCATTTCTATATTAAACATTAAACAGGCATATCTTAACACAAAGAGGCAGTCATCAGTTTCTAGCACGATGAGATGACCTTTTGACCCACCTCAGATTCTTCTTCTCCATCTTTCTCTTCACATTCTCATTTTGGTTTCCCCTTCTTTCTTAGATCCTGCCAAGCATAGCTAATGCCCATCCAGCTGTTCGCAACATGGCTGTGGTGTGTTTGGGCACCTGTGCTCTCCACAGCAAAGAGCTGGCCAGCACCCACATGGTGCTGCTGCTTCAGGTAACCAACACACACCGACCAACTCAAACCCACACCAACACAGACCCGCTCACTAACACTACCCTCCCTCGTGTCTGGGTGTGTAGATCGCCCAGCTGGACGAAATCAAAATCCGCATCAGCGCCCTGCGGGCTGTCATCGATCTGCTGCTGCTGTACGGCTTCCAGCTGCTCTCTGCCAGCCCCTCCTCCCAGCCAGCCCTGCCCTCTCATTCGTCCGATAGCCAGGAGGAGGAGCCAGGTCCAGGGGAGAAGGGGGAGGAGGACAACAACACAGCCCAGTGCATCCTGAAGATGCTCTCTGACTTTCTAGACAGTGAGGTGTGTGTGTTTGCTAGTCTGTGTGCACATGCGATTTGTCTTTAGAGATCATAATGGAGTTTCTTATCTGTGAATGTGTTGGTATGTGTAGGTGTCAGAGCTGCGGACAGAAACGTCGGAGGGTCTGGCTAAGCTGATGTACTCTGGGCGCATCTCCAGCGCCAAACTCCTCTCCCGCCTGGTGTTGCTATGGTACAACCCTGTCACCGAGGACGACATCCGACTACGCCACTGCCTGGGTGTGTTCTTCCAGCTGTACGCCAGAGAGAGCAGGTACGGCATGTGCGCGCACACACACACACACAAAGCAAGACCGTACAGAATGAAGGGATTTTGGCAGCCCCTGAAGTCTCCAGAATACACAGAGAGCATGCCTGTGTCCCCAGGACCAACCAGGAGCGTGTGGAGGAGTGCTTTCTGCCGACCGTGCGCACCCTCCTGAATGCCCCCGCTACGTCTCCGCTGGCCGAGGTGGACGTCACCAACGTGGCCGAGCTCCTGGTGGAGCTGACACGTCCCAGCAGCCTCATCAGACCCTCCAACACAGAGGTAACCATGACGCCGCAACAGAACAAGCTTCTCTGCCGTCATCAGAGCCTCAGTTTCCTGTAATCAAAGAACTGCATCTGTACCACAAAGCCTTTTGTCAACATCCCCAGCTTATTCAACTCAATGATTACATGGATACGATGTTCTGTAGACCAACTGTGGTTACACAGTAATGAGAGCCACGGGTAGAACATCAGGTCTTCCTTGCTCTCAGGAGGTGTACGTCCATGACTACCTGGCGCTGCGTGTGTGTGGGGAGATGCTGAGGGACCCCAGCGCCCCTGAGGTGCGTCTCTACGCTAAGGTTCTGGGCTGTCTGGAACTCAGCCCCAACGAGATCAGCCGGAGGGACCTGCTGTCTCTGCTGCAGCAGATCACACAGGTAAACACAAACATACTCAGAGTTCAAGGACTGAACTGGTCTGATGTCATGGACCAGATGATACCCAGGTTTCGCCCCCGACATTTCCATTATTTCAAATAAACATTTGGTCCAAAACAATAATAGAAAGCGCCTGGTTTTCCTTCCTTTGAACAGATTCAAATCCATGGATGAGAGACTGTTGTGATGAAGCTGTGTGCTTTGGGAGTCTTACCTGTTTCTCCCCCCTCCACTCTCCAGGTGGTAAAGGATCGTATTTGCCTCCGTGCTGTTGAGAAGCTGATTGGCCAGCTGGTGGACTCCAAGGAGCAGACTGAGCTTCTCAATGCCACAGCGCTGCAGCCGCTAGATGTCAACGCTGACGGTACAGAAATACATCCTAACAGTCTGTTTTCAGCTTAGCAGCAATTTGTCTTTCCCTCCACCCCTGTGCCTAACAAGATTTCCACACAGCCCTTCACGGTGCTCTGTTGTAAAGCGATTACCTACTTTAATAGGAATATTACCAAGTGGATTAAGAAGAGCCGCCCTGTCAAAATGTTACTTGTACCTTAAACCTCTGTTAATCTGGCAAGAAGACACTGATAAGCTTTCGTTTTCTCCTTCAGAGGTTGCCAATGAAGATCCATCCAAATCAGTCAAGAGACCCAAAAGAGGTAAATCCCCTACGTCTGAGAGCTACAGTACAGATCACATTATAACAGTTGTCATGAAAACAAATACATCTAATTAAATGTGTGTGCAGGCCAGAGAAAAGCCACCACAGCCAAAGGATCAAAGAAGTGTAGTAGAACAGCAGAGTCCTCAGAGGAGAGGTGAGGGAGACGCTCTGCCACCTTCACACCTCTGCCACCTTCACGCCTCTGCCACCTTCACACCTCTACCTGACTCGCCTCCTGTTCTTTCATGCCTCTAACGTTCCCTCTCACTATTCCTCAGTGATGGGGAGAACGTCCCGGATTCCGTCTCAGCTGTTCGGCTGTCTCGCAGGGCCAAAACTGCAGCTCTGGAGAAGACCCGGCTAGACCTCAGCGCTCTTATCAACCAGGAGGCCAACACATCATAGGTCAGATGTGGTTCCCACAGGTCAACCATCCCACATCATGTCAGGTGGTGTATCCAAGACCTGGGTACCATCTCAACTATATATATGAACAAAATGGTGCAAATGAGGAAATTGGGTTAGTTTTGAGGGGGGGGGGGGCTGTCTAGTAGTAGGAAAGTATGTTTGTCAGAAATGGGTGTTGGCCATGGATTTCATTCTTAACTTGCATCCCAATGCTCTGTCTTTCGTTTCTTTTATGTCAATAAAACAATCTTTGAACAAATTGTGGTTTTGCATGCAGAATAACTTCAAGGGATAATGACAGACATTCCACTGTCTGTAACAAATGCTACCATGTATATAACAAAAGAATCTTTATTGTTCTAGTGACAGTCTGTTACATCTGTAGGGGCAAATATAAAAACACTTAGGAGGAAACATGACAGCAAGTATACATAGCACCAAGTACTTCAACTGAGGGAGTATGGTTGTATAGTTGACTTGACAGAGGCCCTCCTCCCATGTTGAAATAGCAATCACAGAATGACTTACAAACAGGCACACATGCTGTGGGGCCCCATAACCCACGAGACCAATCCTGGGATCAGGTTAAACAGCTGCTTTTCAAACCCAAGACAATGTATCTGTCAACTAACAAAGTAAATACAGTCTCAGTGTCAAAGAATCTGAAGACAGAAGAACTCCAAATGAGTATATTTACTCCCTTAGACTCACACACACACCTGCATACAAACATACAAAAAAAGTGATACTGCAATGTGACTTAAGATCCATATCAGCCGGTCTTCGGAACGTCAACAAGAAAAGTAGCATTGTTCTAATATAGATAGATTTAAAGATTTGTGATAAACGTATTGCACCTAATAGGAGGAACTAGATTTACAACAGGAAAGGGGAACTAAGGATGTGCATCAAAGGGGATAGAAGGAGCTACAGGGTTAACAATCTCTGTTTGGGATAGTGCAACTGACAGGCTTGATGACATGTGTATTAATGCTTTGGGTGAAAACAGAATTATCGTCAAAATACTCTCGCTACAAACATTCTATAAGCTAACCACTGCATCACGTCATATAGTACCTAAGTATACTCTGAGGCCTGATGAGAATTAGTTATATAAAAAAAGTATTACACTTCAATGCATTTGACAGCTCACAGATTAGACTTAGTAAATGAATTTTCACACAATACTTGATATTGAGTGAGGTCAGGAGATCTGAGTTCATAAAGATATTTCAGATTTTGTTGCAGGCAAAGCTACTCAGCTCTAGCACAGCATTGTTCCAAAATCCACTTCCCTAGAACTAAAGCTATATGACAACCTCCTAGCGAAAGCAGAGTCAAATTATAATGAGGTATATAAAGAGGAGGGGGGGGGGTGCACTCCCTCACAAAAAATTACATTAACATTTCTCCTTCATTACATATGGCCACTTTGACTGGGCACGATCGAAGTGCTTTAGATTCTATCAAACTACTGTTTACACTGAGGGTTTAGCTGTGATAGGATGTTCCATACAAGCTGAAAGGTGTGTTGGAGGTGGAGGGGGGGTGGGGGGGTCTGTAGACATCCACTGACTTAAGAAGCAGGACGGGAAACAGAACATTAAAAATAGTGCAACCTCAAGCTTTTTCGTTAAGTTAGGCTTCTGCTACATAATTGCTGGGTGCGAGACTGGGGTAGAACGGCAGTCTCTGGTTGGCTGAATGTCTGAAGGCACCCGGTTTACCGCAGTCACTAAAGGATGGAGGAGTGTAGCTTCACTTCGAGCTGCCTGTAAAGACAAAGGGTCAAAGTAACAAACACTCGTTAGTGATGCACTTCAAGTTTTGATCAAGAATTCTTACAAAACTGACAAAGAGAAGTATTTACCCACTACAAAGTCACGCCATCTCAGCCCAGTTAGGCCCCTTCCACGGGACTGTCTTATCACCTTTGCTGGTGACGGAACCAGTGATTCACTGGAGACTTTTTCGAAGCTTCTCACTTTGCCTTTCCTTATCCCAGCCCCCACGCCATCCTGATCCATCTCACTTAGTGAGGACGATTCAGACTCCTTTGTCTTTCTCCTCTTTTTCATTCTCTTCCTTCTCTGCATTTTCACAGCTTTATTGTCCTCCTCCCTTTCTCTACCCTCCACTCTCCCTCCATCAGGGCAGTATGCAGAAGGTGAGCCATCATCTAACGTCACAGTACAAGTGTCCCAGTCCTCTTCAGCAGTGGACTCTGTGTCTGGAGAGTTGATCTTCTTTAAGAATACTTTGCATTCCTTCAATGTCTCTGGGCTCCATGCTTTAGAGCTGAGTCGCTGCTCTTTCGGAATATCCGACATTTCTTCAGTCAGGTGAGCAGGACTAACAGGCCAAATGTTCTCTAAATCATCAAAAGAACGTTCTGTTGCAGTTGAAGATATCCCACTGGACTTTAAAGAGAACTTCACCTGCTCAGGGAATTTGTTTGCAGGGATCCCTCGCTTAACCAGTCTCATGTGATTTGTTTGCCTTTTTGGCCTCTTCACTCTTTCTCTCCTCGTCAGGAACTTTGACTTCACTCTAAGCAGATTGGCAAGGTAATTTCTCACTCCTCCCCCCTTCCACCACTGCGCACTCGGACGTAACCTTCCAGGGGCAACTGTTGAAGCAAAGAGTTGGTGTTTGACAGTTCGCCTGCTCCTAAACCATAACCTTTCCTGTGCTTGTCGGTGCTGGGTTGGACTCTTAGGAACTGCCGTAGCAAACTTTTTGACATGTTTGCGCAGTCGCTCAGCCTGTGGGCTTGGGGACACGCTCCCCCTGTTGGTAACACGGGGATAGTGCATAACCTCGTAAGGGTTTCGAGTGCTTGCCTTTTTGACAATGGCCAAGGACTGGGTTTCTGTCGTCTGCATAAACCAGGAACAAAGCTGGCCCATGCTACAGGACCTTGGCTTGGTAGGGGGACAGTCAAACAGCATCCGGACCATGGACATGGGCTCTGGCCTTTTAGCAGAGGTGGAGGACGCTTTCACAGACACCCTCGTTTTTAAAGATGTCTTTTCCTGGTTACTATGGGTGTCGGAGATCCAGGTTTCAGAGACGAGACGTATCCTTCGTGCCAGCTCTTGGTTCAGGGTCTTTTCCTGGGTTGACACTGCCCACCATTTTAAAGTACCACTTTGGGGGAATATAGAGTCCATGGACACCCCTGCCACATGGCTCAAATCTTGGCACACCTGTTTTCTTTCATTCCATTTCCCAGCCTGCACAAATAGATGTGGTTTCTCCCCAGAGGTCTCTCCTCCCCCCTGAGCTTCCTCAAGCTTCCTCTGGCTGCTGGCCTTGTTTAGTAAGAGCTGTCTGGAACGCCGCAACAAAGCTGTGCTGTGGCTGTATGACCTAGACGTGGCAACAGAGTGCAGCAGATAAACAGAGGGCTTCCTCACTCTTACAGAATGGCGGACAGGTACGGGTCGCTCTTTCCTTTCTTCTTCCTCGTCCTTAGAGTCTTGCTTAGTTTCTGTTTGAGTGTCATCGTTGCTCGTTTGAACACTGATTGTCTTAGGATCTTTGGAAGGCTGGAACTCAGGTAGGAGCTTTTTACGGATTCTCTGTGGAGATTCTCTGGGATCCCTGTTTATGTGGATCTTGCGCTGCCTGGGGGAAACTGTGGTTACAGTGACTGATATTCCAGAGATTTTGACTTTAGCAGGTCTCCCTGGTTTTCTCATAGGTACTGCACCTTTAAGCTTTTGACATTTGATGTTGCTGCTGGAATGAGGGGCCTCCTTTCCATCTTTCACAGGCCTGACAAAATTCAGATCTTCCACTATTAAGGGAGCATCCTTAACGATATTTTCCTGAAACAGATTTTTTTTGTCCACGTGGGCATTTGTGCTTACAACCGTAGGCGACTCGTTCATGCTTGTCTGGAGGAGTCCTGAGTCCTCCAACACTAGCCTCTTGCTTCTTCTTGAACGTCCATACACTACTGTAATTTTAAGGTTCTTGTTGGGTTTATCCTCCACATCTGGTTCAGGAACCCCTTTTGGATTTACAACACTGGCACCATTAGTTCCAGGGCCGTGTGATTGATCCAGACACTTCTGCTTTGGCGGCCTACCAATTGGCCTCTTCTCCCTTTTCTCCAGTTGAGGACCTAACTTCTTTGGGCGCCCTGGACGCCTCTTTAGTGTGGTTTCATGAAAAGGCAGGGGGCCATCCTGTCTCTCACCACTAATACCATTCAGTAAACCAATTGATCTGTAAGTGTCAGTGATGACAGCTTGTTTAGGTGGGCTACCCTCTCCAGATTTTGTAGGACTCCTCTTTGGCGGTGACACAATATGCTCTACAGTTGGACTCTTGTTTTTTTCAGGGGTTCCAGCCCATGATGATGACTCACAGGGGTCAAATGTCTCCTCTCCCTGTCCATTGGAGCCAGAAGCTGCTGACCGTAGAGTGTATCTAACCCCATCTTCACCCACTGGAGACACAAACATCAGTTTTATTGGACTGATGTACTGCATGTCTTGGCTTTCGACAGAAATAGTGGTGTTGTCAGAGGTGAAGTCTCCCTTTTCCTTTGAATGTTTCTTGGGAGATTTAATGCTTAATTTGGATGCTGAATTTTGACGTTTTGTTGGTGAGTATTGTAAGCGTCCATTAGCCCTCCCTCCACTTTCTCGGACATCTGTCCTTTTCGGCATGAAGTGTTTTGGGGAACTCTTATCAGCAGAGGGTACTGTGACTTGCACACTCTGGCACACTAGCACAATAGGGGGACTTCCTGGACGTTTCCCCAGCAAACATTCACTTGCATTCATATCATTTTCCTGTCTTTCAAGATGAGGCATGGAATGCAGAGGTTCCTCTCTTTCTTTATGGACATTATTGCTAGCTGTTTGTGAGTCGGGTGCATCTGACCTACTGTCAGGTCTGTCTTTCGATGTTCTCTGGCTGAAGATGCTCTCAGAGAAACAAGCAGCAAAATACATTTTCCTTGGCTCTGTAACATATGAGGAAAACCGCTGTGGAGGAACTATTTGTCTCCTGGATCGCTGAACCATGTTTCTCCTTGATTTAACTTGTATGGACATAGGTGCATCTTTCCTTTCTGGTCTAGTTCTTTTACTCTGACCACTGGTTCTAGTACATGAATCGTTGTCATGACTTGGAGTTAGAAGCTCTTTATGCGTTCCTGGGATTTCAGGCAAGTAATGGCCACGGGCTTGATCACCGCTTGGTGTTTCTGATTCATCCTTAACATCGATTTCAGTGATGGTGTTTTTCTGCCATGTGGTTGATGACATCTGATTGTCCATAGGTGTTCGCTCCTCCATATTGGCCATCTCCTTTCCCTCATCTTCTGTAAGGATCTCCATTTTGACCTCTTCTGTAACTATCACAGTCTTTACCTCCTCTACAACAAAGCTCTTCTTTTCTTCATCTGATGTGACCCTGTTCCATTGAGACTCCTTCCTCAATCTCTCTATGCTTTCCTCCTCTGAGACAACCTGACCATCCTCTTTCTTCATTTCAACCACCTCACTGATTGTGCTCTTCACCACATTCTGTGTCCTTCTTTCAATTCCTCTTTCCTCTGTTGGAGTGTCTATCTCTTCAATTGGGATTTTCTCAACCTCTTCCTCTTCTCTGACTCTGGTATTTTCCCAGTCCAGTGTCATTTTCTCCAATTGGACAATGTTATTCTTTCTGATTCCCTCCAATTCGTCTTTCACAGGGCTTGTCTCACAGGAGGAATTAACTGGAGGGGATGCAACAGCACTGCCATCTTTCGATTTGCCACTCCTTCCAAGAGACCGCTTTCTCCAGCAATTGTTTGGATCGAGTCTTGCCAGCTCTCGTTTGATTTCTAGGGTGTGTCTTCGAGTAGAAGGCTGGTCAGGCGGCTTCGTCATGGCTGCTAGTGCCTCTTTTCGCAGGCGAAAACGTGTCTTAGGTGATTGGTTTGCGTTGTGAAAGAGATCACTGAGGTTGTAATCACTATTGTTGTCTGGATACAGACACGTGGTGATGATCTCATTTAGGTGGGCTTCTTTTTGCGATTCCAGGCTCTGATTGGATAAGGAGCACAGGTTGAGACCTTTTTCGAAGCTGTGACTGGATAATGAGGTTAGTGGGGGAGGGTCCTTTTCCTGAGGTTTGATTGTCTCCAGTTTCTCGCTGAAGCGATCAACCACATCTTGCAGTAAACTACCACTTTGGTTCTGCTCTGCATGACTCTGCTCAGGTATTTTACACTCTGGATAGTTTCTGATTTCCACATCTACACTCGCCCCTTGTTGGCTGTTGCTCTCCACGTAATGATCTTTGACATCTTCCCCTTCATCTCTGTGGTGTTGAAGGGAGGGAGGCTTTTCTTCTGCCTTCCCATTGATGTCTGAGGGGATGGGAGATAACGGGGGTGGGGAGGGACTGCGGGATGTCTCCCTTGCTAGGACAACAGAACACTGGGGATCTTTGCCTCCGCTTATTTCTCTACTCCCTTCTGCTGTATCTTTAACCAAACAGTTATGTTCTGAGTAGCATGGGCAAGGTAGAAGGTTGTGAGAGCTACTACAGCAGATAGTTGATGTAGGGCACCCAGAGGAGGTTGGACATAATTTGGAGGTAGGGCATAAAGAAGGGGATAAAGAGGAGGAGGACATGAAGGTGCAAACCACTTTGTTGATGCGTCCAATGGCCAGGCTTTGGCAGGAGAGGCACTGGAGGCTCTTCAAGCATAAACAAACAGGACTACCCGGGAAGGCTGCCATTCTGCAGCTCTGGACACAGCAGCAGCCACTTACAGAAGGAGCCTGTATGTCACTGCAGGTGAAAGGAACGCTACTGTGGGCGTTACAGTCTAATGACAAATAGGTGGTTAGACTATTGGTTGGACCGTTACAGTCACTGAAGTCATAGGTAGGGGTTTTGCTGAGGGAGTTGCTTTCGTTGAAGGGTGATGGAGAAGGAGGAGTGCTGTCCTGCAGGTCCATCGCCCGATGACAGCAGTACGATTCGGCCTGAGTAGGTTGGTGATGGGTGCAAGAAAAAGCCCAGCGATGCTCCTGGAATGCTACTGTTAAGATTTGCTGCAGCAGTGAGCGGTGGACAGGGCAGAGCATTTGGAGAACCGCCTGCAATGCAGACTTGCATCCATTTAAGGTGTCCAGCATCTCGGCATCTTCTGCTTCATGCTGAATTTCTTCAGTAACGGTTGGCAACTGCAAGCTATAGACAGAAAAAAAATTCTCATTAAAGTTGGGCAGTGAGTTTAAGAGGTTCTAAATTAAAACATTCCAGACGGCAAAAAGGTCAACATCAAGTTCTGAATGTTGACTCCATGTGCTAGTCAAGATTCCACAAAAGAATTACATCTTGAGGATAAATCACTTGTATACGTGCTAAGCTCTACCCAACTAAGTTACAATGACCCCATGATGGCTGAAGAACTGTTTTGATCAGAATAGATTTTATTGATGAGTTGCCGAGGGCAGAAAATGAGATTGTAGCAACGCTTAAAAACATTTTAAAATCAAATCGTTGCACTTATCACAACTGTCAAACGATTTAGGCTCTACAAGCAATACATCTTTTAAAACTTCTTCCCAAAACAAACTCCTAAAGCAGTAATTCCCTATTTCTAAATTGGGCTGCAGTGCAATATTGACAGTTAAGGATGTTACCTTAACGGACTTAATGATGATAGGATATTTCCTATTTCATCTATTTAAACATTATTTTAAAACTACAATTCCAGATCAAAACGATTCATTAAATTAAGTTATAAAGTCAGCATTGCAAATAGCTGAGGAACATTGTCAGGTATTCATGAGGACAGACCTTAGTTCAACATGTTTTTAGAGGGGGGGAGGACAAGGGAAACAGGTTGTAGATTATATAAATTAAAATCACATAGTAAGTAGCGTGATCATGCAGTTGCAGCAATACACATTTTACATTGCTTCAAAGTGCTTCATTACAAATCAATAACTTCAAAACATTTAACCATTAGACTCACAATACTGAAGCACATTCAAGAAGTAAATTCACAGCAAATGCCAACACAAAACACTGCCATACACTAATTTGAGAACATCAATAATTTATAATAGTGCAATTGATTAATGCATAAATAAGGGATTTCAGTTAGCAATTTGATATAGTTGTAAGATGTTGAGTAAAAACAAACCTTGTATAGGTAGGCCTAAAGATAAGTCAACCATTTGGTAAAGTGGAATTACTGCAAATGACCAGTTTTAAAATCTACAATTATGCAGCTTTAAACTAATTTCGAGCTTATCAATCAATATGTTTCTGTGGCCATATTGATATGACAAGCACTTCCCAGAGAGTCACGTGCTGAGGTTAGCTGTAGTTTCAGACAGGCACTAGTGTACTATTATGAGCAGAAAACATTCAGTAGTGGTTCAGTTGCCAGGGTAACTAGTTTTCAACATTAGACCTGAGGTGGATCTCAGTATATGAAGTAAAGCAACAAATTACTTATAACCTACATTTTTCCAAGAACACACAAAGCGACTTACAAAACAGTAATAACACCGCAAGGACAAATACATACACAAAACAGGCCGAAATGCCACCATCACCTGCAATGCCACTCAACCATTAGTTCTTTCTCTGATTTCGAGATGATTAAATGATCGTAATTTAGTGTCAACAAACATTGTTGTATAGATACAGTTTCCCTTCACATAAATGGCTTGATTCTGTATGAGCGTTTACACTTGGGTGTTCCTTGAGTGACAAAAGCTTCATGTTGTGTCCGTATGCAGGCATCTACGCAGTTCAGAGTATGAAGGTGTGAATCCAAACAAAAAGCTCCAACCAGACAGTCAGCTTCGAAAAAGCAGATCATCAGAAGAGTTGGAGGCTGACAGTCCAACCATCCACAAACTGAGCGAAAGAAACCTTTGTCAAGAGCTTTGACCCAAGTCAAATTTTGGTAAAAGCAGAAAGGCGGCAAATACAGAAAGCCACTCTCCGATTTGGACAACAACAGAGAAGATTCAACATTTAAAGAATGAAAATGGTGAGTTACCAGCAGCAGATATGTCATGTGAGGTTTAAGAGTGGTTTTCTGTGGTATAGAGATGCAAACCTTTTGCAAATTTCAAAGAGCGAAGACACATTTCATAATTAACTACCATTCCCAAGCTTTACCAAACATGCTCCATGTTTGCATTCCAACTAAACTGGGCGTGTTATACTGATCAGATTTCTCAATGAAAGGAGACTAACACTTAACATTGGGATATATCCGAACATTAAAACACATGTCCTAAAAACACAGTTGACCTGGTCAACAGTTAAATGACTAAAAGAGCATGCCTCGTTCGGTTACAACAGATCTTTCTTGGTCGGTTTCCATTTTCTTGTCCATTGTTAGCTTGGTAAGTTATAGAAAGAGACAGCTCCAATCAGGAGCGTTTAAAGTTAAATCAAACCTGAATATTTCCATACTAGCAGAATGTGAGCGCCTCACATGATCACTACTGTATAACATATCCCTGCAGGTGTAAGTCAGACAGTAAATTAAAGAGGGAATAGAAATCGACCCCCAATTTACATGATGTGGTGGGGTAATACTAAGTATACTTCAGAGCAGAACTGTCAGACACTTTGATTCAGTCCTGACAGAGGTCAACGTTGTTTAGGTTATTGAAAACGAGTATGATGGGATACGGCCCTTAAGACCAACAAACAGAAGCTGTTTTATATCACATTTTAACATACAGTCTGTGAAATACCTGAATCATAATCTCAGTTTCAAAAGGCATGGTTTGTGTTCAACAAGTGTTTCCAGTACATAATACATTTAACCTGTGAGAGTTGGAGTATTCAAGTGTAGAGGGTTCAAGACCAGTCGTGGGCCTAGAACCTCTTGACGACAGCAGCAGTTGAGGCAGATGTCCCTGAGTTTGTGGAACCCGCGAGGGTTCCTGGGTCGGTTGGGCGAGAGGTGACAGGTTTCCTTTTCGGTTGAATTTTGAGTGTTCCAGATCGTTCCTTGACCTTGTACTCCAGTGTACTATGAGGAATCCCATAAACCCCTTGGGCCTTTGACACGCTCATACGGCCTCCCATCACCATGGTGATGGCCTCCTCCAGCAGGTCGTGATCATATTGGCGGTAGCGTCCCCGCTTCTTCCTCGGCTGCTTGTCCTTGTCTCGACGATCCCCTCCTTCCTCAGAATCATCGACAGAAGAACTGCGTATAGCCAGTCGGCATGGTGACAAGTCTGCTCCGCCAAGACAGACGTCAAGCAGGAGGTGGGGTTTGAGCTTTCCTGCTGAAGGTCTGGCTGCGGTGCCAAAGGAAGTTCCCTCAGTTGGGGAGGTGTGGAGGTTCAGGCTCTCAGCCAGGCTATAGTGCTCCAGGTTGCTCGGTCTGGGTGGATTGGATGAGCGGACCTGTGGGATGCGAAGAGGAGTGGGGGGATCACTGCTGGGAGTGGGGCTTGTTGGAGAGCTGAGGTCATCCCTGAGCTGAGGATGGGAGTAACCCAGCACCTTCAGGAGGCTTCTTGGATCGAGGCAGGATGCCGAGGATGAAACCCCACTGATTTCCTGGTTCTCCACGATCCCTCCTCCAAGTTCTGCTTGCTCCGCCCACGCCGCCACCCTCTGAAGTAGGAGTCGTGCCTCTCCACCTTGCATTGCAGACACCACATCCTGTGATGTCACTTCATCCCTGTAGGTGCCTTTCCCAGGATTCAGACAACATAGCAGGCTTAGCCCACCCTCAGCTAACGCCTCTAGGCTCCGCCTGAGTGTGCGGGGCGGAATCCCGTAGAGCAAAGCTGCCCTGTGCTCTTCTAGACTGCCAGAACGAACATCCCTCAGAGCTTTAGACAGCAGCCCCTCTGACAGCTCCGAGCTCCTCTCAGGGTACTCCTCCCTCTGCCTGCGCTGCCTCCTAGGGGTGGGAGGACCAAACACCAGGGTCAGGGTGGAGAAGAGTCACAGATGGGGGAAGAGGGGGGTTTTGGCGAGGGGGTCCCACTCCTTTATGCCTTGTGTAGGTAACATCACTGCGTCTCACATCTCATGTTTGGCTCACTCACACAGCCTATGGGCTGTTACTCTGTGCTGTGAGCATTTCTTTCTCACACACGGCAGCGTGTGTCTGTCACATACACACACACTCACGACCAAGTAGGACAGTCTGTGAATGGTTGTGGTTACTTAGGCACTCACACACACACCCAGTAGTTTGTAACCCAACGGGAGCTTGAAAGTCCTTGTGTGAGGGTCCTATGCTTGAGGATAGTGTTATCAGAATCATACTGGATCAGAGTCAAATCAGGAGGTCAAACGGTGTACAGTCCAGTGTTCCTCTTTGTTAATTCCTGAGCAGCTGACAAACATTATTGTGAAGTAGCTGTGACGTTACCGGTCAACAAGAGATAAGAGAGTCAGCCCCTTTAGAAATGCAACACCAAAACACAATAGGGCACAAATAAAAATGAAAACGCATGGAAAAACTAACATACAATATCAATGCTGAGAAACCCTTTCACCCTTCCTATGAACACCAGCCCTCGTCGCTAACTCACCAAACGTGAACAATTAAGTATGTTGCCACTTTAACTTGCCTGGATACTTTAAATTGACGTTATGCCGTGGCGTCGCAATGCACAAGCAAGTTACTATATAGGACATACACACTCTTTAGTATGCAGGTGTAGAATATGAGTATGAGGGGTAGGTGTACAAGATGACCAATGAGAGAAGAACTCACCCTGATAAGTTCTGATTGGTAGGCAATGATGGAGGGGCTGAGAGAGCAGAGGCTCTCTTCGAGAGATCCAGTACACCCTCTGTTAGGAAAAGATTAGAAGATATATGGATCAAATGGCGTGACATTTGGGTCAAGAGATTACAGTTCAACTTAAATGACTGAAACGTCGAAAGCATTTGACATCCGCAAAGATCCAGACAGGCGTCAAAGCAGCCAGAGTGTGGGGTTTGACTGCGTACCTGGCTGAGGTTCTTTCCCATGGCTCTCCTGGGTCTTGCTCACAGTAAGGTCCAGGGGAGCGTCGGGGTCAGGCGGACCAGGTCGAAGCAAGGCAGTAGTGTAGCCATTCTTGGTGGTGTAGAGGGGGCTCTTTGAGGCGTACTCCAAGGCAAACTGATGTATCATCTTTTTCATCAGCTCCTGAGCCACCAGAGGGACGTTCGGGTCACCGCTGGATAGAGGTACATCTAAAATACAAGGGATGGCTCAATTATAAAACGGCTTATTCTACCAATTATATGCAGATACATTCCCTTGGGGCGCTACACATTTTGATTATATGAATATGAACTTGATATGAAATTTGCCCAAGGACATATTCGTTGGGACATTCTCTGAATCCCTAAAATCGTATTCTATGGATTGGCAGACTCTTCATTTTTTACCCTTTTTGTGGAACACTGTGTACAGGAATCTGTGTGCTGATTGGTTGCTTTCGGGGAAGGACGGGGCCTGCGAAGGCATCTCATCTGAGGGTGAGGACAGGGGGGAAGTGGCCACAGGGACATGGTCCTATAGAAACAAAAGTGTTTTGTTGTTTTTTTTTGTGCAAAACAACATCATGCACACATCACAGCAAACCGCATCTGACACATTTCCTAAAAGATACAGCCAAAGACCCTGGCTCAGTAGCACACTGCTGCACAGAATACAACTTACACCGAGTTTGTCCAGCTGAAGGGTGCAGAACGAGCAGGTGGCATCCATGGACCAGTTGTCCGACTCCTCTGGTTCACAGTCTGGACAGACACAGTGTTTCGCTCAGTCTATTTGATCCTACATCTGGCTCTAAAATAATTATCTACATGATCTTGACATCAGACAACCAAGTGAACTTTCTTTTTCTTTTCTTTTTTTAACTACTGTTAGCATTGACAAACCACAAATACACACATCCTAGCTAACTTACCATCAAATATACTGATGTCTTTCAGAAGTAATGGTCCATAGATTCCCTCCAGAATGCTCTCAAACCCTGCATAACACAGAAACCAACACTGTATTACAAACATGAAAGCACATTCAAGGTTGCTGCTTTGGGTTATGAAATAATACATTACTATTATGAGACTGTGAAACGCACCGTGATAACTGGCTACAGTAACAAACAGAACGGCCAATTATAAATGAAAGTTAATGGTTAAAATAAGATCAAAGCAGTTGAAGAATCAGTTTCGCTACATTCATATTTATAGTCTTTATAAATGTTATACAGACCGTTTCAAACAGCAAAACCAATGTTGCATGCATCTTTAGCTCATTCCTCCTTTTGACAAGTGTTAATACATTCAAGTTGAACCTACATACTTTTGTCCTTGCTGAAATGGAAATCTAGCTCATCTCTACTCAGAAAAGGCAATGGGGACAAATCGATCTTACTTAAACAGTATGCCTCGATGAAAGCATCGGTAAATACATATTTTCTAATTTATCAATCTTAGCTCGACTTTGAAAGGATTCAAAACTAGATATGCCACCTCCTCCCTATCAAAGCCACTACTCCAAAACAGATCAACCAACTGAAGCCTTACTACTGCTAGGAGAAAGGGACGATCTAAGACAAGGAGCCAATCCAATCATTGCATTCGGTCATAATGCCATCGAATCATTACATCTGGTTCAACGTTAACTTGTGATCATGTTTATAATCTCTGCAACGCCCACAGATACTGTGAAACCTCTACATTTATTGATTGCTACCAGAATGTGAAGTTCGATTCAGCAAAATGACAAAAGGTGCTTCACTACAACAGTATCTACCCTGCCTTTAATTTGTTTGTTTTGTTTATCTGCATGTGTTTTCTTAAGGTTCCACCTCTGACAAGACAGTGGTCCAACAGCATCTCAAAGGACAAGCTAGCAGGCATTAATGAAGTAATGCACTGCTATTTTCAGTGGCATTAGGTGGACTTATACAGTATTAATACAATACTACATACACTATTAACTTCCTAGTCTTCTTTGATTATTTTGAACACCCTATGGAAATATTTACATATGTAAACACACAATCTCATATTGTTTTACGGCTGTTAAATAGTGGGTTGTTGGCTAAATGTGTTACAGATGATGCAGCATGAAAATACCAAGTACAGTAATTGATTATCAATCTAACACTTGAGTCCTGTACACAAACTGACAAACCAATATGAGTGCAGCTAAACTGAAAAACAAGTATGTGTGCTGCTAGGTTGTTACATATCAATTCCCTTATCCACAGCTGTCAAGGAACCGGTAAAGTTAGCTGTATAGCTAGCTGACCAATATTGTAAGATAGCTGGCTCCGCCTGACAGGTAAACTGTCCGGTGGCTTACTTACCATTCGTCGGTGGAACGAAGACATTTTCAAAAGGTCACGTGGGCTGCTAACGTTACCGGACGGCCGTTAGAATCACTGGCACTCCCCTTATTTTGAGACTACAGAAAGCTAATGCCTGTAGTAGTTGCAGCTCTTCGTTTGTCGTTTCCCATAATGCGAAGCAGGACAGCGCTAGCTTCACACTACAGCACTATTACATTTGACGTAACGTCATTTGCCCTGAAATATCACTAGTATTCGTCCACTAGTCTAGCCAGGACTGGCAAGCTATAATTCAAACCAACCGCACTGACTGTCCAGGACAAAGACAACTAATGCTAGCTAACTAGCTATCCACGGTAGTGCAAAGATTTACAGCAAAATAGTCGTAGCTAGCGATTGAAAGAGGTTAGCTTGTCTTTGCTAGATCTACCTAATCCGAGTTGGCTGCATGTTAGCTGGCCACGTCAATTGATTTCTTTAATGAATTGATGCAGCGTTAACGTTTGCCAGCCAGCTTCTGTTCTATGCCGAGGCAGCCCTTTCCGTGCCTTGTAATATCTTAGTGTTTTCAGCTAGCGTTGTTGTTAGTCCTTCTAGCTACCTAGCTAGCCTCAAAGCAATCAGGTTGGCAATATATGTACCGTTTCCCACAGGTGCTACCCTTGAAGAACAAGCGTAAATGTTATCTTACCCACGCAATGTATCAGTTTGTGCCGCCAGGAATCGAGTTTCAGTCTGAAACCTTTCCTTTCTGCCGTGCATTTTGAGTTGGGGCACTGTACATCCGCCATTCTCTCCGTCCTCCTTCCCCCCTGCTCCCTTCACTGCCGAGTAACGTCAACGAGCAAAACACACAGGGCCTGCGCGCGCATTCTCCGAGTCACTCAACCACATTGTCTACAACCGCTATTAGCGCTAGCTAATACATCGAAAACCTTGATTTAATGAGCCAGACAAATATGAATTTAGTTTCAAAATATAGCTTTGCACGTAGTGCCAAGCCACTTAGTAAAATATGGCTTTACTACGGGTTTAAAGCAGATGATACAGGGAAACCGGCTATAAAGGACGAAGCGATTTGTATACGGTGCAGAAGGATAGTACGTATCAAAGACGGAAGCACAACTAATTTAAGAGCTCACTTGAGAATACATCATCCAGAGGAGTTTGGCAATCTTTCTGGTGGCAATGATGTTGGCATTACATCTTGGCAGAACTTGTCAGGTAACATTCGTGAGCAATATATCAATGTCCATTTTATCCTCATGTACTCCAAATCAATTGGCAAACATTGTTTCATACACAAATCCCGCAATATATCTCTTCTTCCAGGTGGTGGCCTGGCACCTATGGACAGTGTGGATTTATTCACTCCCCAAAGAGGCCCAGAAAACCTCATAGCAGACAACGTGGTACTGGGGGAGTCATTCCATGAAGGTACATCAAGAGCAGGGGCCACACTCCCTGCCTGCCTTAATCTAATAAAGATGTCCTCCCCTGAGAGTTCCTCACAGGATGGACTGCAGGAGCTGAGGGTGTTTGCTAAGACACTGCTACACCAAGGCAGTGTCTTTGGACCCTTCAAAGGGGAGATGGTCCAAGGACAGTTGACCTGCTTCAGATATGCCTGGGCTGTAAGTTTGTACCTAAAGAATTGTATAATCATTTTGCCATTACCGAAAAAAGGGGGTGTTTTTGGGTCCTTCAAAATAAAACGATTGACCTTGTTCTTAGATTAAAGAAGGCGATACCTACTGCTATATTGATGCTTCAGTTGAACCGAAATCCAACTGGATGAGGTAAACAGTTCAATAAAAACCTAATAAATGGTATTCATACAGACCTTGCACCTCAAGCCTTGAGAAACAAGTTTTTTTTGTTTGTTTTTTTCAGGTTCGTTTCATGTACTACCAGTGAGGAGGAGCATAACCTTGTTGTGTTCCAATGGCAAAGGGAGATCTACTACAGGGTCTCCAGGCCAATCTCTCCAGGGGATGAATTGAAAGTTTGCATTGGCAAGGAGTATGCTGCTCATCTGGGATTAGGTCTTGGTGAGTATGGTTGTGGGAATCCTACATTTTTAAATAGAAGGCCTATTGAAATATTTACATATGCAAACACACAATTTCATATGCTATAAGGCTGTTAAATAGTGAGTTCCTGGCTAAAGGAAGAATGCCTTGCTAGTTTTATCACATGAATTTGAATACCATTCCATTACAATGAAAAAAACAATAGTTATTTTCCTTTTCTTTTCCACTGTGATACAGGTGACAGCATCAAGTGTAAATATGGAGACAAAGAGAACCTGCTTAGCATTTTCCAGGACATCCAACTTGTTTGTGTACCGGCAAATACTGCTGTCTCTGAACCCCTTGACTCTCCCAGCTGGTTAAATTCTAACCAGTCACATAGCAACATGTCTGGGACCAGTGGTCTTTCCAGTAGGTCACAGGCTGACAGCTTCGATCCCAATCAATGCTCTGCCATTGAAGTGCAGGGCTATGACTTTGTTGAGGGAGCGGATAAACTGCTAAAGCACCCTAATGCTGCTCATGTCAGACTGTGGTACTTCTTTGGGTTTGAGTCTGACCCCTGTGGTAGTGGATTGCCCCTGGACAAGACAAGGGTGGTGTGTAAGCTGTGTGGGGAGAATGTGCCTTTTAATGGGAGCATGACAGCCATGCTCTGTCATCTAGAACGCAGTCATAAAATGCGACATCGAAATTTAACTAACAACCAATCCCATAAGTACAGATACTCTCAAAACGCGAGTATCTTAAGAGGTATTTCATGTTCAACTCCACGTCATGAACCGCCAATGACCCATCAGAGTAGCACACAACCCAGTAGACCCGCCACGAAGACCACCAACGCCATCGCAGACTTCCTCATTAAGGATCTGCTTCCTCCCAGCACGGTGGATGGAGAAGGCTTCAAGCAGATGATCCGCACCTTGCTGCCCTCCAAACAGGAGCTGCCTTCTGCCTGGCATTTAGAAAGCCTACTCACTGACCTCCATGCCCGGGAGAGAGAGATCAGGACAAAAACGTTGACCGCTCTTGCAGGGAGCGATGAGGAGAAAGACTCAAAACACACCTTCATTCAGTCCAACTCGGGGACTGTTTCAGGAACAAGTGCATCCAGTGATGGCACTGCTCAAGTTCTGGAGCCTAACTATGTGACCCTCAGTGCGGATGTGTGGGGTCGGGACTGGCAGGGGGACAGGGAGACGTACGTTACCCTGTGGGCTCATTTCCTAGACTCCGATTTCAGTCCACACACACTGGCTCTCGGCACACAAAGGCTGTGGGAAACCGAGACTGGAAAGGAAGATCAGACATCAGTGGAGGCCAAAGTGAGGGCCATGGCTCAGGAGTGGGGCATCTGCCAGCCTTGTTTAATCCTCATTGGAGGGGACGAGAGTGAGAAGATCAAGTTGATGGAAAAGAATGAAAGTAAAAGAAGAGAACAAGCAAAGAGCGCTCTGCATCCTAACTCCACCACCTTTCTAGAGCGCGAGGACTCGGTGTCTGGAGATGAGCTCTCTGGGTCAGTGCAGATGATCGGTTCCAATGTGGACTTCCGGCTCATCCCCTGTTTCTTGACCGTTGTCGAGGCATGCGTACGGCTAGTGATGTCACATCCTGTCATCTCCGGCACGCTTGGCCTTTTTCAGAGTCATCTATCAAGTGTCTTCAACAGCCAAAATAAAAGCAGAGACCCCTCTCTGTATACCAGGAAGCTGTTCACATCCTTGGGACAGCAAGACCTATCTGAGCTCAAGTCTTGGACTAACGTCAAGCCTGAGTGGAACCGGCTCTACTGTGTGCTGCAGACTCTCCTTCGCCATCAGGCCCTGATATCGGAGGTGATCAAGGAAATGAGTGAAGAATTCAAAGACAGGAGAAGAGCTGCTAAACACTCTGTTTATTCAAACCGTGTCTCATCAGACAACTGTAACATAAGCTCCCTCTCCAACAGAATCATTATGGACGCTGTTTTTCCAGAGCCTTCTGATTGGAAGGTTCTGGATGACCTCTGCTTGGCCCTGAAGCCTTTGGATGTGGCATGCAACACTGTTGCTAGAGAAGCATACCCACGGCTCTCCCTGATCAAGCCCATCCTCACCGGCTTGCTCACACGCCACCTTGCCTTGGGCCCAGGGGTCTCCACCATCTTACAAGAAGTTAAGAAGATCATAAGTACGACCCTGAAGAGTTTCTATGACAACCCTGAGGTCAACCGGATTATTTGCATGGCGTGTGCTCTTGACCCACAGTTCCATGGTTTAAGGTTCATGGAACAGAAGGTAACTAACTATTTGGGAATTGAAATGAAATCGTGTCATTTTATTATAGCCAATGCTGTACCTGGTACAGCATTGGCTATAATAAAGTGACATAGAACTTTGTGACAAGTGACAGTGTACCAGAAAGTTCTATTGTTGTTTTGGTAGGTAAAGTATCATTTCTAATAATGAATGAAAGAAGGAATAGTATCCTTAAAATGTGTGACAGAAACATGTGTTCTTAATCTGTATCAACGTGTAAATTGTTTACCTTTATGTTAATGTCCAGGATCAGGTGGACACTTTTGATTGGCTGAAGAAAGAGGCAGTCAGGGCAGGGGAAGAGAGGAGTAGTCGCCAGTCAGAGTCATCCGCCAATCACAGGGCCAGGAAGAACAAGAGAAACTCCTCCCCACCGTTACCATGGGAAATGGATGAGCGTCCTCGACGGAGTAAGCGTCTTAAAGAAGGCGCGCCGATCAGCTTCGAAGAAGCAGAGAAGAACGATGATGACGAAGAGGAGGAAACAGAGGATGAGTCTGAGGCTACCTCCCCTGGCTACCAGGACGAAGAGGAGGACGAAGAGGAGGAGAAGGAGGAAGAAGTGACCACGCAGCCAAACTCTCCATCTGGTATGGAGTTCCTACTTGGCGATCTGTATGGTCCACAGACCCAGAGTAAGCTGATGTCAGTAGAGCAGTGCGTGGAGGCAGAGTTGTCCCTCTACAGGGCAAAGAAGGACTTGCCAGAGCAGCCCCCCCTTCAGTGGTGGAGGGCAAAGAGCACACTGATGCCTCTGCTGGCCGAGGTGGCACGGGCATATCTGGCAGCACCGGCCGTGGTGGGCGGAGCTGCGGAGCTGTTCCAGCGGCAGGGGGAAGGAGCCATGCACAGGAACAGGAGGAATATCCCTTCTGATATGCTGGATCAACTTCTGTTCCTGCATCACAACCATCTTAGCTGCCAAGCGCAGGGCAGCTGTATCTAAAAGTAGTTCCCTGCTTAGTGCCACAAGATATACACACCTGTTTCCTAGGCTGGAGGGTAAGGCAGAGACTAACTTTTTGACATAGCTGTACTTTACTTAAACCTTGGCTACTGTTTGATCCATTGGCACCAGATGTCATACCACTTATATAACCTTTAGACATTATTGAGCAAATCAATAACTCATGGAGGTGCTTATAAGAAGAAAACAAACTTGCATCAGGTGCTTTATGGAGTGTATACTTTAGTTGTAAAACCAACACCATGTTCCCCTTTGGAAAAAAAACCTTGTTCTGTATGATTTGATTCTGGACAATATGAAAAGTTAAAATTGCTCATGGACATTTTTTATTGTCAACTGTGACCAAATTATGAGACGATACAAAACATACTGCAAAAACGTTACTAAAATACTGTTTCCCCAAACATTGTCATCTCAAGTCTGGTCGCACTCCCCCCTCATACACATGATATAAAAACACATTTAAATAGCCTTTCCTTTCTCAGAACGTCCCTACAGTTTGGCCTCAGCCACTGTGATCCCTGTGCCGGCATCCATCCACCCTTCCTCCCTTCCCCTGGCCAGCCTCCTGCAGTAGAGCCAGACACACAGTGGGTGGATGAAAGCCAGCAAAGTGAGCAAGGTCAGAACGATGTTCACCTGAAACAAAAGGCAGAGAAAGGACAGTTAGAAGGGAGCGAGTCACTATTAGTTCGGTCTAGTTTCTCAGGTGCTTCATCTATGTAATCCACCTACGTAGAAGGGGTCCCCTCCTAGGGTTCCTTTGACCAGGGCGAAGCAGGGATACTGGAGCAGAGACACCACCGCTGACAGAGTCATAATCAGACCGTACAGCTTCCCAAAATGACTAGGTGGAAATCTAATTTAGGGAGAGAGACATCATTGAATTGGTGGAGTATGTATATCATTTATTTGCATCACCAAAGTTTGTTCAGTTCGCTAACTGCAATTAACTGTTCTCACTTCACCGAACTACACACACACTGCTATCACACCTTACCTGTCCTTTCCTCCACTCCCCCCCCCCATCTCTCAGTTCCACTTTTACTCACGCTATGCTGATGAAGGCTGCGTTGCCTCCATAGAGGAAGGAGCGGTTGAGGACCTGCAGGATGAAGGTGAGGTACTGGAGCTGGAGGAACGGAGTGGAGGCACAGACAGAGAAGAGGACGCACTGCAGGGGGGTGAGGAAGAGGGACAGAACGCAGGAGCGCAGATCCACCTCCCTCTCTGTCTCTCCTGCAAAGGGTTGACAGATGAGGTGATGAAGAACAGCCAACTACAAAGGCTACGATTTGACATTCGTCATCATTAAACCGTGTTGGTTGCACCCAAATGTGTATTTGAAACGACAATGTCCAGGTCTCGGGTGTATGGAGTCACACGACACGCTCACCTGGAGCCAGAGGCCTGCCCTTGTGTCTGTCCATGAGCAGGCCGTTCCACGGAGCACAGAGAACCCCACACAGCTGGGTGAAGGCAAAGGCATTGGTGTACTTACTCACTGAGAGAGAAGGGAGAGAAGGAGCAGGGTTTGGAAGTCAGCCACATGCAGGAGAGAGACTCCTACACTACTACTAGAGCCAAAAACCTGTGTCAGCTGAATACATGCTACTTCAATGTACGTAGCATTGCCACACATGCAGATGGTGGTACAGTATGTATGTGTTACCAAGGGTTGGATCGTTGTCGGCAAGTCGGTTGAGCGTAGGGTTTAGAGTTCCGATGAACAGATAGTGCCGCAGTTGCATGACAGACAGCCAGATGAGGTGCCACAAAAAGAACCAGGACATGACGCAGCTCCTGAAACTAACCACTGTGTGCACGGTCACACAGTCACACAAAAACATGGATTTTCTTCATGTTTGTCTCTGGACTAGCAGAAAACATGTTTGTTCTAGAAGAGGACAAATAGGACAATACCGTCTTCAGAAGGCCCAACACCCTCGGGCTGTAAGGGCGTGTCATCAGTTTGTCCCTCCCCATCTGATGTTAATTTGTCTTGTTGGGTTTTCTCCAACTCCTCTACATCGTAGCTGTTTTCTTCACCAAGGCTTATTCTGTTTAAAACCAGATCCGATGTATACAGTACGGTCAGTGACATCAGTCTGGGGCAAAAACAGCTCACAAATCAAACCCCTAGACTTTGTCTAGTTCTTGTCAATATCCAAGAGCCAGATAAAGAAGGAAACACCTACAGATGATCCTACTTTGCGGTCATACCCGTAGGTGTAGCATTGCGGTAGGGGATAGGGGATGTGACTTATGGGTAGGAGGAAGAGTGTCCGGAGGAGATGGACCACACTGCAGATGGAGAGAACAAGAAAGGAGGAGCGTAGAGAGACTCCTCTTTCATACAGCACCTGGAATGGATGGATGGATAGGGGGAGGGAGAGAGGAAGGATGAGATTAAGAAGCAGTAAATCCGGGATCATCTAGAGAAGCTTTATGAGATGAGCCATTTGTCAGTGTGTTCTTGTCTGTCCACTAGGTAGCAGTATGGTCCTGCATGTCCATCTCTACGTCAGGCAGTGGGACAAACTGTGTTTCCATTTTACCTTAAATATGAGGAAGACTGCAGAGGAAGAATCAAAGGCTCCATTATAAAGGGTAATAATGGTGGAGCGATGGGACCCAAACAAATTTCCAACCTGTCAGTGGCAAGAATGACAGTACCTGTGTGTTACTCCAGCCATACTTCATATCTGAAAACTGGCTGTACATCGTATTGCGCGCGTATATGCACCTGTATATTTGTAATGAGGAACAGTATTCCTCCCACAGCAATGCAGGATAGTGCTGGGAACAGCAGCAAAGAATACGCTGTTTGAAAAAGAGAAAGACAATTTGATATCTACTGTATTTTCATGGTACAAAATGGAGTTTAAAGTAGACGTACCTGCACTGGAGAAAGCCACTAGTAAGGTACCGGTGGTATAGAGGAATCTGGAGAAGAACACAGAAGACAGGAACGACGCTCGTCATAAGATCACGAGTAGTTTTGAAGTATTGACACGTTTAACCTAGATCTCCCTCTCTCTCTCTGCCTCCCTTACTATCTGCAACAGTTGTTACATCACTTTATGCTGCATCTGATAACCTCCTTATCTTCAGATTCAAATCTATGTTGATACTTTATAATCACAGGGAATGAGTCTGCTGTATATTGTCCCACTAATAAAAAAAAACAATGGGGAGTGTCCTTTTAAATCCTTCCAAAAGTAGCTCAACTGTTCTGGAGTCCATGATAGCAAGGAAATTAAGCCAAAGTGGAGTTTTGGAACTCACATTCCCAAAAGCCTTGTGACCATGGTGCCAAAGTAGTCAAATATGACTCCATTAGGAAGAGTGAGGAAGTTGTTCAGAAAAGAGGCGATGGTGAAGACCAGAGAAAACCTTTCATCCTGCGCTCCACAGTCTGGCAACATTTAGAAAAAGAGCAGCGAATGGAGGTGAGATAAAGGTAATTATGATGAAGAGGTACAGTAGAGAGAGACAGGGCATACAGGCATGGAAAGCATAGCAAAGGTTATCAGTTTTACTAAATGATAGCTGAATACATGAAGTACATGGTTACCTGTTCCCTATCCATTATATGGTTAGTTCTGTGCACATTTTCCCCACCCAATCCAAACTATCCTCCTGGTCCACAGCAGCAGATGGAGGAACAGAATCAGACTGACCTGTGCTCACCAGAGTGTTGTTGGGCCCAGTCACATTGACACACAAGTCCTGGAAGTATCCATCTGCCTTCAGCACAAACACCAGAGAGGCGAAGCCAAACACGACTCCAGCGAAACACAGACACTCCACCAATCCAGTGACCAGGGTCAGAAGATACCTCTGCCCTGTCCCACCATCACATCCCAGCATCCTTCACCGTAGACTGTTTGAATGCCTGTAACTCATAGGAAAAGGCCTGTGTTCACATTTGGGGGAATTTACTCAATTGAACAGTTAATTTTATATGCAAAGTGATTGTTTGTTTACTTACATTTTTATGTGTGGTAATTTATGTGTGATCTAAGAAGTTGAGTACATGCAAATGGGTTAAATAAGAAATGGTAGGTGGTAGATACAGATCAGGTTTAATGACCTATCATCAGTTCTTACTGTTACAGTAATGCTCTGTGACTGAGCACTGATGTTGTGTGAGCCAACTACAGTTAAAAGTCGAAAAGGAAGTGTGCATGTTTGCACATACAGAAGCAGATGTATAATTGTCGCTACTCAACGATGTTAACTAAACCTCTTTAACACTTCCTCTTTTTCACATAAACTATGGTTTGCGACTTTTTCGTCACTTGCCATTGTCTGAATTAATTCAACATGTTATAGGTGACCCGTAGAAAATAAACTACTTAGTAAATATACTGCTGTATATGTAATTTATTTAACATTCCGGTTTATCATTTTACAGCAAAAAATAGAAAAGATTTTGGCAACGTTATTATAACTGTGTTTTATTTCTTGTGGTAGTGGAATAATATCCGATCGTTAGTTTCCCCGTTATAAATCTCGAGGAAACCATGCCGCGACTAAACGAACGCATGGCAGATTACAGATAATCTAGATTACCGTTATCCACGCGGTGAAAACAGTTTCCTGTTGTTAACAAGCAAATTTTCCTATGAAACAATGTCACTTAAATAAATATACGGTTAGATGCGGTGGATTAAATATGGTATATGTACATAAACTGATTATGTCTGTGAACATGGACATCATTTCTAAATAAAAATTATATATTTATCATCTGATCCCTTAAGGAATATGTTTTCCGTTAATCGGTTTTAAAGGTTTAGATAACTGAATACATTTAAAACATAAGTCACTTAGTTTACCTTCTTAAACTGTCTCATTGGCCCCTGCCTTGAAATGTCTTGGTATGCTGCAGTCCAAATTGTGGATCGTGTAACTCCTCTCCTTTAAACGCGCGCTCACTGTCTGTCCACCTGTCTTTATGCGCGTTCACGGCACAGCACAGAGCGCGACCGAACAAATATACTTTTGGATTCAGTTGCATATGGAATACAAAATATGCCAACACAGGCCACGCGGATATCTTCACGTTAGTCTTAAAGTGGAGCATGCTTATTCTTCATGAGTCGGTAAAGCAGTTAGATCAGTCAGAGAAAGCAGGCTATCATATGGGTAACCAGACCTAAACAGAATTAACTAGAGACAGATTAAGAGGGTTAAAACAGTTTTATTGAAAAATTGATCAGGACTATTTCACGTAATAACCGACACATAGAAACACATACAAAGTCAAAACCCACACTCACTGTGCCCAAACCTTCACCTGTGTTTGTAGGGTGTCCATGTACTTTGCATGAAACTTCATGTGTCTAAGGAGTTGCCTATTTCTGATGAGCCTCACCCACAAGCACAACTGAGCTGTGGCCTTTCTGCAGTGCATTAGAGTGTGAGACTATAGTGAGCCCAGGTAAGACATATATTTTTATGGGTGACACCTTTTCCAAAATCCTTAAACAGAAACCTTTGTTTTGAAACAGGAAGTCCCATGGTCACTACTTCCTCTTTGATGTCCAGAGAGATCAGAGACATCTACAGCACTGACCGTTGTGCTGGTTTTCTGGTTTTCTGGAAAGGTGACGAAGTAACAGCCACACCACCTGTGTTCGTGGAGCTGTTCCCAAGGTTAGTGGAGTGGTGTTGGGGGTTGGATAAACTCAAGGCCCCTTCGGCGAAGCTGCAGGCTGTAACTTCCTCCCAATTTGGGGCTGAGGTACTTGGCTTGCTCCTATGGTTAAACCACACTGGTGGTTGGTTTATGCTGTAACCTCCCTTAGAGTGTGTTTGGTCTGGATATGTGTTGACTTGCAAATTACTCGTTGTTCTCCAACAATCATCAATGGAACTAATGCAATTTCTCCTAAAAGGCTGTCTGGTCAGTTGGTAGCTGTTGCCAGTTGAAAAGGAGATATGTCAGGATTATATTCAGAAGCTATGGACAAGAAACAAAACAAGTCAACTATCACACCCCTCATCTTCATTGTGTCAGAGGTATGGCAGGTTTCTTTCTGATCTCTACATACGATTTTCTGTCATATGTGTTGTATTATAAAATGTATGAACAGATATTTTAGATTAATTAAGACATTACCGTTGTTTCATATTCGAATCGAAGAAAATGATTCAAATGTCTTAATAATGGATGATGCTGTATTGAAATCACATGATTCTATCGTGCGCTAGATGTGTTTTGCCGTGTCTGTAAAATATGTAATTTGAGTACCACACGTAGAGTCTATGGGCATTATCAGTTCTCTGTTATGCCTTATGTAACCGCTAAGTGGCAGCTAGCTGTTAGGCTACTGTTGATAAAAACGAATGATAAATCAGTCAAATAAAAAAAATGTTAGGACACTTTGAGTTCAATTTATTTTTAAAATTCAAGATATTATTACGCAATGCAAATACTATTGTCGACTTCAGACACCAGTAATTTCAGTTTTACCAACAAAAAAAAAATATTTGAATGCGTTCATATTGTAGCCAAGGGACAACAAACACGGAAGTTACAGTGCGCTGAACGTAACATACTTACGGTAATGAACTATCCTTTCTCCAACTGAAAGCTTGGAAAGGCAAGGAAGCAGAGAAGGAAGGAAACAAGAGGAAAGAGGAGTTAACCAGGGGAGTGAGATTACTATCATAGGTAGGTTTCCAATAGTTCAAAATGTGTAGTTTGGTTTTCGCAGCAAACTTTGGATTACGCGAGTTAATTTGATTTGAGCAAATGCAGACTATATGTTATGCGATTTCGTTGATCAGTTCACAAACTACAAATCGGAGTCGGGCATTCATAGACGCCCAGGATTGGAATTGTATGAACACTTGTGCTACTTGCTAACGCGACCGCAGTAGTTTGAACCGCTATCGTTAGGCCATACAGAGGAGCTCAGTCCGTTCTCGTCTGGCTGTGTGTGGACCTTCTTGAAAATACAGTATCTGGATTCCAGAATCGGTAATTTTAGAGACGCATTTTGAGGATGAACTATGATATGTGTAAAACGAAACAACTTTGCTTGACAGGTGTAGTTTGCTTGCCACCAAGCTATCCCAACCAAATGGAGGCTGAGTTTATTTGCTGGAATGAATATAGCCCAGCTATGTTAGCTAGTAGCTAGCTAGCTAATATGTTAGTACCTATCTAAGTCGTTTTTTATAACATCATAATGCTGAGGGACCAACATCTGTAATTTCATTTCGGTTTGTTGTTTGTTGCATTAAATGTGGCTTTGTGCTAGTAATATTTCCTAAAGTTAGCGAGCTAGCTACTTTGTGGACATATTTGGAATTTTGAGGATACATGTGACGTTCCATAATGTTTGAGAACCACATAGAGTTGTCCGCAGCAGGCTTCTAGATATATCGTGTATATAAAATAGCCTGGAATGTGCTGTCTGGTTTGATAAGTACAGACTAGTAGCTATTTTGGCTAACGTGAAATGGACAGGAAAAGTTTTGCAGTTCACAGAGGTTTGCCATTCGGCCGGTAGTCATAATAGTAACCCTCCTTGAATGGCAGTACGCTTTGGTCTGCTAGTTTTGAGTCCAAGGTCCAGTCTTAAAAAACATGAATTTCTTTATGAGCCTACATAAGTCATATTTAACTGGTTCTTCGATGCGGAAGCAACGAAATATATCTAGCCAACAATGGCCTGTAGCCTATTTGATGCATTTGATCGTCTTTTATGAAGTTCGTTTCTTATCTGTAGGCTATCGAGTTGTATGTTTCAACCTAGTTGCTGTCTGGTCAATGCCTTTCCGCGCCTTTTACAGTGTTGGATTATACGCAAGACTATGCCCGTTTAAATTGTGATAATTAAAGTAGTTGTTGGCTATTAAATACCCTGCTGTTTTGTTTTGTGCTATCCAAAACAATCTCGTGTTTTAGTTTTTGTCATTACACACTGATGTCTTGGCTGTCATTGGCTTCCTATCCATAGAAGGTGTTGAGATGAAGCTAGAAACCTGTTCCGTAGGTCTCCTCTGACTCCACGGGGTAGGATAACAGGCGTGGTTCATTATTCACGCTGTCGGTTCAGATAAGCTACAGCATTCTGTCTCCTACACGTTGATTCCTATTTCACCATGTACCGCAGCACTGATTTCTTCAGTCACTGACAGAAGCCATGTTATTGCGACCTTGATCATCTTTCGACGAATGAAGGTTAACTGAGGTTTCAACCTTGATTTTTGCATTTCCAAACTCTTGGAGTGGCATTAAGCTACTGAAATCAGGAAATAGGGGGGGGGGGACAGTTTGTACATATTTTCCTTCAAGAAAGTTCCCCTTATCTCCAGACCTTGCAAACTGTTTGTATTTGTCCAGAAAATGCGATATCAAATTAGTAAAATGATGTCCAGGCCTTAGCTCTGTTTTCTGTCACAGTGGCCGGGATAGTTGTGCAACACAGCCCTTTTTCCTCATTTCTTTTGCCAGGGGTATCATTTTTGAAGCCTGGTAATGACGGCCTTTCCAAACTCCAGGGTGTGTCCCAGTCCCAGACATAGGCCTACACGGAAGTCGGGTGTCGTATCTGCCCCTCCCCTTCTCCCTAACTACTACGACACCTGCGGTCTGTGTGTTTATATTTGAACTGACTGTTTTTAAGTTCCACTCACTTCCTGGACAATTATCTGACCAAGAGTGGACTAATTGTGTCCTGTGTTTTTTTCCCCCCTGTTTTTTGTGCTCTCATCCCATATCCTTTGACTTCTCAAAGATGAATGACGACATTTATTCTTTGTATGTGAACAGAGTGGAGAATTGACTTCTGTAAAACATGGTGGAGATTTTAGTTGAGTTTTGTTGTTGTTTTTTGCTGCTGTCGGAGCATGTTTCCTCCTGTCTGTACCGAGGGATTAGAGGAGGGTTCTGTGTCTTCCTGCTGAAGCTTGGCTGGGTTACGGGTCGCATGGCTCCCTACCTGGGCTCCCACTGTGACATGCCAGTGGTCAGCAGGTCTCTGCCTCGTAGGTGCATTACGCTAAGGGAGTGTTTCCACAGTCCAAAGTCTGCAGGTGACACTGACGGAAGGGGTTGAACCGAGCCCTGTGTAACGCGCACCTGCGTATGTGCACACTCACACGTTTTTCTGTTGCCATTCAAATATGGCTGAGTCAGCAGAGCCGTGTCCAGGTTGCAACGCAGCTCCTAGCTCTGTGGCCTTTAGTTGTATGCGTTCATGAATTTGAATGAAAGGATTTCTTTTCCCCTTATGTGGTTACTGTGTAAGACTGCTATCGTTCTCATGGATGAATTCAGGCAAATTAAGTTCCCAAAGTCAATTTAACTCGATAACTGGATTAGATTTTTTTCTCCAGTTTATTTACGATAAAGATATACGTGTTGTTAAACTTCTCCGTCATGTTTTACCATGTGGAAGTACCATGTTTACTTCCTGTCAGTGTTTGTCGTCTGCTTGTTGGTGGAACTGAGGTGGAGGAAGCAACACTGACCAGCAAGTCAACCACACAGGATGACACTGGCATAGGGACAGGTTTCACTGTTCGGTCTAGTTACAGGACACACCACAGCAGAGCTATACTAGTAAAGCTGGCTTGTGGTGTGCTATTACAGTTTTTGGAGAGAGGAATAAACCAATGTGGCTCTATCAGGAATGCAGCAGCATAATGCTGTTCACACTTGAACCCAACCTATTCCCATCCTAATACAGTTAAGATGGATTCCTACCCGTCACTCCCTAAATTGGGCAAAGCTGGAAAAGAAGGGAGTGAAGGAGGAGCTGAGGATTTGAAGAATGAAGGATTCCCTCACTACACGAGAGTCTCTAACAGCCTGAGACAGGATGGACACCAGAGCTCCCAATTTAATGTGGGCAGAGGTTCTTGCGTTTTTGTGTGTGTGCGTGTGTCGGGGAAGCAGAAAGGTGGGAGGGCGGGTCAGTTCACCGAAACTTGCTGCCCTGTTTGAGTTCTCAAGGATAAAATCCACGTCACCCACTCTCTCTACACCTTGTAGTTAGCCCTATGTCTCCCCAGAGACTCTCTCTCAATCTCTCTCCTCTCCTCGTGCACGCACACACAACACCACACACACGCACACCGCAGACCTGTTACCACCATGTCTCATGTTCCTGCATAAGCACAGCAAGACAGCTGCAGAGTATCGTCGCTCTGTGGTACAGTAGTGCACTGAGATGCACTTCCCAGACAGGAGGTGTGATGTGTGTGTGTTGTGGTGTGTGTCTGTGGGGTGTGTGAGTAAGTTGTGGTGGTGTGTGTGTGTGGTGTTGGTGTTGTGTGTGGTGGGATGTGTGTGCTGTG
>BROE01000012.1:10393074-10526076 GCA_036571765.1 Plecoglossus altivelis | reverse complement strand
TCTGTGTGTGTGTGTGTGTGTGTGTGTGTGTGCGTGTGTCGGGGAAGCAGAAAGGTGGGAGGGCGGGTCAGTTCACCGAAACTTGCTGCCCTGTTTGAGTTCTCAAGGATAAAATCCACGTCACCCACTCTCTCTACACCTTGTAGTTAGCCCTATGTTTTCCCCAGAGACTCTCTCTCTCAATCTCTCTCTCTCCTCTGCACGCACGCACACACACACACACGCGCACGCAGACCTTGTACACATGTCTCATTGTTCCTGCATATCACAGCAGACAGCTGCAGGAGAGGTCTGCTCCTGTGTGTACAGTAGTGCCTGAGAGGTTTTCACTTCCAGCCAGGAGTGTGTGTGTGTGTGTGTGTGTGTGTGTGTGTGTGTGCGTGTGCGTGTGCGTGTGCGTGTGTGCGTGCGTGCCTGTGTGTGTGTGTGTGGATGGGGAGGGGGGGGTGGACGACAACCGTAAATGATTTTGGATGTGTCGTGGTGCCTGGCTCTGTCTGAATCTGATTTTGCATGTTTCGATTCCGGATGTGTTTTTTGGGGTGGCAGGAGCTTTGTGTCATGAGCTCCTTGTATGTAGGAACACTGTGGCCCTCACACTTTATTCCAGAAGGCTGGTGCTCTCTTACCTGTGTTTACTCCCTGCATACTGCACGCTTACACACTCTTTTGTGCGCTGTCACACGTTCAGTTTTTTCCCCCCACTTATTCTTCTTGCACTTCAGAGCTGAGAGGTGCTAACAAGCCTCACATCGCTAACAAGTGATACCAGTGTCTGTGAAGGTGTTATCCTCTCCTCCTCACACTCTATTTATATTCTTTCACTCTTACTTGCCTTGATTTCAAGCTGTGGACGAGGCTCTCTCTCTCTTGTTCTGCTCCTCCCGGATCGCCCACTCTTGCCCTCTCTTATGGCTCTCTTCCTCCTTCCCACTGGTCCTCCTCAATGTCTTCTGCTCTTGGCCTCTCTCTCTCTCATCTTTCTTCTTGCCTTCCTCATCGTCCCAGGTTCCTCAACCCTGTTCTCTCATTTTGCCCTCGCTTCTCTCTAGCTGAGCTGAAATGGATGACCGTGTGACCCTGTTCTCTCTCTCCTTATTTCTCTCTCTCTGTCTCTGGTGCTGGGTTAACCTCGTCCTCTCTCTCTGTCAGTGTGTATGGAGCAGTGTGCGAGCGCAGCCTCCCTGCTGGCTTCGGTGCGGGAGCAGGAGAGGCAGTTTGAGATGCTGAGTCGAGCCCTGGAGGAGGAGCGACGGTGCAGCGGGACCGCCTCCGGTACCCTGCCCCGCCCCCTCCCCACCCTACAGGTAACGCCCCCCCCCCTTACTCATGGGTGCTGGCAACCATCCATCCATCCAACCATCCATCCATCCATCCAGCCCGTTGTGAATAACCGCCCTCCATGCTCCATCCTCAAGTTCTGCTATCAGTCGCTCCGCTCAGTGTCTCCAGCAGCAGCTCCTCCCTAACCCGCCATCTTGTCTCTGTGAGCACAGACGTCCCGTTGTGACGCCGGTGTGGCTTTCTGTCGGTCATTCTTGTTTGTTGACGTCCTGCATGGAAAGCTGTCTTAGTCTGCCACCACCAGTCCTGTGGCAGCAGTACGCACAAGTATGCCTTTTTCTAATGTTTGGTCATTTCATTTTATTGACTCCTGATTATACAAAGACTCTATAACCATGTTAATGATAACCAGCCAGTGTAGGTTGTTGAAGGCTAGGCTACCTGACTCAATCTGAAAGTATACCAAATGCATGGAGTCATACGCACACACATACATGCAGTTCATCCTGAAAGGACATTCAAAGCCAGACACACACACTCTCTCATGTCCACTCAAGCATGTATGGCTCTTGACATAAAGCATGCATGAGGTAGACCTTGCTTCAACCCTCCTCCCAAATCCTCTCCATAAACACAGGCCTTTTGAATGTACTTTCCTCTTATACATATCCTCTCTCTCTCTCTCTCTCTCTCTCTCTCTCTCTGTCTCGCTCACTCTCTATCTCTCTCTCTCCCTCTCTCTCTCTCTCTCTCTCTCTCTCTGTCTCGCTCACTCTCTCCCTCTCTCTCTCTCTCTCTCTCTCTCCCTCCCTCCATATCCTACTCTCTGTGTCTTTCTGGGAAGGACACTCAGACACGCGATACAGTCTCTTCCAGGTAATCCCTAGCTCTGATAAGCATCCAGGGCTGAGGTCAGTACCTGTCAGTTGTGGGCCGTGTGGTCGAGCAGGCAGGTTTGGAATGTGCGGTTATCTCCACGTTGTTTACGCAGCCCTCAGGGTTAGGGTTCTACATGCCAAACTCTCCCAGAGCTGAGCAGAGAAAGGCTTTGGCTGACGGGTTCTCACATGCCCGTTCTAAGACCTGTCCTTGGCTCTGCCTAGCTCTTTCTCTTGGAAGAAACACTCATATTTCTGCATGTACTGGGTATCAGCTCTCTGTTCTCCTCCATACTCCTCCCATCCCTTCTCACACAAACTGGAAGAGGTGTCATGAAACTCCCTCTCTCTCTTTCTCTCACATGATGTCATAGCCCACTTTCTGTGCATCCTGTTATCTGTTCACCCTTTGCTTGGGTGGTTTGCATGCCACTGTGCTCTGGCAGGGTTAGGTTTTGTGGCAAGAGAACCTGGGGGGGGGTGAATGTTAGAGTGCTTAGAGTGCTTCACGAGACTTCTGTGTGTGTCTGTCTCTGTCTGTCTGTCTGTCTGTCTGTCTGTCTGTCTGTCTGTCTGTGTTTGTGTGTGTCTGTCTGTCTGTGTTTGTGTCTCAGGATCAGATGCAACGCCATTGGAATCCTGTGCTTTCACATGTTTGCAATACCTGAAATACTTGGTCACTGGCCACTGGGCCAGTACACACGGCTGAACGCTCACGCAGACACGCCCACGATGCCGTGTGCGTGGGGTGTTTAAGGGTCGTTAACGTGTCCTCTGTTCCTCCTTCCAGAACGGGCGTGTGTCTTGTGATGCGGACATAGAGAGGCTCACTCTGAGCGAGGCATACATCAACGGGTCACATGTGAGTATTATTGGTCTTTATGAGTGGGAGAGTGCATGTGATGTTTTTCCCCCCCTGTGTGTGTGTATGCGCTCGTACGCCTAGTATATTTTTTGACTGTATGTGTGTGTGTGCAGTACATGATGGAGCCGGGTCACGTCGTCGAGGAGACATTCACCGTACAGGAAGAACCTCAAGAGGCTCCACCCATTGTCTCAGTGGAAACCGGCGAGGATGGAACCACACGACGTACAGAGACGACGGTAACACACACACACACACACACACACACACACACAGCCAAGCACGCACACTGCAACAGGACGCACAACCAAACAAATGTCTACGCCACCTCATCCCTTCTTCCTCCATCCCTTCATCCCAGGTGAAGAAGACAGTGAAGACCACCACCACCAGGCATGTCATCCCCTCCGTGTCTGACACGCTCTCCCTGGACGGCATGGGGGGTGGCGGGGGGTCGGTCACAGGCATGGGGGGCTACACTACCCCCATGGAGCGCGTCTATCGCCAGGCGGTGCCCATGGACTACCCCACCTCCACAGTGCCCCGCAACTACCACTACGGCCCCCCCGCTGGGTATGAGGACTACCGGGCAGGCCCCCCCTCGGAGACCTACGCTAGCCTGAACCGAGCCGGGCGCATGGACGATAGATACAGGTACGGGCAGGGCTGAGGGGTGGCTGTTGGGAAGCCTCTTGATGCGTCATGACTGGACACTGGAGCTGTGAGTGGGTGGGGTGTTAATGAAGAGAATGCGTGTGTATGTGTGTCCAGGCCAGTCGATACCTACCACACCCTGGACCCAGGCTACCGCTCCCACAGCAGGAACCACCTGGACCACTATGCTGCTCAGCCACAGGTGGGTGTGGGAATGCTCTTTCTGTAGATACCATGAATTGGAGTGTGTGCACCTACTATTGTCTCACTCTAGGTGAGTAGGATCATGCATTGGAGGTTTATGTGTGTGTGTGAACGTGAACCTATCCCTCCCAGGTGCGTATGGGCAGTGCTCTAGAGCTGTCTGGTCTGCAGCGCTTCATCCCAGAGCCCTACGGCCTGGAGGATGACCAGAGGAGCATGGGATACGACGAGCCCGACTATGGCATGGGACCACCCATCCACTACGGGACCGTGCCTCGCAATGCTCACTTCACCCACGGCCCACCACGCAGGACAGGGTGAGAGACTGAGAGAGACTGAGAGTGTGTCTGTATGTGTGGGCACCATTTGACCCCCTCCTTCCTCCTCATTCTAGGAGTTATGAGGGCACCCTGGATGCGGACATGAGCGGTGCAGGAGACATGTACTACTGGGCGGGCGGAGCCCCGCTGGCGCAGGGCGAGAGGGGCAGCATGGCCTCATTAGACAGCACCCTGCGGAAGGGCCCGCCCCCTTCCTGGAGGCAGCCCGAGCTGCCTGAGGTCATCGCCATGCTCAACTACAGGCTGGATCCCGTGAGGAGCAACGCCGCTGCATACCTGCAGCACCTCACCTACAAGAACGACAAGGTACTCTCTCTCTCTCTTATTCTCGCTCACTCTCTCCCTCCCACCCTCTCCCGCTCTCTTACTTTCTCTGGCTCTCTCTCTCGATCTCTCAGTCTGTCTCTCTTTCTCTCACACGCACACACACATACACACCAGCATCGGACGTACGTGAACTCTACACGATTTAACTCAATTTGGGATGGACTGACATACTCGCTAACTAACTCTCTCACTTTTACGCTCTCGTAATCAACCTTTGTCGCACCCTTTCTCCTCCTCTTCCTCTTTTATTTCTTTCCTCGTCCAGGTGAAGTCAGACGTCCGGCGTCTGAAAGGCATCCCTGCCTTGGTCTCCATGCTGGACATCCCCAAGAAGGAGGTACACCACGCCGCCTGCGGGGCGCTCAAGAACATCTCGTATGGACGCGACCACGACAACAAGATCGCCATCAAGAACTGCGACGGCGTCCCCGCTCTGGTCCGCCTGCTGAGGAAGACGAGAGACCAGGACCTCACAGACACCATCACAGGTGAGGATGAGGGACAGGAGAATGACCATTAGGAGGGCTGGTTGGTGTTGACAGTGATGGTGGAGGCGGTTTCAAATCCATGTACATGTAATGCTGAAGATGATTTCTATGGTAGTGATGGTAGACAAGCATGTGTACACCATGATGCTGCTGATGCATGATTATGATGGCGGCTCCCCCTTCCATACCAGGCACCCTGTGGAACCTGTCGTCTCACGACTCGGTGAAGATGGAGATTGTGGACCACGCCCTGCACGCGCTCTGCGACGAGGTGATGGTGCCCCACTCCGGCTGGGAGCGGGGCGGGGGCGGCGGAGGGGGCGGCGAGGAGAACTGCAAGCCCCGCCACTTGGAATGGGAGACGGCGCTCACCAACACAGCCGGCTGCCTTCGGTAACCAATAAGACTGGAGAGGAGGGATGGATGGATGGATGGATGAAGGAGAGAAGGAGAGGGAGGGGGTAGAAAGTAACGGTGTGTGGCTAGGCAGCTGTTTATATAACTGTTCTTCTTTGAATGAGTGACCGTGAAAGGAAGTGAAGCTTTGTTGTTGTACTAGTCGGTGGGAAGAGGGGGTGGGGGGGTGGAGCTAGAGACGGAGAGCTGGGTGTAGAGCTGGGTGTGTCCGCCGGCCGCCAAGACTAGCACAAAGACGGGGGCAGTAACATGATCCAGCCTTTCAGCCTCTCTCTGTCTCTCTCCTTCTCATTGCTCTTGCTCACCACAGGATTAACCTAGACTTTAGCAGTGTGGTATTGAGGTTTATTGTCTTGGTTGTGTGCAGGAATCCTTTTGTAGTCTCAGCGTTCTTTTTGGGCTCCTAATATTTCCCCGCCCCTCTTTCTCACCCCATACCCGCTCCACTCGTACACCTCTCTCTCTCTTTCACTCTTAATCTTTCTCTCTCTACCTCTTAGGAACGTGAGCTCTGAGCGCAGTGAAGCCAGGAGGAAGCTTAGAGAGTGCTCAGGATTGGTCGACTCGCTCATGTACATCGTCCAATCACAGATTGACCTCAAAGACGTTGACAACAAGGTACATGGGGCATTTTAAACACCCGCAGTGTTGATTCGATCTTTTGTTTCCTAATCCTGTTATTCCTCATGCCATCTCTATGTCCCTCTCCTTTTATTTCTTTGATTCTCTCCATTCCCCCCTTGTCCTCATCTCCCCTCAATCCTTTATCGTCTTTCAATCTCCGCATCTCTCCACGCCTGGCTCCCCCCAGTTGATAGAGAACAGTGTGTGTCTGCTGAGGAACTTGTCCTATCAGGTGCATCGAGAGGTGCCGGGCTGCGAGCGATACCAGGAGGCCCAACCCCTCAACCAGGGCCCCGCCCCCAGCTCTACGCAGAAGGGAGGCTGTTTCAGCTCCCGCAAGGGCAAAGGTGTGTGTGTGTGTGTGTGTGTGTGTGTCCGTCCTAATGTACATGAACTGTGTTTGCTCAGTGGGAGGCAGGAGGAGCAGGTGGTGATGTCATTGTTGACACTGTTGCCTGATGTTAGTATCCACTGCTGCCTGTTACAATAACCAAGTAACAGAGCAGGTAGACGGCCAAGCAGACTGTACCCTCATGTTCACTATTCAGCTATAAGTACTGAACTCTAAGAATGTCTTAAAGTTCAGTACACATAAGCACTGTACGTGCTTGTGTGTCCTGTGTTGTTGTGTGTGTGAAGGAGAGAGAGTGAACAAGTGTGTAGATGTTGAGTTTCAATATGTGGATCCCCAATTCTTTATTTTGTTTATTATACATGATAAATGAAGTTGCTACAGTGCTGCTAAGGTTCTTTTAAGGAGAGTCTCTTTAAGTGCTGTTTGCTGAAATGCCTCCTTGGCTGGAGACACTGTAACGTTGGGGTGGCTGGGAAACTGCTTCTCTTTTCACTGACATCTCTCTCTCTCTATCCTCTTCCTTTCATCATTCCCCTCTTCTGTCTGCTCCTTCCCTTCCTCCTTGCTGCTTTCTCCTGTTTGGCTTTGGGACAGATGAGTGGTTTTCCAAAGGTAAGCTGTATTCCGTCACTCGTTCTTTGGGCTGCTTGCAGTAGCGCTAGCTATGCTAACTCCTGTCCTGTGCAACTCAACTAATGCCTTGCAATGCTCAAGTGTGTGTGTGTGTGTGTGTGTGTATATGTGTACATGTTTGTGTGTTTTGAATGATTGGCACAATCACCCAATTTGACTCTTGTAGTGTATCACTAGTGGTGGTTCCAGAACACAACAAAGGGTTTTAGACCAATGTGGTTCCCGAAAATTCCTGGAGTTTACCTGAAGTTGCCTGTGTTCTGTTGTTTGGCAACAGGGAAGAAAGAAGAGGATGTGGCTGCGGACATGATTGAAATTCCAAAGAGGACAACACCTGCCAAAGGTAACGAAACACTTCCAACCACTGAGGTTACTCGGAGGCCAGGTTTAGCGATCTCCTGTACTTCACCTGACTTGAATGATTTGCCAATGAATGAGGTCCAAAACTCACACTGGAATTTTAACCCTGAATTCGTTTCTCTCTTTCCTGATCCACCCATCCTTCCAATCCCACCTCCCAACTCCCCTCTTCCTCCTCCCCACCTTCCCTCCCTCGTCCCCTCCCTCTTCCTCCTCCCCACCTCTCCTCATCCTCCCTACCTCTCCTCCTCCTCCCTACCTCTCCTCCTCCTCCCCTCCTCACCACCTCCCCTCTTCCCCACCTCTCCTCCCCCTCCTCCAGGCTACGAGCTTCTGTTCCAGCCGGAGGTGGTGCGTGTCTACACCTCCCTCCTGAGGGAGAGTAAGAACCCCACAGTGCTGGAGGCCTCAGCCGGTGCCATGCAGAACCTGTGTGCTGGACGCTGGAGCGTAAGTCCCTCCCCCTGACCGCAAGCCTCAACCCCGTCACAGAGCACCACGACCACATTATGAACCCCAGCACTGAGCACCATGACCGCATCATGAACCCCAGCACCATGACCACATTATGAACCCCAGCACCATGACCACATTATGAACCCCAGCACCATGACCACATTATGAACCCCAGCACTGAGCACCAGGACCACACCATGAACTTGAAAAACTTGCATGACACGAAACGTCAGCCGCACGTAGATCCAGCGTTGATGCTGATGCGCGTACCATGTGCTCACAGTGATGTACGGTCATGTATTTATCCCTCCCTCCGTCCCCCAGTATGGACGATACATCCGAGGGCTGGTGCGCCAGGAGAAGGGGATGCCCATGATCACGGAGCTGCTGGCCCACGGGAACGACCGGGTGGTCCGGGCCATGTCTGGGGCCCTCACATCGTGCGCGCCCTCAAGGAACGCGTGGCCTCGATGCCAGGAACAAACCTCCTACGGTCGTGTGTTGCGAGTTGACAACCTCACAGCCTCGTCCGAGTGTGTGTTAAACCTTGAAGTTCCGTCATAACCATACCTGTTTTAAGTGTGTGTGTGAGTGGTGTGTTTTACTGCTCGCAAGTGCTTACTCCGTGGCGAGCGTATTACCGGTTTGCAGGGCCCAGTGCTACGTTAATTATGTTTGTGTGAGCTTTGTCCCATGGAAGCATGCTTGTGCACCCAATCTCTATTAGCCCAACCTGCCAGGGGCGGGCGAAGCCGAGCCGTCCGACCCTGTCTGCAAGAGACAGTGGGTCGACGGACCAAGATTTGGGCTACTGAGCACCGCTTCCACGAAAGGTGCTAAGCCAACAGCGCTGCCAAGGCCGCCAAAAACAATAAGAGCCGCCCAGAGTGTCATTTGATGCGCATGACTGTTAGGTGCTCCAATCAAACTTAACAAGGTATGGGTGAAAGGAAGAGAGAAGAGGAAGTGCCTTGCCGATGTAGTGTAGTAATCAGTGAACAGAGAGGATCAGGGCACTGTTTCATTCCTCAAAAGGGTTTGTGATGTTTAGACGTGTGTGTGATGGAAGTTGTGTTGATGATGATGTGGTGTGGTGTTGATGTGCGAAAACGTTGTGTGGGTGTGTGTGGGGGTTCCTGGTGGTTGAGTTGAATGGTGGCCCAGTTGTGTGATGTGTGTGTGTTGTGGTGTGTGTGTTTGTTTTTGTGTTTGTGTTTGTGTGGTGTGTGTGATGTGTGTGTGTGTGTGTGTGTTTGTGTAGGTGTGTGTGTGTGTGTGTGATGTGTACGCGCAAGACCCATCATAGAAATCAAATTCGGAAACATTAGTGTATGTGTGTGTGTGTAACCCTCATCTCCATAGCAACCGCTCAGACCGGGAGGTGCGAGGGGCGGGGCTAGTTCTGCAGACGGTGTGGAGCTTCAAGGAGCTGAGGCGCATACTGGAAAAAGACGGCTGGAAGAAGACAGACTTCCTGGTCAACCTCAACCCCACCAGCAACAGCCGCACCAACGGGGGCTACGAGAGCAGCACTCTGCCTCTCCTGGAGAGGGGTGAGGGGCGCGTGCATGGACATGCGCACACACACACACACACATGCAGGCACGCACACACTAGAATGCTTAATTTGAATATTGTTACAGAACCTCGTTTCACACCACCAATACACACCAACCATCCTGAGATTATAGAATTGGAGTTATAAATGACATGTCTTGTTAATCTATGCAGCCCACATGCAATCCCTTAGTGACACATAAGACTCTCAGAGCCACGCACTGAGGAAAGGGGAGTGTCTTACTTTAGTGCTGAGTCAGTATGCTTGTGTCTGTCCACAGAAGAAAAGCGTGACCGAGAACGAGAAATGATTCCACTAAACGACATGGGACCAGGTTAGTTAGAGGAGTTCCGCTCTTTCTCTCTGTTACTGCCGCACACACATTTACACACACTCACACACACCTCTGTCCCCTGTTTCAGATGCCTACTCTACACTGGACCAGAGGGGGCGCAGTAACACGCTGAACAACACTCTCGAACCTGCTGACAAAGACGGAGCACAGGTAGACACACCCACGCACACATACACAGTGACATCAATTCCCATCCGTGTTCATCTCGTCCTTCTTGAGACTTCTCTGAAACTAAACAAGAGCATATTAAAGCTTGTTACTGCATGTATCCCCTGTGACTCAGGTTTTGAGACGGTAAACAGAACTCCTAATTGTGAACATGTTAGTTCTTAACCAACTTTCCCCTTCACTAACCCACTGCTCTCTCTCCTCTGTTCCCTTGCTCCCTTGTTCTTTCTCCACCTCTTCTTATCTTCTTACCTCTGGTCTTTTACTATCTTGCTAACCTGCCTCTTTCTTGTCACTCGTTCAACCTCCTCTTGATCTGGTTCGCTGGACCTGCGGTGTTCTTTCCACCTCCTCTTGTCTCTATCAGGGAGGGATGTATGGGGCTCGGAGGGGCTCGGAGCCTCTCGTCGACTCTTACGACGGTTAGGCCACACCCTCTCATCCACTGCATGTTAGCGCATGGTATGTGTGTCCACCACTCTAGTGACCTCTCACTTACGGCATGGCCTGAAGGTGTGTAGTGTGCGTGTGTTGACACAATAGCAGAAAACGATCTTGGTAGGCTGGCTGGATCCCAGAGCAGCATGTCTGTCAGCGCTCTCTGCCGGTTGCCAAGTTTGTCGGGTTGTTGCGTGATCTGTCAGCTTTATTTATTTGCTCAATTATTGCCTTGCCGCCTGTGACATTCTTTTAAAGTTTGGCTTCGGTTGTGGCGTTACATCGTTGTGTTTGACGACAGTTTGTTGCAGCAGGTGTCAAGTTAGCCCATGCTGACATGTTTCTATCGGTGATGCAGCTACACAGATATCCGTTGAACTAACTCCTCTATCCCTCTGTCTTTTCTTCACAGAAAAACTGATAGTGTGCATCACCAGAGGAGAGCCTCCATCGACCTACTGCCGCTGCTGAACTCTAACAGACTCCACGCTCACCACTCCCACTCACCACTCTCACCGGGACCGTTGCCACTCCGCACATCTTTCTCTCTTCTTCCTTCTCCCCATTCTCTTACATTCCTTTTTTTTTTATCTGATGGACAAACGTTGGCTACTAATATACACTAGAAAGCAGAGATCATCTCCCTTCCAGTCTGACTTCTAATACCGCTGGAGACCACTTCCTGACCACTAAGTTCGACCCCAAATCACTAACGAAGCCTCTCCTCAAACACGAAGGACTCTCTCAGCTGTGCAGCCCCACACGCCTCCTCCCACCACACTACCCGCACCAGTCATGCCTTCAGACAGACTCCTCCCACCACACTACCCGCACCAGTCATGCCTTCAGACAGACTCCTCCCACCACACTACCCGCACCAGTCCAAACCTCAGAGAGACTCCTCCCATCACACTACCCACATCAGTCGCAACCTCAGAGAGACTCCTCCCACCACACTACTACCCACATCAGTCGCAACCTCAGAGAGACTCCTCCCACTACACATACCGCAATTGGCCTCTGGCTTCAGAACCTGAAACTTGGAACCACCCCGTGACAGTGTCGTCTCGAAGAAGAGGGAACTGCCCCAATCGGAAACGAGCAGTTGTACTTTTCCCCGCAGAGCTGCAGAGGATGTGCGCTTCTTAAGAAGCAGCCATGAATATATGCCAGTATAGCTCTACAGGTGTCTGCTGTTCCAGCGACAACTGAACTAATGATTTACCACTAAACCTTTGGAACCAATGTTTGTTGTTCTGGGATTTCCCTGCGTTGGTGCATTTGCTAGTGATGTATGCGTGCCAAATGTGACGCCGCTGAAGTTGAAACTTCCTACAAAGTGTTTCCTGAAACGTTGCTTTACCCCAGCTCATGCAGCTGTTGTACTGAAGCACTAGGCTTGCTTTTTATTGATACTGCTGTTTGGTTTTGGGGGGGAAGGAGATGGGAGAGATTGGATAGTGTGTTTTTCCCAAAGGTGGCCTGTTATATAGTCCCACAGAGGAAGGGATGTCACACATGCAATGACATGCCATTGGTTGGTGAGCCAATGTTTATGGGCTTTAAGGCCACTGGCGTTCATTGTTGCTAACGTAGATGTGACTTATAATGCCAAATTCACTTGTTTGTACCTGATGGAACAGTAAAAAAGAAAAAAAAATCTGTCATTTACAGAATCATATCTGCTCTTAAGGAGACATGTCCATCTTAAACTCCTATCTCTGAATTCTTGTGAAGTCTTCAGAGAAACCACCATTTTTGATTGTTGTTGATTCAGTGAGTGCATTTTTTTCTATCTGCAACTTTGTCAATCTTTCTCTCTACATATATATAAATATGAATGTGTACATATGAGACTGCCTCTAACAAAAAGTCTGTGTTGCTAACTGGAGTGCCTCGCATTTTGAGTGGTCTAATCGTTGGATGAATGTCAAGAGACCAGGCACAATAAATAGAGCCAAACTATTCTTTGTTCTTTAAGACTCCTGGGTAGAGTTTCCCCAAAGGCCTTGTAGTCCTAAGATTATTTGTAGTCCTGTTGTAGGCCTGTAGAATTCAGGCTTCAGAAGGAACCTGTCAATGTTCCGTAACCAGTAGCTACAGTCCACCTTCTAGGTGTTTTATGTTCCTTTAGTGCTTGTTCCCTATTCTATGTGCTGAGCAAGATGTAGATATTTACTGAGTGGATAATTAAAAAGCACTAGGGGTGATGTGGCTTTGTTTTCTTTTCGCTTTTGATTTCGATTTCCTTTTGCCTCATGCCAGACCAACACTATTGATCGTCAATGATGTTGAAATGTAAAAACGAGTTGCCTTCCGGGAGGATTCTAGAATGTTCAGAGAATTCCTCTTTCCAGAATCAGTTGCTCAATGTAGAATGTGTACTTGTCTAGGTAAACGGGGAATAAGGCAGACAAGGGGTTAAAAATGGGGGTGTTTGTCTCAATCTATGGGATGACATTTGACCAGGGGGCAAAATCTGATTTTGATTCAAATTATTTAGATAAAGTACTGAAATACAAATAAAAAGCACATTTAACTATATAATACAAGAGAATATTTGTTAATTTTTGTGGTTTTATGTATTCTTTTTTTATATTTTATTTGGGGTTTAATTGTTTGGGGTATATTGGATGAACGCATATGCAATCAATTTTATTTTTGAGAACATTTACAGTTTATATATTTTAATTAAACAAAAAAACGAGCAAAAACAAAACTCATACTGTCATGCTATGTTGGCGATTTGTTGTTGGAACACTAATTGAACAGCTGATTCAGGAGTAACCCTTATCTACTTGCCTTGGCTCTTAAAATTGCACAGTTATCATAAATTAAATATGTAACTAGCAATACTGTTTTTAATAAACAAAAAATGTGTTTTTTTCCCCATTCGCGTGTGTGTGTATGTGGTAAGGAAAAAGAACGATCTGGCTTCTTCACAACAGCAGTGAACTTGTTTAGATACGCATGTAAGGTCAAAAGCCACGTTGAATCAGGTGCAAGCAGATCAAACGTCCGTATGTGAACTGGCCTACGTTGGATGTAATTAAGAAAATATTCCAACTTTATCTTCCTTTTGAAACTTACTACTACATGACATATGCTACATTAGTTCAATGTTTACAAAGGAAATATATCATTAAAAACTCGGATGTTGATAACGAAAGGTAAGTTCATGTACAATACCTGTCTGTAGCCTCACTGTCTTAATCAGTAGCTAGCTAAAGTTAGCTGTGAAGCGAGCGAGCGTGCTTGCAAGGAAACCAATCCATCGCATGCTCTTGAGTGATGCGCCGCTTAATACTTGCCCAAAAACACATAAGGACTCCACAAAGTAAGGCCTACCACATTTCTTGGTCATTAAATGATTGTCTAACATTATTTGTAAATAATTAGCCACATTACTAAAATGACCAATTTATGTAATATTACGGCAAAGTATATTACTTCACTTGCATTTAAGTTGCGATTGCAGACTCCCAGTTGGTGAACCATCTCTCTTTCCCTCATGGTACTAAGGATGTGGCGTTATCGTCTGCCAGATTACGAACAGAGACTCCTAGGAGAGCTGCAGAAACAGCAGCATCGGGGCCTCTTTTGTGACACCATGTTGCAGACAGACGGTGAAGACGGGGGAGGGGAGGGGGGGTGTGAAGTGTTGTTGTCATGGGAAGGTGCGATATATAATCTGATTGGAGAGACCACACTGACAACTGAATGAATTTAACAGGAATAGAATCAGGATGGATAAAAGTGAAGACAGATGGAATCAGAATTACTGTTCTCTGAAAATCCTTGCCTGTCCGTTTGTACCAAACCTCCCTCTCTCTCCCTCTCCCTCTCTCTCACTGAAGGAGTCACAGTCCCAGCCCATGGTTGCATCCTGGAAGCCCTCAGACCCTGCCTGTCTCAGACACTGCCTGCCTCGCCAACCCCACATTTTGTCCATGTCCCGACAGTCAAGCCCCAGGCCCTGCTCAAGCTTGTGAGCCTCCTTTACTCAGGACATTTGGAAGTAGAGGTCCGTTTCTATACAATTTATGGACATATTGTACTTCTGTATGTACTGTTAGTTCTGTGTTAGAGAGTGCAGTGAACTATATCTCATTGTACATGTTGGTTTTTGTTCATATGCCTGCTTATCTGATTAGGGTGAGAGGGAGCTGGATGAGGTGATGGCTGCGGCCTGCCATCTAGGTTTAGGCCACCTAGTGGAAGGGTGGAAGGAAAGGGGCACGAAAGGAGAGGAGGGGCAGAGGCAGTTCGCAGAAGCAGCAATGCAGACGGAGGTTGGAGAGAGAGAGGTGAGGGAAGTGGAGGTGCAGACGATGGAGAGTGCTACGGACGGAAACACTCCGGTGGAAGAGAGGAGTTGTGTGGACTCCGAGACTCAGACTGTCAACTCTGACACACTTGCCAGTCTTCCTATCCCCTCTCATAAGACCCCATGTTCAGACTCATTCTGTGATAATGGGCCCCCTGTTTTGAGCCTCCAGAACATTTCTCTGCCTCAACACCTGGTCCATTCCCCTTCCATACCTGCCGACCAATCAATCGTTGGCTTCGGAAGTCCCATGCCCTCAAGAAACCCTGGTCTAGACTTTGAAGCAGGGGCTTATTCTACCTTCAACGTCACTAAACCCAGCTCTCCGTGTAAGTGCCCGGTTACCCCAAATGATGACTCAGCCCCTCCTGCAGCCAGGGAAGCTGGGGCCTACCCAGAATACCTAGCAGCTAGGGAGCACATCACAAAAGAGTTGTATCCAAAGAGACAGATGGAGAATAAGGCAGGCGCAGAAACCCTGGAACCCAACCTTCCCACCACAGGAGGAGTAGAAGACAATAAAATGAGAGAGTCTGAGAGAGAAGGTGAGTACCCCATTAACACAGGAAGGTCCACAAGAAATAGAATGTGATCATGAATATATGATCAGTATTCATACTAGTAATTGCTGAACTGTGATGATGATGGGCGATAATGATGACGACCACGACAGGGGTGGCGTGTGACAGCGAGGTTGGTGAGGAAAAAATGAGGAAGAGTAGGAAGGGGAGGAAGAGCCTGTCCAGGGTGAGGCAGTTGGAGGCCACAGAGACCAGCATCTCCATCAAGGTGAAGCTCAGGAGGAAGACCAGAGGACAGGTGTGGCAAGTTGTGAGCCTCCAGGAGACGACACGGTCCCCTCAAATACAGGTAGGTGGCGAGATTAAAAAACCAGCTAGCTCAGTTCCAATCGTACGTAGTTTAATTAGCCTGTGCAGTTTGTGTGATTTTAAAATGCTTTGGTGATATTGTCATCATCTCTCTCACACTTGATACTCCCACTCACATCCCTTACAAAGCATCCAGCCCACGTCCCCACACCAGCCCCACCTTACCAGCCCCACGACCCCCAGCTCAATGTGGACCCAGTAGAGGAGTCAGACGAGCAGATAGAGAAGTTACTGGAGGACATCATGATGGGGCTGAACATTCTGCCCCCTACTGTCACGGAAAGGGACTACGAGCGCCAGTCTCCTCACCAAGACAGAGAGCTGGCATGTGAGCACCCCAACAACAATACGGGGTCCCACAGGACGCAAGGCTCTGTTGGCGCCACGCCCAGAGTACGTTCCCATGGCAACGGAACCGGCGGGGACGAGACGTCGACAGAAATGGGTAACTTGATGAGCTCAGGGATTATAATGACACTCCAGATCATTGTAATCTATTGCTTATTTCCATCCTCCCCTATTTGATGTCTCCTGTTCAATGCAATGCATTTATACGCCACTCATATCCTGTGCTGTTATAGGTTGACATCTCATTTTCACTCACGGCTTCTACAACCTTCTCCCCTCTCTCTCCCTCTTCTCAGCCTTCCACTCAGTACCCTCCTCCTCCAGTTTGGTCCCCACCAGCACCTACACTGCACCCCCAGATTCCCACCCTCATGTCCAGCCCCAACCCCTCACTGCTTTCTGCCATTGCTCCCATCACCCCTCCACCCCCCACCAACACCCAAACACCAACGCTCACCAACCTCACTGCTGTCATTCTAACCGGACTGAACGTGACCAGGTGTCCTGTTATGCAGGTATCCAGGGTTCCTCTGTGCACTGCAATCAGAACCAGGCCACATGCAGAAATATGCCAGTCCAGCCCGCACCCACCAGGCCCGCTTACCACCAGTGCCCAACTTCCCAGGGCCATGCATCTTGGAGAGACACCGGGGAGGGAGATCCTGGCCACTTGCAAGATGGTCCTCTACAGAATGTGCTTTCACAGTCGGCCAGGGAGCAGGTTTTTAGTCTCTCCATGGAATGTGCAAGCGCTAATGTTGAGGAGACCACGCCAAGACAAACTAGTACTAGCCAGGACTGGGCACAAGACAATCCGACCAGAGCTGGTTTGCCACCATTTATTGCTGTCCACTCCGAAACTGCCTGTGGTCATGAGCACCATCATCTGGCATGCCAAGGGGCCACTCCTCGTAAAGAACTACACTTCCCAGAGTTAATTTTACCGATGTCCCAAGGCAGCGAGAACCATTCCTGTCAAACCATTTCCATGTCCACCTGGGAGGATCTGCGTTTGCCAAGATGCGTCTCTCCCATCAATTCAGAACCCCCCTTCTCTCCAGTGATCAACCATCAGTCCCCCTGTCACCACCCCACGCCACCTCCACGTGTCCACAGAGGTCCTCAGCCCTCACTCAGATGGCCACCATGGCTCTCCCATTTTGGAAGAGAACTACAATACCCACTTGTTTGTATGGTCCATCCCTCTGAGATTTGCCCAACCACACTACAAGATCCAAACTACCCCTGCAGGTCGAAGCAATGCCTGTCACGTCTGTCACGTTCGAGCATCTCCAACCATAACAGTACAGGAGACGGGTTTAGCAGCACAACACCAGATAGCAAGAGGGAGGAAAGAAATGCCAGGAAAAAGAAGATAAAAAATGCAAAAATGTCCAAAGGGGTCCAAATGAAGCCTAAGAAACTGAAAGATGAGACAGGAAAACGTGAAAGAAACGATGTGCTTGATGGTCCAAAACCAAAGTGGGAAGCACAAGAGTTGACTGAGCCAAGATTTAAGAGAAGGAGATTAGAAGAGAGTGTTGTCACCTTTCTAAGCGGTGACAGGGGAAAAAACCTGAATGAAACACAGAGCCATGTAAACATGAGTGTCTGTTCTATCAGACTGTCCAGCAACAACAAGCTGGTAAAAGGAAACCACATGGACACCAGACCTTCAAAGACATGTCCCGGATATGCATCAGAAACAGTGATGAATTGTAGGTCATCAGAAAGGCTAAGAACAGTTTTGAGGGCCCCAGCAGTAGCACCCCAGACAATGAAGTTAGATGCAAGTGGAACTAGCCTCTCCCGCCGGAGAACAAGGAGTTCTGATGTAGAACATGGTCAAGACTCCCTGGAAGAATATAAAATGAAGGATGTTTCAGACCCTGAAAGTAAAGCCCCAATCGTTCAGCACGTTATGGTCTCCAAACGAAAGCGTGGAAGGCCTCGAAAGACTAGACATGGAGATCAGGAAGTGCCCCAACCAGCCTGTTCCGGTCCTATTATCAGTGGTCACAAACAAGAAGATGTTGAGCATAGAGGAACAAGAGACAAATCTGCGAAGAGGCGGGTCAAACCGAATAGAAAGTACTGGAATGGAGAGAGAAATGTGGAAGTAGAGGAAGACAGAATGAGCTCAGCAGGGGACAGGACAGAAGAGACGCTGTCCTCTCCTGCATGTTTTGCTCAGATGACAAATCTGCTGAAGCCTGCTTCTGAAGTAGCTGAATTGGACCATTTTAAAACTGAGATAAGTTCAGAATCCAAATCCTGCATGGGGCACCTGCAGATTTTCAAACCAGGACTTAGTAGACCTCAAATCGAAAGAAAGACACAGAGGAGTCTGGTGGAAGTGGGCGTAACGGCATTGGACAAGACGACCACAATCAGACGGCCTCCCTCGGTGAATCTGAGGAAGTTCCAAGAACTCCTGAAACACCAGCACCCAAAGACTAGAAAGACATATGAAGAGAAAAAGAAACAAGCAAGAGAATCGGTCCACGATGTTGGAACCATAGAAGAAGTAGTGAAACTAAGTGAAAAGTGCAATGGAGAAGAATCAACTGAGAGGATTTTCCAGTCTCTTGGTAGCTCAAAGACTTCAAATATACATCCAACTGATGAAAATCGTAATGAGATCGTCCAACCAGCAAAATCAAGCAAGCAATCAGAAGACAAGGCATCAGCAACGTCAGAGACAGAAAAGACGTTGCGTGAAGAAAGAGAGACTGTGACTGGTGTGCTGGAGAACCTTGAAGGAATTCTGGAGTTGCCACTGGACATGAACGCAGCAACAGTAGAAAGAACCATCACAGAGGATGCCAAGCTAGTTCAAAAGAAACACAATGAGGAATATGGTGAGAACAGTAACTCCAAAAGTAAAGCGAGACAGTTTCCAACCTTAAGTGAGATTACCGACATGACGAAGATAGCAGAGCCGGAGATGGGTTTCAGAGGGAGGACAGAAAAAAACTCGAAGGAAAAAAGAAGACTCTTTGAAAAAGACAGATGTTTAACTGAAAAAGAGAAGAAAGGCAGTGTGGAGGTGGACATTTCCAGAGAAGAGTTGGATGCAGTGGGCGGCATTCAACGGATGCATATCTGCACCTCTATCAAAGAGGTGAGCGGTGAAGAAGAGGAGATAGATGTGGGCGTCGATGAGGTCAGTTTGGAGAAGGAGCATCCGTCAGCTCAGCCTAAAGCAGGTAGTACATGGGCATTTATGCTTTTCATGTTTCAACATTTAAATGTAGATTTTCTCAAATACAAAGCATGTTACATTTTACGAATGCGTCACATTTATGACTGGAAATATGTTTGTTACATACTCCTGAATTCTGTTACAGCTTGCACAGCTTCAGCGCCCACCAGACAAGAGGATACTGAAAGCGTTACGGCATCTATAGGATGTCTCACCCCCGATCACATCTGCCTGTCTCAGAATAACAAAATGACTCAAAGTAAAGAGAACACATCTTCCAACTACTTATGCAGGGTCACCCCAGGGTCAACAGGAAGCTCTGATCAGGAGGAAGTAGAGGTTGACATTCTGGTTTGCTCTCCATGCTCACAGCCTATAGTGTGGGAGGAGGGTCTTGCAGTTCCAGAATTTACCTCTGAGGAGGAGATGGAAGAAGAGGAAAATGAGATTGACGTAATCGGGTATCAAACAGACTAACTTTCTCTTATAACATTTTCCTTTGTTTACTTTACCAAAACAAATGGTATTCCTAGTTTTACCAGTTTTATACAACTGGTAGGTGAAATTTTGATTGTAACCTTTGCCTTTAAAATCCAGCACGAATCTACACTAGCGCTATGAAGGTGTTAAAATATAACTTTTGTGAGGTCTCGCTAGCTTTTAGAATTATTGACCAATGTGGTGAGTTTTGCTTTAAGCTTTTGTAAAATACAAAGTGAACGGTTTTTGTTGATTATGCCCACTGGGTTTGTACGTGCATCTTTCAAAATGTCATTGTGAATGACAAATGTTAACTACCTTTCTGTTACATGTCCGGTCATTACATGACTGAACACTGGGTTCAGCTGTTTTACGTTGTACAAGTTCTTTATAATGTACCACTTCTAAAGTTTTGTGTATGGTTTATTGGTAAGCTTGCCTGTGCAGACTAAAATATAAATATTGTGTTTAATTGAAGAAGCCTAACTGAAACTCAATTTTCTAATTATTTTATTAAAGTTCATATTTAGACATTTTTTTAATGGCATCCTTTTAGGGAATACAATCGTTACTTTTTTACCACATATTTTGCATGATCAAAGTACCACTTTAAATTACCACTTTAACCGAAATGTATTGATTTAAGATCTCGTTTATAACGTTAATCCATCAACAAGAGTTTCCCTCTAAAGACATACATTCAAAACATTAAACTTTATTGACACCGGAAGTGAGTGCTGTCTATTGCTGACCGGAGGGAACACGTGTATTTTACTCCTATTCTGAAGGTTACCGAAGAGCTACCAAAGAAGTGCCGGTTAGTCGTTGTTGCTGGTCATTTTGACGGTTTAGCTTTTGTGAACGTCGGGTCTGGAGCTGTCTTGAATCAGACATGGACCCTCTGAAGGCACAGCAACTGGCTGCGGAGCTAGAAGTAGAAATGATGGCCGATATGTATAATAGGTAATTCTGGCAATCCAGTTAACAGTAGCTAGCTTTTGACCTAGCTTGCTTTTGCAGCGTGTTATTTAATTACGTTTGACTCAGCCTCCCTCGTGTGTTAGATCATTAACAAACTAAACAAGTATGAAGTCAGATCGCTTTTACTGGTATGGTAAAATATGGAACAACAAATTTGTTCCTGAACGTTTATGAGACATGGGTTACCAGAAAAATGTTGTGATTGTATTTCTATATGTTCATAACTAAATTTGCAACGTACAGTAAATCACCCCAAAGACATCCTCAACATATTGAACGCTGCATTATCATGTTATTGCGATTTCCATTGCTAGCATTCATGAACATTGGTAGATCACTGCAACTGTTCTGATCTTACCAGAATTTGTGCATATAGATATTGATACCCTGATCCCACTCCATCCATCCATTCTCCCTCCATTTCTTCTTCCTCTACCAGGATGACCAATGCTTGCCACAGGAAGTGTGTGCCACCCCACTACAAGGAGGCGGAGCTGGCGAAGGGCGAGGCGGTGTGCCTAGACCGCTGCGTTGCCAAGTACCTGGACCTCCACGAGAGGCTGGGGCGCAAACTCACCGAGCTCTCTGTGCAGGATGAGGAGATGATGAGGAAGGCTGCTGTCGGGAGCGGATAGAGGGCTGTAGAGACAGCAGAGTGGGGCTATAAGGTGAAGGAAAGTAGATGGGGGCGGGGGGTGGGGGGGTTTGAAGAAAGAGGCAAGAGGGCGTGGGGTAGATGTCGACCTGCTTGAAGAGGAGATGAGAAGAGATGGGACTGGAAGTGTCCTGTCAGAAGTGGGCTTTCACTGACAGTTGGGTTGAGGGGAGGAGGGTGTTGAGTCATAGGGGCCGTCCATTGAAAGTGAGGGAGTATGGTGTTATGGAGGTGTATGGGGGAGGGTATTCGGAGTTAATTTATGTCTGTTATCAAAACTGGTTGCACTTCTGGTTTTAGTCAAGAAATTTCTATTTATACTGAAGAGACACTATGCATAGTTAACTCTTTAAAGGCTGATGATCATGCTGTTTTGGCACTGACAATTACAAGGTTTCATCAAGAAGAAAGAAGTTTCCTTTATAGACACCATGAAACCTATTGGGTCTGGATTCTCAGATTTGGACTGCAAAGTTTGCCCAGATGTCAAATCAAGTTTAGCGGACCATAGATGACTTAAGTCCTTTTAATGATTTGGAAAGAATTCATCCCTTTATCATAGTCAATTTTCTATTGAGGGCTGTTGCCATGTCAATGTGGAGTACACTATGTTTCCGTTTTCTGTTTTTGAGGGGCTGTTAATAAGCATTTTTGTTATAACGGTATGCTTTTCTACAATGTTTATTGTCTTCTACTGATGTTTTTGTTAACATTACTGTCCTCGTCATTCAATAAATCTGTTCTGGCCTCATGACTTAGTCTTACCTTTGCACATAATTTGTACTTTAGACTTTGATTGGATATGGGCTTCTACTAGTTTAAACACATGTAATAGTGCGAAGTTGTATCGAGAAACGCAACAGATGCAGTAGCTAACTGTCCTGTGTCTTTAAGAGGCACTGAATCCAGATGGAAAAGAGGAAGTGAGAATAGCATAGGTTTCGATTCCTTGGTGAACTTCATAAATATTGTTCAGTCTTCACACTGAAAGGAGAAGTGCAGATAAATGTATAGGTTGCTTTTAAGAGGTGACACATGACATTCTGCAATATTTGAGAGACGACAACCTGTGTTGCATGCGAACTCGCACATTCTTCAAAGAACTGTACTACATGTCAGAAATATGGTAGGTTTTTTCTCTTATCGATTTAACTTCACACGTTGACGTATTTGATATCGTGGACTTGAAATTCGTGGTTGAGATTTCACAATGTTGTCATAAAGACTAAATATTACCTGTATACTTAACGTTGTCAGTTTTATTGTCTCGACCTACCTTCTAGCTTTCAGGGTATTCCCCCGCTAAAGTGTAAAAAAAAAAGAATATTATTTAGTGTCAGAGAAGTGTAACTAGATCTTCTTGTTGTCACACCATCTCCGCTAGATGGCAGCAGCCGACACAGAAGATGATCTGAACGGTGAGGCCGAACAGCCGGGAGCACCCGTTAACGGCGACGTGAACCGTCTGCTGGAAATAGGTCAAGAAGGAAACATACAAGGAAATGTAAATATACTACTCTGTGGCCCTACATTGTGCGCTACTTGCTTTTGATCCCACGAATATAATTCATAGTTGTCCTCTCTCTTTGTGTCCGTCTCTGTCTGTCTGTCTGTCTGTCTGTCTGTCTGTCTGTCTGTCTCTCTCTCTCTCTCTCTCTCTCTCTCTCTCTCTCTCTCTCTCTCTCTCTCAGGAAGAGTTCTTGGGCCCCCAGCCAGAGTATGATGAGGAAGAGGAGGAGAGGAAGTACTACAGGAGGAAGAGGCTGGGTGTGGGCAAGAACGTTCTGGGGGCCAGTTTGGGTTGCATGATCATCTACAGTGTTTACATGGGTAAGTGATAAAACTGGTTTGTGTGTGTGTGTCCGTGTGTGTGTCTCTGTGAAACATGACTCTTGTGTATTTAATCTAACAGTAAACAAGGCTCCCTGTTTTCTGTATGTGTGTGCGTGTGTCTGCAGGCCTACTACAGATGCAGTTAATCCTCCACTATGATGAGACCTACAGAGACGTGAAGTATGGAAGTCTGGGTCTGGAGGACATTGACCACAAGATGCTGATTGGGATTAACGTCACACCTGTTATTGGACTCCTGTACACCCCTGTACTCATCAGGTAGAAACACACAAACACACACAGACCCACTGATGAGTGGGTGATTACAGTTACATGCCCTCATACCCTCTATCTTTCACTCTCTCTCTCTCTCTCTTTCTTTTCAGGTTCCTGGGTACCAAGTGGATGATGTTCCTGGCCTCAGGGATCTATGCCCTTTTTGTCTCAACCAACTACTGGGAGCGATACTACACCCTGGTACCATCGGCCGTGGCGATTGGTGTAGCCATCGTCCCTCTGTGGGCCTCTCTGGGGAACTACATCACAAGGTTTGAAGATGGAGGAGAAGGAGGAGACTGGAATAACGCTTACATGACTTGTGAAGTCTTTTTCTCTTTCCTTTTATGGTAACCACACATTTATTGAAATACACTAATTGGACATTTGTAACATGAAAGCCCACATACACCATTGTAGGATGGCTCAGCAGTATTACGAGTATGTTAACTACAAGGAAGAGCATGTCCAGGAGCAGAAGAAACTCCCCAAAGGAGCTTCTCACAAGTATGTGATCGTGTTCCAGGCTGTCTTTTACAGCATCTACCATGTAAGTTATTCTTGGAATGTGTGTGTGTGTGTGTGTGTGTGTGTAGGTGTAGGTGTGTGTGGGTGCGTATGGATTTGTGAGAGAGACCAACTGCCAATGAGATAATCAGCTAGTGATGCACATGTATCTACGTTGTGCGTGTGTGTGTCTTTCTCTCTGGCCTCTCAGCTGAGTTTTGTGTTTGCGGAGTTCCCCATGCGCTTCTTCATCCATGGACTCCTACAGAAATACGACCACACGCTGTTCCATGTCCAGGACTGTGGTAAATCACGAATCTTCTAAGCAATCCTCTACTGTGTACTGTATTGAATAGCCGTTATATATTGCCAATACTTCCCTGTATAAAGAATGTTATTATATTTGTAACAAGGGTGTGTCAGGGGACATCATATTTATATGATATGGAATCAATTATGTTATTTTTGTATGTGTATTACCATGACCAGGTGCGAATTCCACGGGCATCCTCATGGGGTTCAACAACACAGTGCTGAAGAGCCTCCCCCGCTCCCTGGCCCTCATCAAGGTGGAGAGTGTCCTCATGGGAGCTGCCTTCCTGGCCATGATCATAGTATGTCCACCCCCACCCCACCTCCTAGAACCCACCGCTGGGCCAGATATATCTCTTATAGATAATTAAATGTATTACATTTCTGCATTGTTCGTGTGTGTGCACATTTGATTTAAGAGCTTGCCATCTTTTAGGACTGCTTCAGTTGTTCCATAGAAGGGGGTGACCACTCACCCCACCCCCACCACACACTCAAACTTTGACGTACTGTATATCCGTACCTGCCGCCTCCTCCTGCCTGCCCACAGATCCTGGTTGTGTGCGGTGCAGCGTATCGTCCCACGGAGGAGATCGACCTGCGCAGCATCGGCTGGGGCAACATCTTCCAGCTGCCCTTCAAACACCTCAGAGACTACCGGCTCCGTCTGCTCTGCCCCTTCTTCATCTACAGCGGCCTGGAGACCCTCTTTGTCATCTCTGGGTTCACCCTGGTAACCAGCAGGCGCTGTCACTTTATTCAAACTCGAACTGGGAAGTAGATTTAAAACTGTCTGGCCTTGGGATGCGTAATTCATGCAATTCCTTCCCTCCTCTTTCCCTCCCCCTTCACTTCCCTCTTCCTCCTTTTCCTCTCCTCTCCCTCCTCTTTCCCTCCTCTCACTTGTCTCCCCCCTTCCTCCCCAGTCGTATGGGGTATGCACGGTGGGTCTGGAGTGGCTCTGGCTGCTGCTGGGGGTGTATGGCCTCTCCTGCTCCCTCTTTTCCCTCCTCTCCCTCTCCCTCCTCCGCCTGCCACGCTGGGCCACACTGATAGCGGGCGCTGCCGTCCACGGTCTTCTGCTGCTGGTGTTGCTCTGGTGGTGCCCCAGACCCAGGACCCCAAGCCTCCTCGCCCCTCTCCTTGTCCTCTCTGCTCTCTGGGGTCTAGGCTCGGCCCTCAACAAGACTGGCCTCAGCAGTGAGTGTAACACCGTACAGCTGTCCTAGAACTCCCTTTACACTAATATATTACAATAGTAACACCAGCCCCTTCCTGTCATCACCCTTTCTCTCTCCCCCTCTCCCTCTCTGTCTCTCTCTCTCTCAGGCTTGCTGGGGATGCTCTATGAGGACAAGGAAAGGCTGGACTTTGTGTACACCATCTACCACTGGTGGCAAGCTATCGCCATCTTCATTGTTTACCTTTGGTCCGGCCTCCCAATGAGGGTGTGTGTGTTTTGATTAGTTCTTTCTTTACAGCTCTTATTGTCATGCTAATGTACTATTTGCTTTCCACCCCCAAGGCTAAACTCGCCATCCTGTTGGTCTCTCTGATACTGTCCTGTGTCTGCTATTGGCTGATGGAGCAACGTCTTGCCAAGAAGATACCACCCAGAATCCCTCGTATCCCCCGCCCTCGACACAAGGTAACTAGTCCCTCCCTGTTGAACTCCAGTACAGGGGTGTGGATCTATGAGAGTGCATGTGCTTCTTCCTTCAGTGTGTTCTTCTTCCTTTCAAAGTAAAAAAAAAGTTGAATCTCTGCAAGCATGTGAAAAGTTTACATCCTGTTGTCCTGTCTCTTCCTCAGGTCAAAGGTTACCGTTACCTGGAGGAGGACAACTCAGACGAGTCAGACTCCGAAAAGAGTGACGAGGAAGAGGAGGAGGAGCCTGAAGGTGACTTAGGAGGGGAAAACATGGATGACGTGGGAGAAGACTCACAGGGATCTGATTCACCGAGGGTCAGAAGGGGAGGTGCCGGAAAGCGACGGAGACAGCAGGAGGACGACGACGAGCAAGGCCACAGGGAGTAGCTGTCACAGAGAGAGAGAAGGAGGAGAAGGAGTAAGGGAGAGAGAGAGTGGAGGGAGAGCGAGAGAGAGAGAGGAGGAAGAGAGAGAGGAGGAAGAGAGAGAGAAAGACAGGAGGAAGAGCAAGAGAGAGAGAGAGAGAGAGAGAAGGAGGGAGAGTGACAGGAAGATGAGGTGGAGAAATGCAGACAGGAAGTAATCAAAAACGAATGATTCTACCACCACCGAGCTCATTTGTCTTGAGTGATTATTGCAATTCAGTAACAAATGAAGTCATCATACTGCATTTCTGACACATACTTTTACCTGGGTGCCAGAATCTCCTGTATATCCTCACCTTAAATTCACACACTTTGGTTGGAAGGCACTCAAGCAAGTTTAATAATGTACTTTTGCATTGACAAAGCAATGGGGTTTTTGATTACAGCGGTACATAAAGGAATGAGTGGCAATCTGTAACTGGAGAAAGGGAGGAGGAATTGAATTATAAAGGGTCTTGTGACTAATCTGAAAAGAGGAAGAACTTTGTCAGCAGGAGACTCACTTCCTCTCAGGTGTCTACAGAGATGTACGTTTATCCTGGACCAGACTTAGGTACTGTTAGTCTGTTTGAGCACATGAAAAACATATTTGTATTGTTATAGTTTTTTTATATATCTTTTTAACGTGCCATATTTCATCCATATATATGTATATACACACAGAAAAGCTCAGTAGTAGCGTTTATGGGCATTAATCATTTTGTATGTGAAGGCCGCTGTAAATCTTACTGAGAATGACCTTCACTGTGTGCTTTTGTTGAAAGTGTTTCAATTAACTGTTTTGCAAGGATTCCAACGGTCACCAGAAAGCCCTTTGTGTTGACTTGACTTAACTTGTGAGAGTTAGCTTAGCTTGTGTTAACTTATTTGATTCCGAGATGCTGTGCTGTTATTCTGTTTTTAATGATTAAACAAGTTCAGTGACTGGGATCATTAAGATGTGACTGAGTTTTGAAGCAAGGTTTGCCACAGAATGATTGTCTCTGAGTGGGTGTTCTCTTATGAAAAACAAATGTGTCACCATGGAAACTTAATTTTAAAATGTATGTTTGTTTCATACACCTCATTGAAAGTAACTTTCACTTTTCTACACACAACTTTCGTATGTAAGTATATATATATCATATATAAACACATTTGCGGTTTAACAAATACAATATAAATTATTTTGAATAATGTTCACAGCATCGGTTTTCATTTCTCTTTCTTTGCTTTTCTCTTTGTGTGTCTCTCTCAAACACACATGAACAAACACACAGGAGTTACAGTTCAGGACACAGGTTTGAGGTCAGCATGACTTTATTGTTCAGAGGTGCTCTCTCTCTTCTCATTCTCTCCCCTCTCTCCCTCCTTTCTCACTTCCTCTGGTTATTGCTGTCAGTGGACCTTGTGACCCAATGTCCCTGATTTAGATCTGATACATACCTTTCTAAAGGACTGCTACGCTAACAACCCTCTATACACGCTTTCTCTCACACACACGCACACACGGTGTGTTACTGGAATGAGCTGTATCATGCTGCCGATGTTGTTAAGCTGACTCAAGTTCTGATCTTCGTAGAAACATCCAAAGTGCTGAGTGTTTACAGAAGATCAACTGAGTGTTCGAATGTTGTAAAGGTTCTGGTTCTTCCTGAATGGGACCGAGGTGGCTGGGTAACTGAGTAAATGCTGACTGACTGGGGTGGATGTGGTTTCAGATGGCGGCCCCTGGCCTGGGTTAGACCCTGGCCTGGATTAGGCCCTGGCCTGGCTCAGGCCCAGCTCCGTTTCTGTTCCAGGCCCGGTCTTAGTGGTGAATACGACGGATGGACTGGATCTGGGGAGTCTGGCAGTGAGAGCCCCAGTTCTTCCAGTGCTGGTAGTCTCCGCTGTGCCTCTCACACTCCATGATGTACTGCTGCCCCCTATAGCCAGGGTACTGGTAGCACACAAATCTGCGGAAGAGGGAAATTCTTTTAAGATACACACACAATTGGATTTTCTTTTGGCTACAACAGTGACATACAAATTGTATCTGTACGGCAAATTGTTGATGTATTTGCACAGATTAGTATTGTTTATCTGTTTGTCAATGTATCTGTCTGTCCATCTGTCACTCATCTATATTTATTTGTCATGTGTGTGCGCATATTAGCCTATTTATCTCTATATCAATACATATACGTGTGTGTGTTTTGCAAGTGCGTGTGTGGCATTAGCAGCGGCTCGAGCCTGTCGACTCACGCTCCACACTGCACGTGCATGGAGCCCACTTCGGGCATGCACCAGCCCATGGCCTGCAGGGAGGGGTAGTCATCGCACAGATCCACGCAGCGACCCATGAAGTTCTCCTTCTCGTAGATCATCATGCGGCTGCTCTGGTGGGCCTGCGGGACAAGCACAGAGAGGGCTCACATGTTGGATTTGAAAAAGCAGAAGTGTGATGAAGAGGAAAATAATTCAATTCAGTCACGCATAGGTTTGGGAATGTCACACACTCCACAGACAGCCGAGCGAAAACTTTCCAATACACATCCCATGATGAGCGCATGCGATCCTCTGTCTCTTACGCACACACACACACACACACACACACACACACACACACACACACACACACACTCATTCCAAGGTGTACTCACGGCGCAGTAGATGGGGCGGAAGGACATGAGGCGCTCTATGTGGTAGGACAGGGAGCCGCTGTAGGCATCCCAGTGGGGGTACTCTCCTCTCTCCAGGATGAACTGCTGGCCCTGGAAGTCATGGTGCTCGAAGCCCACCCAGCTGCACATGGAGAGGGAGGGATGAGGGATGAGAGTTGGTGTAATGGTGCAGCGGTGTTTCAAGGTCAACGTCACCCCCTAGTGGTCAAATGCTAGCGATGGAAGCTGTAGCATGCACACATGAGAGCTGGTTCCACAAACACTTGTCTATGTTCCACTCATAGTAGAACATAGTCTATGTTCCACTCATAGTAGAACATAGACACACACACGGACACACGGACATACAGGGTGTGTGACTCACGCTCCACTCTCCACTCTGATGGACCGGATATAGTCCATGCCACAGTCATGGATGTTGCAGCACTCTGAGGTGAACTCCTGGCACTTGCCCTGGAAGTGCTCCTGCTCGAACACGGTGACCTGTAATGACATGTACAGGTTAGCGTGTGGTATATTTGGTACTATTTTTTGTGTCCTTTTTCTGCGCGTGTATGTGTCTCTAAAGTCACCTTGAAGAATGGGGCCATACCCATGCCGGGGAAGAACATGGGGGAGGTCATGTGAGTTTTAGTAGCTCTGTTCATATCTTTGGAGGAAACATGAGAGGGAGAAAAGCATACACAATAATCAATATCTTGTCAATAGTGACTTCAAATACATATTCATCTTAAAGTGTCCAAAACGCTCATGCCTATTAAAGATGAGAAAACACCCTCGAGGTATTAGAGGCATCATCGACCCAAACTCTGAGAAAAAATTATGAATACGTCCGTCTCTTTGATATGAAGCTTGCCATCCTCAAATAAATATCTTTAATCCATTTAGCTGCTGGAATAATGTTTTCAAACACTGAAACTGCCGCAAAAGTAAATGTGTGGGGTACAATTCTGAGGCCCACTTGTATTAATTAAAATAAAAAATGTCAACTATCACAAATCAAATCTGAATTGTTGTTTCCAATTATTCGCAGTCAAATATCAGTGTTGCCGGACATACATATTATCCAAAAGTATTCCTTTCGTGCAAAAGTATGAAACTGTACATCCACCGTTTTTTGTTGCCCCGGGACCTTACCTGGTTCTTCTCTATCTTTGCGCTGGAAAGTGACACGCGCCAATGCTCTTTACATAGACTTTTGTGAGAATCTGGCGCAACCGTTTTATACCGGCGTCCACAGTTGCCCGCGCGTAACCATTGGCGACATTGTTCGTGCGTGTGCGTGTTTCTCTATAGGCAATACCTGAACGTCAGTATATTGGTGTGAGAAAACGTGACCGCGCGCTCACAACTTGTGAGCGTGCCTTAGTTCGTTGGTCGGTGCGTAAAACTCAGTGTGAGCGCGCGCCTGTCCGACAACTCATTCTTCGCTCCCTCTCACTCCTCTTTGTTCCCCATGTAATGGTGGGGACCATGTCGACTCAGCACATAGTATAGCATATTGCCCGCTGAAAGCACTGTGGATAGAGCCAGTGCGCGAGCTCGTTGGAGTGAATGGGGGCCCCATGGTTGGGTTAGCGCTGTTATATTCGTATAGGTCAGCAGTGCTATCGTATAGCGCAACAATGGACCAGACTAAAGGTAGAGAATGAAGAGGATTTGTCCCTTCTGTGACAATCAATTAGGGAACCTCTTTGCAGCAAGAGTTAATATTTGGGGAAACGATGGGGGAAACGGTAAGCTAATGGTCTCTAGTATAAACAAACAAACAATAAATAAATAAGAAAACAAAGTCCTATGACTGACAGACAGCTCCTCTTTTACCTTCATGAGCCACTTTATCAGTTCGTTTGTTATTGTGGTTATTGCAAAGCCTCATTGTGGTGTCAGTGACCTGACTATAGGCTACATTGTCATCGTGAAGCCATTATGAGAGAACAGTGATGGGAATGACACATGATGCGGCCAATGAAGGAATAGCCACCTGTTTACTGAAAGCCCTAGCAGAAAAATGACTTGTCCGTTGTCAAGGTGACCGTCCTGCACCCCACAGCTCCACCCCACCATTAGATTTGCTTACCTCATTTGACCCCTGAACTGTACCTCGAACCTTTGGAACTTACCTTCCACATACACACCACAAGTCATTATCAGTATATATGAGATGTCAGTGATGATTTGCTTAAAGCAAGTGAAAAGTTTTATTCATAAGAATTTGTCACGCAATATAATAGCAGTTCTTCCAGATTGTAGTATTTAATCATTGTCAAACTTGATTGGACAACTCATCAAAATGAAGGACTCATAAGATTCTAATAAGAGAAATATTGTTAATCCCAGTCCATGTCTATGGTTTTGATTTGCAGTTTCTGTGGGGAAAGAAAGAGATTGTGTGAGGCTCCGGCAACTGTAGTAACCGGTCCCCTGCCACTGGTCACAAGTGTGATCCCACTGATCCAAAATGGCTGCCGTACACATGAATTGTACTGACTCAAAAAAGTTATCAAACTGCAACATTTTAAACTCTCTCTAATGTTGAGTAGTCTTGTGCAACTGTAATTCTAATTACAATGTATAACATCATAATTGCAGGTAATTTAATTGTGCCAGAATGTCTTCCAAAGTCGTTTTGGTACATACAGTAATGAGTATCTATATTATTGCTCAAATTCCACAAGTGTCTTACCCCCCTCTTTCTCTTTCAGTTTTTTTATGTAACTCACTTACTTTAGTTCTCCCCCTCTTGCCTCCTTGCTCTATTTGGATCTTTGCTCTTTCCAATTCTCCCTAGCTCTCTTTTTCTTCTCTCTCATTCTCCGTAGTTCTCTCTCTCTCTTCTCTCTCTCTTTCTCCATAGCTCTCTCCCTAGCTCTCTCTCCATAGCTCTCTCTCCCCAGCTCTCTCCCTAGCTCTCTCTCGCTCCCTTGCTCTCTCTCCTCTCTCATTCTCTCTAGCTGTCTGTCTTCTCTCTCATTCTCCCTAGCTCTCTCTCCCTCTCTCTCTCTCTCTCTCTTTGATGATGGGGGATTTCTATTCTTCCTCGGCAGTGAGCTCAGCGGGTTTGCTTCTGTCATCTAATCCCTTCACTCTGAGCGCCAGGATATAAAAGCTGAGAGGGGCCCACCTCAGTCACACACACAGAGACCACCACAGAGCCCGAATCTACCCCCCGTACGTACACACTGCCACAGGTAAGAAACATACACACACATGCATACTCGCACACACTGACACACAAAAAGGATTAATGGCCAAAGACAAAGGGGGCATGATAGTTATTTATTCGTTATGTTAGTTTCAAATGATATCGTAAAAATGCATGTAAATTATAAAGAAAGAGCTAGAGGTCACTATAAAAAGCATTATGGCCAAATTTAATGAGAGCAATTCAATGAGCTTTTTGTGAAACACGTATTTTCTGAATGTCCAACAATTGGCCCTTTAACTGTAAATGGATGCGAAAGGATGAGTTTATGTTCACCTGTTCCTTGACCAAGAGAGCACAGTAAAACCTTGAGCTGAACAGCATCGTGTTTAAAGGATACATAGAACCACTGTACTACTACCGCAGGCTACCTACCTAGTTGTTCATGGATTTAAACAGACTATCAAAACACTGTTATGCATCATTGTAAACTGGCATTAAGCTAATCCATTCTGGGCTAGAAGGGAGGAATGTTAGAATGACAACATGTTAATTTCATTGTGTTGGGCGTTAAACTTTTTCTTCTTCCTCTCTTTCCCACAATGTTTCTGTGGTTCCCTTTCTCTCCTCTCTCCGTCGGTGGTTCGCTCAGTCATCATGTCCGCAGGAGGAGAGAAGGCTAAGACTGCTTCCCAGACCGACGGGAAGGCCGCTCAGGGCAAGAGGGCTGAGATGGGCATGATGTCCTACAAGGTACACTCATACAACCACACCCACACACACACGAGGATACTCACACACACACACACACACACACACCATGCTTTCACACGCACAGGGAGAGGCATTAGACTCATGTGATGTCTTTCATCACAAACACACACGCACATCTTAGATAATTGCTTTTACAGTTTGACACGTTTTTCAACACTCATGTTCACACATTGATTCTCTTGCCGTCTTGCTAGTGGTCCTGAGTCTCCTGTTGCCATAGATATGCAAGTGGGTGGTAAAACACTGTAGAGTCAATGTCTACATTAAAGTTGTTATTGATATTGAAGCCATAAGTATCAAACCTGGGTTTCAATCACATTCTCAAACAGGCAAATTGCTTTAGTCTGGTGTTATGCAAGACGCTGATGCATCAATGTTTCTGAGCTCACAGATAGTAAAATAAGTGACGCATCTGGCAATACGTAACATTAAAACATGAATTTATTTACAAATCATCTTCAAACCAGGTGTTGCGGGGTGCCTTTTGCGATATAATTCTAATTTGCTATGAGTAACAGGTGTGTGATGGTTTTTGTAGCGCTCCTGGGTAGCTCATTGTGGTAATACAGTATATTATTCTGTATGACACCATGGTACAGAATGATCATGACTGAACCACCAGCCCTTTGTATGGGAGCTTGCACCCGTACCACAACATCAAACAATTACATTTACTGGCGCTAATAATTTGCGGTGTGATAGTAAGATGCAGAAAATTCACCCGTCGGTCCTTTCATATTTGGAAACCATTTCTCTGGCTCTCAAAATGGACATTAAGTGAGTTGACACTCTAGCGCCACCAACTGTCTGGCTCTCTATAACAGCATCACATTTTCTCCCTATTGTAGATGTATCTTTCTATGGTGCCTTAAGACCAACTGTTGACAGTAAGGCAGTTGTATGACAGTACTGTCGTGGCGACTGCAATAATGATTCTATTAGTGACTCCTGTGGCTCCAGTCAGTTAATTATATACTGTAAATCACTTGCCATCTAGTTAATTTAATCTGTTATCTGTTCATTTAACCGATAATTATTCAGACAAATCTAGAACCACAATTAAATATGTACAATATATATTTATGCCAGAATGGCTCAAATGATTTACTGTAATTCTGCACATGAATTCATTTATTTGAATTCATCAAACAAACCCGCTTGAATATTTTCACAAAAATCCAAGCAAATACAATGTAACCAGTCTCCTCTACAATCCCTCCACCCTTTCTCTCTCATTTCAGATGTGTGTGTTCGACCAGGAGAACTTCCAGGGTCGCAGCATTGAGATCACCAATGAGTGCATGAATGTCTGTGAGATGGGCATGGACAGGGTGCGCTCCCTTCGCGTTGACTGCGGACCGTGAGTGCTTCTCTGCCCGGAGTCAATCTGAAATGCAACAGCAAACATTAGACAGTTGACACATTGAGAGCAAATCGCGTCTAATCAAATTCTCCCTCCATTTCTTCCTTCAATCCTTGTCTACCCTCTCCTCTCTCTCCCTTCTACATCTCCTTCACCATCCCCTTCTCTCTCCCTTCCACATCCCCATCCCCATCCCCTTCTCTCTCCCTTCCACATCCCCATCCCCATCCCCTTCTCTCTCCCTTCCACATCTCCATCCCCATCCCCTTCTCTCTCCCTTCCACATCTCCTTCCCCATCCCCTTCTCTCTCTCTCTCTCTCTCTCTTCCGACCTCAGTTTTGTGGGCTTTGAGCAGATGAACTTCTGTGGAGAGATGTTCATCCTGGAGAAGGGAGAGTACCCTCGCTGGGACTCTTGGAGCAACTGCCAGAAGAACGACTACCTCCTGTCCTTCAGGCCTGTCCGCATGGTAAACTTCACCCACATGTGTACATCTGTCCACTCACAACAAGTCAGAACGAGAACAATTCTTTACAGCATTTATGATGCGACCGTCAAAAACCTGTCTGACTGCTCTATCACACCATCATTTCAGATCGACCTTTTTTGCGTTCATCCATCTGTTTATTTGTTAGTTCAATATTTCACCCTTCTGTTCTCCTCCCCCAGGACCCTGAGAAGCACAAGATCTGTCTGTTCGAGGTGGGCCAGTTCAAGGGTCGCAAGATGGAGATCATGGACGATGATGTTCCCAGCCTGTTCTCTTACGGCTTCACCGATAGGGTCGGCAGCATCATGGTCAGCTGTGGAACGTGAGTAGTCCTCATACAGCGACATCCAACTGCCACATCCTATCACAACCATACATTCTATAGTCTTGGACCAGACCAACAAAACACAATATCATTCTACAATTACATAGAATTTCAAATAACTACTTTAATGTAAATTATAGCCTACGAAAGACAAGTTTCAAAAGTGGTTTTGACAAAAGTTCCTTAAACCATCCTAGCAGGTAGTTTTATTTATAGCCTCCCTCTCCTGCGTCACTCTCCTCTGGGGTAGGCATGTGATGTCAGTGAGACCCTGCTGAAGACAGAGTTCTCTAATAGATCTATCTCCTTCCCTGCCAGCTGTAAATCAGCCGCGCTCCACTCGTAACACATACTCACATACACACAGGCAAACATCCCTCTGTGGGTTGTCCAGACAAACGTTACAAACAAATCAATTTTCTTTCTCAACTCACCTCTCTCTCTATGTGTCTCAATACCTCTCTCCCTCTCTCTCTCTTTCTCTCTCTCTCTCTCTCTCTCTCTGTCATACTCCGTTTTATTACCCATCGTCCTTCCTTCCCTCCCACTTTCCTTTCATCTCTCTGCACATACTTGCTTTTCCGCTTCCGTCTGTAATTCTTTGTATCATCATTTAATGCTGCCTCCATCTCCACCCTCTTTCTTCCCTCTTTTACCCTTCCTCTTCTCTACACAGTTTCGTGGGCTACCAGTTCCCTGGCTACCGTGGCAGCCAGTACCTGCTGGAGAAGGGAGAGTACAGGCACTTCAACGAGTATGGCGCCCGCTGCCCTCAGATGCAGTCGGTCAGACGCATCCGCGACATGCAGTGGCACCCACACGGATGCTACACCATGGCCAGCAAGTGAGATGCAGGGAGGGGGAAGAAGAGAGTGAGCGAGGCGGAGGGAGGGCAGGGGTAGAGAGGTGTTGAATGGGAGGGGATGGAACAAAGGAAAGCGAAGGGAGAAGAGGAAACTGTTGAAAGATCGCTCAGCCTCCACCTTTCCACTCTGAAGTCCTGCGGTGGATAGATCTTGTAGGATGACGAGTAAAGAAGAGAGGGTTGGGGATGCAATGAAAATGTGTTTGTTTTTTTAAGAACGCCACCTAGTGGGAATAAAATGGTTCTCTGTTCTTTTCTAGAGATAGATTAGCCAGCAATAAAAAAACATTAACTGCGATTAACAGCTAAACTGAACAGATCAAGATCTGGTCTGTAAATATATCTATATTTTCTCCCTGTTTGAAAGCTTATTTTTCCAACCATTCCCACTGAGCCTCTTTTCAACCCTCACGCTCCTTAATTGTCATCCCACCTATCATCCACCCAAATTCATCAGGAAATCCCATGGCTTCATTGACACTGATTGGAAAGGGTGTGTCTGTGTGCTTGTGTTTGTGTGGGTGGGGATGTCATTGGTTATTGGGGATACTGCTTGGAAGGAATTTGTGGGAAATGGAATTTCCATCCGCACCTTTTTGGCAGCCATTCTAAATGATTTACACAGACATCAGACTCTGCTCTTTCTTCAATCTGAACCTGAATAAAGACACTCTAAACCATTCCACATTGTCACTGTGTCCTTCACATATCTGTGTATTTTCATCCATAGGAATGCTCCTCAGCATAGGGTTATATCAACCATTATGACCACTGTCGTACAACATGAAAGAACTATGACCTTCAATATGTTACTTTAGGTGAGGTAGAAACAATCCGTTCGGATAAAAATGATCTTTAATAGACTGCACTACATTTGCTTGACTTCATACTGAGTAAATATGTGCTGTCTGAAAAGGTGAGAATGGTTGAGTTATTTTGAGTCTTGTTATACTCTATACATGGTATTTTAAGTCTTTAGAGTGACATTACACTGTTGTCAAAGACTGAAGAGCTGAAGCCCATAATCGCATTGCATCCATTTTACTAGAGGACACTACCCTCTTACGTCGATGATCTACCAGGGTTAATAAACTATGGTAAGTAGATTGATGGAAAATATCTCTGTGGAAAGCTCATGTCATTCATGAACAGAATGTTAGTCATTTGAATCTGAATATAAAATCATGCAAAGAAATAACCAAGGAAACGTTTCTCAAAATACATCTGTAGACAAAGCGTTCACTCAAGTGTTCCATAAACTCAATGTGTGTTTGTGTGGGGAATGTATGGTAGTGAGGCCTTTTATTCGAAAGATCAATGAAGTGCTCTTGGCACCTACAGGGACCCAGTCTATTGTGGTATATCTGAACGCTGAATAATTGATACGTTTCTGAAAACAATTTCCTGTGGCCTGTGAAACCTGCCCCTTAGTCCTGCCTTCATCCCTCTTCCCTCCCTCCGTCTATCCTTTCTTCTCATTAAAGAAGAACTTGACTTTATCACCTGCTGCCGTTCCTACCATTTTCCTCCATCAGAAAACATCTCCACCAGTTCTTTAGATCGGAATCAGACTTCTGACTGTAGACATTTCTTCCTCTCCACCCAAGCCTCCCTCCTCTCCACTTTCCAATACACCCATTCCTTCCGTATCCTGCCTTCCTTCCCCCCCCCCCCCCCCCGTGTTCTCCCCCTCTTTAAAAACCTACCTACTAGTAACCACTTCAGTTTCACCACCGTCCAGATGAATTAACTCCAGTCCACCCCTTGCTATAAATAGCTGACAAAAAGGATACCTTGGAGATTGCCAACACCCTCCTCCACAGGCTGAGCTAAACGTGGATCTGGAGTGAGGAGTTTGTTGACGTCAGTTCCCCCGACTTCGCTTCTGCTTGCCCCTCAGCTCAGACACCGACTCCACCGTGATGTCATAGCGAGAATTGGGACCGCTCTCATCTGACCATGTGTGCAGTGGTTGCAGTGCGATGAGAATGCGCGAGTGTTTGTGTGTGCATCATCTTTCAATCCGCACCATTCCTACTCTCCCACCTCCCACCCCCCCCCATCCCACTGCTCCTCACCAATCCTCTCTTCTTGCCTGAAGGGTCTATGGCAGCATGAGGACGCATATGGTTGGTGAGTTAAAGAGGCTGCCACAAACATGGAGGAGGCTGGAGGCAAGTGGTCTGGATGAAGGAGGTCTGGATGAAGTATTGACTTTACGACGCATCGTTGCACAGATCTAGGATCAATTAACCCACCATAACCACCCAGTCCTACCGTCAGCAGGGAGACAACTAAGTCACCTTTAATCAGTTTCCATCCAATGTTCAAGTACAATGGTTTTCTCAGTTTAGGTATGGTGGAGACCTTGGCATTGAGGAGGACCTGTAGTGAAGCTCTTCTGGCACTAGAGGGTGGGGTTTGTTATTTGACAGTTTGGATGAACAGGGTAGGACTAGCATGCATTATTCCACATTCAATTCCAGTTGGTTGGAATAAAAAGGTAATACGTGAGAAATACTTGGAAGGAGCTCATGTTGGTCTGCAGTCTCTCTGTACATTCTGTCTCTGACTGCTCTCGTCAGGGCAAATGAAGATGCTCAAATTCACCACTATATTTATATCTACTTATCTGTGCCCATGCACATGTAATATATGCTCAGGAGACATTACTAAGCTGAATGTTTCAACCACCACAGCTTGTACGTGAAACCTCACTGGTCTTTCTCAGCCTCCATAAAAAAAATCTTTCCCTTGGTGATGTAAGGCTGGTATGTAACTCTTTCAGTGAACGAGTGGGTGAGTTGAAGCTATGGGAGAGACAGACAGAGACTTGTTAACCCCACAGAACTCACAACGGCAACTACATGGAATACATGACGTTCAGGTGCTGGCGTGAGTGACACACAGCAGGTGTGGAACTTGTACCTACAGGGGGACCTCCATTTAGTCTAGTTAGTATGCTTCTGCATCTGTCTCTGTCAACCCTCCCATCTCTGATCGTCTCACCCTCATCTCTCTCTCTTGCCGGTTACCTTTCTCTCTCTCTCTCTCTCTCTCTCTCTCTCTCTCTCTCTCCCTCTTTCTCTCTCTCCCCCCTCTCTCCCCCCCTCTCTCTCTCTCTCTCTCGCTCACTCATCCCCGTTTCTTTTTCTCTTTCAGCGTTCTATCAGCATTGCGCCACCATCTGCGTCATCAGTGAGACGCACTTGAGGCTGTGTGTTTAAAAATAAAATTGAAGACGGAGGAGAAGAGCAGAAGGACAAGGAGCTGAGGGAATTGAGTTTGGGGTCTGGAGGAGAGAAGGATGAGGATGGGGGTGGGATGAAAGAGGATACAGGGGAGACATGTCTGGGGTGGGGGCCAAAAAAGATATTTCTCTGGAGACATCTACTGGCTATATGTATAACGGCTCTGATGTTTCTGGGGAACAATAAATTTGTAATAGATGGGGAGCGGATTTCAATTAGAGAGAAAGACAGAGAGAGAGAGAGAGAGAGAGAGAGAGAGAGGGAGAGAGAGAGGGAGAGAGAGAATGAGAGATAATCATAAAAAGAGAGACAGGAAGAGGATGCGCACAAAGAGATTGGAGGGAGGTTTGGGTTAAAGTGAAGAGAGACAGGAAAAAGAAGGCAGGTTGAGAGAGACAGGCTCATCACTATGCAGCGCCAATGAATATTTTCACAACAAGGAGAACTGACAGTGCCTTACACCTGCCTTTCGTTGTTAACAAGGGGATGCTTACGTACACACTATTTGTTATTACATATTCAAACATGCACGTGCAGTGAGCTGAAAGGGGATTTTTTGTGTAAATTCAATACCTAGCAGAACTGCTTGGATAAAGGGATAACGAACAACTAGACTTTGTGAAAAGGGATGTGAGGGAACAAAAGAAAGAATGAGAGATGAAGCACATGAAAATACTAGTACTGAGGAAGGAGTGCAGGAGAGGAAGTGTGTGGGTGACACAAAGACCAAGTATGCAATGCAGAATGCAAGGAGAGTGGAAGGGCATGAGAGAGGGGGGGAGTGGAGGGAGGATGAAAGAGAGGGAGGGAGGGAGGGAGGGAGGGGAAGGAAGGAAAGAAAGAAGGAAGGAAGGGAGGGAGGGAGGGAAAGCGAGGAAGACGGAGGGAGGAAGGGAGAGAGGGAGGGAGGGAGGGGGAGGGAGGGGTAGAGAGAGGGGAAAGGAAGTGGAGATGGTACGATGATATTCCACAGGGAAGCATGGGTGTGTGTGTGTGTGTGTGTGTGAGAGAGAGAGAGAGAGAGAGAGAGGTCTTTTCCATCCAGAATGAATGGCAACAAATCAAGTATCAATGAGTGAGGACAAAAGATGGAAGGAGTGTTGGGAGAGTGGACTGGATCCCTATGAGCATGCTAATGGGGGTCAGTGTTATACAAGCATGTGACATCATACAGATTTAGGGGCAAAATGATTACTCTGGACTGCTTTCACAGTCACAGATTTTGAAGCAGACATTCCACTGCGCTTGTATGTTGTACCAATGAACTAAACTGAACACGACCTCAAAGTGCGGCGAATGAATAGAGATGAATGAACTCTAAATGGACAGAGCGGACATTGAGAACAATTCTGAACACCAGGCTTGCAGGACTTGTGTTTGCGGAGCAGATGGAGAGCTAGAGAGGAAGGGGTCAGAGAGGTTGTGCAGGGAGGGCTGAACAGTGTGACGGTGCGGTGACATGACACAAACACGGAGGACAGATATGGGGAATCGGAAGTAGTGACGCCACGAGGAAAGAATGAAAGCAGAAAAGTTGCTCTGGAGGGGAGGGTGTGTGCATGTATGAAAGAGAGAAAAAGACAGACACACACAGAGAGAGGATCTAAGCAGGAAGGGCATAAAGAAAACATAAAAAGCTTTTGTCAAAGTGGTATTCTTTGAGTTTAATTGAAACATGCATGTTTGTGAGCATAAGTGTGTTTCTGTGTGTGTACTTCCGGGTCTGTGTATCTTACATTTTGTCTGCATGAGTGAACGCGTGTGTGTATGAGTGTATTCTCTCCATCGTTAGCCAGTCCCCATAGGTTGCGTTGCCAATATTTCCACATCACAAGGATAACCGCCTTGCCGTTGCCCTGGCAACCCTCTGTGCCCCCGCCGCCCTCCCCACTCGTGTGTTTGATAGCACCCTGTCCACCCTAAACGGGACACTTCACACACACATAACTGGGTAATGTGACTGTACCTGAGCCAATCTGCCAACACATGCCAACACACATTCTCACACACACATCCTCTCCAAAATGCACACCCAAGCTTGGTGCCACCGTATCCTGTACCACATTTGGGATTTGTTGACATGGTACGGTTTATGAAATGGCACTATTAGAATTAAAAAATATTCATTTTTAAATGTTGGGCGCATTAACCCTTGTGTCTTAACATTCTGCAGAGTTCAATCAGTAGCACATATAATCTAAATGTCTTCTTTAGTTGGTCGCCTTTGTTGATAAACAAGGTGGAGGGTCATTTTTGACTCCTAAGAAAACACGAACGTTCATGGAACTTAGCTCTGATTTGACCCTTTAGATTGAATCGCCTAATGTAGAAAACTCAATCAAAACGGTCAAGTCTCATAAAAAGTATGCACATCTAAAGAGTGTGACATTGGTAAGTATGCACATCTAAAGAGTGTGACATTGGTAAGTATGCACATCTATAGAGTGTGACATTGGTAAGTATGCACATCTATAGAGTGTAACATTGGTAAGTATGCACATCTATAGATTGTAACTTTGGTGAGTATGCACATCTATAGAGTGTAACATTGGTAAGTATGCACATCTATAGAGTGTAACGTTGGTAAGTATGCACAACTATAGAGTGTAACATTGGTAAGTATGCACAACTATAGAGTGTAACATTGGTGAGTATGCACCCCTACAGACAGAATCCCCTCCCTGCCCCTCTCATACACACATGCACACACACATGCTAATTGAGAAAGAGGGAAGTCCATGTATGTCAATGTGACTTAAACATTTACAGGCCATTAACTGTGACTATACCCAGTGCCCACACATCAATACATGCCAACCATAGATGCATAGATCAACACTGTTAGGCAAGACTGGATTTCAAACACACAGCTGGTGGTGTGGGAGTAGAAAGGGAAAGCCTGTGTGTGTCTGCCTTAGCGAGAGAGAGAGAGAGAGAGAGAGAGAGAGAGAGAGAGTCAGAGAGAGAGAGAGAGAGAGAAAGAGAGAGAGAAAGAAAAACAGAAAGAAAAACAGAAAGAAAGATAGAAAGAAAGAGAGAGAGAGAGACTTAGTCATGCATGTAGGCTGTAAGCAACATTGGGTCCAGATCGCCAGAGGAGGAGGTGTGAAAAACAACACAAATGGATGAATGGATGGATGGTTCCCCTGGCTTACTCATTTGTTTATCTGCGGGTCTGACTGAACGTTTGACTGACTGACTGTCTGACTGACTCTGATTGTCTGCCTGACTGTCTGAGTGACTGACTTGCCGACAGACTGACTCTGACAGATTGACTGTCTGACCATTTCAAAAACGTTATCCGACTTCAATTAATTAGACATGTCTGCTTGCATATCTCTCGCTCGTCTTCCTCTCTATCTGTGTACATGCATTTCCCACATAGTTACCTGTCTATCGGCACTCTACAGATCTCACATGTCTGTGTGTCTTCATGTTCCCTCATTTTTAGCTGAGTGTGCCTATTGCAGTAAGCTACCAACTCAAATGAATCCCAAAACCTTTTCCTAAATTTAACAAAATCTTAGCTCCTCCTGCAGACCCAGAATGAAGGGTTTATCTGAATGAGATATGACCTTAAACTTAATACTTAACTTAAGGGTCCATTAGCTCTGGTCTAGTTCTGATTGAATGACAAGATACCCAAATTAATCTGAGTTTCTGTCCCAGCCATGACACACCATTGGTTGAATTTGAAATCATACAGACATTCTGACGTGCATCATTATCATCATCACCCTTGTCAGTCAAACCCGTCAATATTAGATGCTTCTCATGACCAGTAACGCAATCATAATCTATTCTGGTTCAGATCATGCATGACTGTGTCTTGGTCAACCAACACTTTAAATCCTACATCAAATATGTCGTCCAGAAGTGTAGGTTTCTTGACTGCCTCTTTCTTTGGCGGTAATTGGGTCCCTTTGAGTGCTTAATCGTCTATCAGGGGTGTACTCCTGGCCTCTATGAATCACATCACCACTATCTTCTTTTCATTCATCTGTTTGACTCTCAGAAATGCCGGAAACGGACCATACCGGCCCCTCTTATCGCAAGCCAGGAAGTGAGCCTCGTGCCCATCTCCTACCCGTCATCCGCTCCTCCACAAAGCGCTGTCATTACCGGGCACTGTGCCGTTCCTTAGTCCCCCTCCCTTTCTTGTTATCTCCGCGCCTCTCTTCCTTTCATTTGTGGTGATGCATCAAGTCTCCTCCTTTTTCTTGTCAGAGACAAGGAAAAGTGTACAAACTGCGATTGCGCGCTCTCAGTTCTCCAAGAATCCTCCCTCCCATCCTCTTTTCGTTGTGCGCCACCCGCCCGCATTATTGACCCGGGCTGTGACGTATGAGAGATTCCACGGTGCCCACTGCCGTAGGCGCTACGACAGCTCGAGTATAAATGGACACCGGGTTCTGACAATCGGCACTCTCTCAGTCGCTCCGACTCGGGAACCAGATCATCAGCGGAGATAGCAGGCATTACTTCGCCCTTTCAGGCTAACTCGCTTTCGACTTTGGTTCAGGATGGAAACCCCTACGACTGCTCGGAGCCGACGATGCTCCATCATCCGCAACTGCAAAAGTAAGTTTTATTTGGTCTCTTGCGGTTTATGTGCACTTTCTTTTGTCTTACATACTTTTGAGCAAAATATTATTCCATTACGCATTGGGTAGGCCTAGTGTATTGAGTTTAATTTCAAGAGTAAAGTTAGATCCTTAGTTGTCTAAATTGTGCAGTGTTGATTCAATCGAGTAACTTCGGGAGTTTTGGTAATTCTATGTTTGGAAAAATGTATGTTAAGTTATCTTGTGTTTTATGTGGCATGTAAGCTATACCGTAAATGTGGAACTAGATTGGCACGTATTACTGAATATGAGTTCTAGCATTCATTCAACATTTTGGTTGTAATTACGTAATTATGTTTTACCTATTGCAATCCAATTCCACTGTGCGTAATTGCTGGCGATATAGTGAGCTTTTAGAATTTTACGCATAGACTTTGCAAGACCTACACCTACTGAAGCCATCCCCTGCGTCATATTTCGTAATCATTTGAGGAATTGTTGACCAGGCAATGTTAATATTTTGTGGTATAACTCAAGAAAACCTCTGCAATGCTATATAATAGGTTTACTATTATTATTTATTTAGGTCTTAAATTATGTGATTGATGGTTAAGACGTGCCAACACTAGTTGCATTTATATATTGTTGCGTATTGTACACATAGCAAACCAATGTTTGCATACGAAATTGGACATTTTCTGTAATTAAGCATGAGTGCAGCGGCAATGCCTATAGTCATTTTAGAACCACAGCCGTTGGACAGCTGCTTGGCCGGACGGCCTCCAGCTCAGCCCGCAGTTGGACTAATGTTCACGGTGCCCTCATTTCCCCCCCAGGTGGTCTCTCCATGTGGCTGGTTGTGTGGTTGGTCCTAGGCAAGCCCAGTCCGGCTCAGGCGTGCCCGCACTTGTGCGTGTGCTACCCGACGCCGATGACCGTGAGCTGCCAGGCGCAGAACTTCACCCTCGTGCCAGCGGGAGTGCCCTACGACTCGCAACGCGTTTTCCTCCAGAACAACCGGATTACGGAGCTCAGAGTGGGCTCTTTCGGATTTGGAACTCAGGTAAGAGAAATACTATGACGTAAATGAAGAGATAATGCAGACTGAACTGTCAGACAGACTTAATTGAGTAAGTTAATTAAGTGAGTTTAGAATGCAGTGCCCTTTATTCAGTTTAATATGTTTATAAACCTCAAGTGTTTTGTGTGCCACACGTTGCCATATATAAATAACTAGATAAAGAAACTCTATGATGATAAATATAGATCAATTATCAAATTAAACACAATCCCCTCCCCTATTACCCCTCTGTCTAGGTTCTGTGGCTGTTCTCCAACAACATCACATGGATTGAGGCTGGTGCCTTCAGCGAGCTGAGGGACCTGGAGGAACTAGACCTTGGAGACAACCCTCACCTGCACAGGCTGGAGGGAGGTGCCTTCCGCGGGCTGGAGAAGCTCCAGAGTCTGCACATGCACCGTTGCAAGCTCAATGCCCTGCCCCATGACATATTCCACAAGCTATACAGCCTGCAATTCCTTTACTTGCAGGTAAGGACAAACAGACATGAATGCACACACATGGACACAAACACACATACACGCCAGACAGACATACATACACATAGAGGAAGCTCATCGCGTAGACTCATGTCAACACAAAACGATACTCTCACACACACAGACGAGATTGTTTTGAGAATGCTGGATGTGTTTCTCTCCCTAACTCAGCGTCTATTTCCTGCCTCCTTTTAGGAGAACCAGCTCCACTTCCTGCAGGACGACCTCTTCTCTGACCTCATCAACCTGAGCCAGCTCTTCCTGCATGGCAACCGTATCCGCACGCTGTCCGAGAACGTGTTCCGTGGCCTGGTTAACCTGGACCGCCTCCTCCTCCACGACAACCGCGTGCGACAAGTTAACCGCAGGGCGTTCCGCGACCTCGGCCGCTTGACCATGCTTTTTCTGTTCAACAACTCCCTGGCCGAGCTGCCCAGCCAGGCGCTGAGAGACACCCAGGGTATCGAGTTCCTCCGTCTCAACGGCAACCCCTGGTCCTGCGGCTGCGAGGCCCAATCCCTGTGGGAGTGGTTCCGTGGCGCCCGCGTCTCTTCCTCCGAGCTGATGTGCGCCTCCCCCTCCCATCGCCGTGGCACTGACCTGCGTTTCCTGCGTGAGATGGACTTTGCCCTCTGCCCCATGCCCGACCCTGGCTCCATTGCTGGCTCCACCACCACCACCTTCAGCACCAAGACCCGCTGGTGGTTCTCCAAGAACAAGCCCCAGTCCGCCACCAAGGGCCTCTTCGAGAAAAGCTCTGAGACCATCAAGGCAGCTCCCTATGGTGGCAAGAACCCCTCCTCGACCACCTCCATCAAATATGAGCTGGGCGAGGAGGAGATGGCGCTGCCAAAGCTGGAGGCTGAGGAGTACTGGGCCAACTACGGCAATGAGGATGCAGGCGCCACGCTGCGCTGCTTCGAGCTCGAGTGCCCGCCCGACTTTGACCTCCTGCCCCCCTCCTCTGCCGCTTCCTCCACCTCTTCCACCCCCTCCCTCATCTCCCTCCTGGCTCTTGCTGTCCTCTCCTTCACTTTCAATCTGCACCTTCTATTTGGCTGAACTCATTGGTTTTGTCCGATGTCCTTTTTAGGACAGTGAGGACGCATCCCCCTCCCTGATGAAAACTCTGCCACCCCCCTTTGCCTAAATGTTGAGAATCTCTTACCTCAACAGCTCTGGAGATAGGGGGGTATAGTTAGAGAGATAGAAATATCTATCACAAACAGGGCTATTTACACACAACACTGGGCTGTTGAATGTTAACAGCTAGGGCTATAGGACTACACCACCAACAGGTGCAGGTGCTTAACTATGACCCTTGTGATATCACAACGGTCAGAGGGCACGCTGCCAGTGTTGCCATGGCAATCCTCTGCCGAAACCAGTGCTACTGCTAACTAATACTACTACTTCTACTACTACTACTGTTGTAATTGGTTCTCTCGATGTTGTCACTTAAACTATACTTCCTTAACAGTACATCTAAGATGACATAGCTACAACTAGCTCCTAACGAGAATAAGTACTGTTAGCATCATCGCTACCGCTACAGGTTTGATGATCGCTATACAGCAGCTATAACTGCCATTGTTGCCATTGTTGTCAACTATAACAACTGAATGTAAATAGAATAATTACCATGCTAGCTGATGTTTAAATACCCACCCTGTCTGCTGTGAACATTTCATTTAGACAAATTCTTTCTATTGAAAGAGTGAAGGTGATTCTTGTGCAGGGCTTAGCAGAGAACAAAGCAAGTGATGGATTTGGATTGAAGGACAGTTCTTCAGAGAGAAAAAGACTTGAAGCTAGATAGAGTGGTAGAATGAAATCTAGAAAGGAAGAGGCGAATTGAAAGCTACGGGGAGAGAAAGTGCCAGCAAGATTTTAGTTGTGATTCTACAAGGACCAAGACAGAGAGAGGGGCGGACGGCAAGGTCAGAACAGACAAGAGAGCGTTATGAAAAGAAGCTAGGAAGAAATAAGCAGATGATGTGAGCGACAGTGCTGGCCCTAGACACCGAGACTAAAGGAGAGACAAGTAATAAATTCATTGCATTGTTTTATCAACCATCTAATCATATTGTGTTGTTCACCTCTTGTAAATGTCACGTCATCTCGGAAGCCACAGGGAAATATTGTTTCCTGAAAAGGCTCTGATTGGTGATTGCTGTATGCCGTACAAATGATTGTTCGCAGAATGTGAGATGACGAATGAGCTGTCTGGATAAAAGAGTGATGGAATATTCTAAACAACTTTGTGAGACATTTCTTTGGGGCCGAATCCTTCCTACAAATACGACCAACATAGCGAGCGCACTCACATCTCTGAACCCTAAAATAATCGAAGAACCTAAGAAAATGAGACTCATCTCAAAAATATCATCAACCAAATCCACTTCTCACCTAGTCACTACGCTCCGCCCTCAGTCCTTCTGCTGTCAACTGAAATATGAGCAAGACAATACATGACACCAAGCAAGAACAAGGAAAGGTCAGAAACTGGCCTCATCGGCACCCGAAAAAACAAACAGAGAAAGAACTGGAATCAGAGCGTCAGATGACTAAAACGTGACAAAATATGACTGAACCGGACTTAACTCCAAACCCACCCTTGGGAATAAACTGACTAACCAGACCTTCTGTTGTTCTGGTGTCGCCCACAGGATGAACATGGACATCTGTGGTTGGAGACTGGGAGGATGGGAGACTGGGAGGATGGGAGACTGGGAGGATGGGAGACCGGGAGGATGGGAGACTGGGAGGATGGGAGACCGGGAGGATGGGAGACTGGGAGGATGGGAGACTGGGAGGATGGGAGACTGGGGGGATGGGAGACTGGGAGGATGGGAGGCTGGGATTATCAGAGACTGGGAGGATGGGAGACTGGGAGGATGGGAGACTGGGAGGATGGGAGACTGGGAGGATGGGAGACTGGGAGGATGGATGTATAGGTGGATGGGTAGATGGAACGGAAATGGATTGATCAAAAGCAGTCTGACAGATTATTAGATAACTAGATCATTTAAAATTATTATTCTAATTATTAGACAACTAGATAACTTTGAAGATGATGAGGTAATTCAGTGATGGAAAGACCGAATGGGGACAAACTGTTTAGTCAGACAGACAGACTTGCTCATGCTTTTACAACTAGTAATCAACAGAGAATAGATCACATAGACTGACAGAGAGTGAGTAACACAGAAAAAGATTGAGACAGAGAGAGAGAGCAATCCGATTGGTGTAATGCTGGCTTGACGTCAACTGGAAGTGACCAAAACCTGGCATCCACTCAACTTCACACTTCCTTCACTGCCTTCACTTCCCCATCCATCTTTCCATCTTTTCTGCAGTCCTACCATCCATCCTCCCAGCCTTCTCTTTTAGTCTTCACCGAGCTTCATGGGAAAACAGATTTAGTAGGCGTTATTTTTCACTCGATTCTTCCTCTTTTCACGTTTTCACATGTTTTGGAGTGTTACTGTTCCTTTAAGCGGTCACCTCTCTTTCGATCCTTTTCTGAAGAGTTGAGTTCAGAGAGGGAGATGAAAAAGTAATAAAGAAAGGGTGGGAGAGAGAGCATGTTCTCCTATGAAGCTTGTTGCCAGTAGGTGGGAAAGGCAAGGACAAGATCTTGGAGAGTAAGAGGCCAGTGAGGCGTATACCGACCCACGCACAAACACACACACATGCAACTCAATGCAGAACAGACAGTTCTGATGGTTCTGTACTTGGAACATGCTTTATGGTTTTATTTTCACTATATTTACTTGGAGCTTTTCAGTATCAGTGAATCAACTCTTTGTTCACTTACAAGAAAATAGTCCAGTAGTTCATACTGAATATACTGTATCTTGAGTCTCCTGACTGTGTCAGAGTGTTTGGCCTTTTGTGTACATGTCAGCTATGAGAGAGAGGCCAAACTGGGCATTGGTGAGCTGTTGCTTCAACAACAGGAAGATCACTTTCAAGTGACCAAAGCACCAATGAAAGCATTTCAACCCTGTGTGAGTTGTTTGTATTTGTTTGTCCCCGTATGTGTGTGCATGTCTGTATGTGTCTGTAGACTCAGGCAAAAGAGCATTTCTTGTTTTTGCTCGTCTGTGGGATTGATTTGTCAATCGGTCTAATCTCTTTATTGTAAAAGATGAGTAGAAGACAACATGTGATCATAAATAAATATGTACATTCATTTGAAGAAAAAAAAAACTATTCGTGTGGGTGTTTCATTTTAAGCCCTGGCTATTATTCAGATACTGTTACTGCAGTCCAGAGGGACTACCAGCTCACAGACACATACAAACACACACAAACACACACTCTATCTAAAGTTCAGAGTAACCAATAGCAACACACAGAATGGCATACCCAAAGATTTAAGCATATACCCTGCAGGACACTCTTGGACATACAATGCTGCATCTCCAACCTCAGTGGACATAATTGGTTCCCAAAAGTCCATAGCAGGCAACACTCACACATGTATACACACATGCCACACTTTCAGGCAGCTACAAGGCAACCTAAGCCTTACTTTCTTTTTGTCTTGTTTCTCCATCTCTGTTGATCTCTCCTTTCACCTCCAATTCTCTCACAAGCCCTCTTCTTTCACACCACCTATTGTCTATCTCCCCCTCAATCCTTCCATCTCCTGTTTTATTTTTCTTTCTTTCTTTGTTACTTTGTTTGTTTCTGTCTCTCTCCATCTCTGTCTCTCCATCTCTCTCTCTCCATCTCTCTCTCTCTCTATCTCTCTCTATCTACCCATCTCTCTATCTCTCTCCATCTCTCTCTCCCCATCTCTCTCTCTCCTCTCTCTATCTCTCCATCTCTCTCTCTGTATTTGGGCAGATGGTGATGGTTGAAAGCAGCCGTGCAGGGTAGGCACTGCCAGATTTGAGTGTGGCCAAAATCAAACAACACGTCTGTAACATGACAGCAACACTTGACAGTATATACATAACCACAAGAAAGTAGCTGTACTACTTATCATTCATGACTAAAACAACAGCTTTCCAAGTCTATATTAAACAGGGGTGAGACAACACTGTGGAGGTATAACGTCCAGCACCCTGATTGGATGGGGCCGCTAGACCGAGTGATGCAATGTCAGCGCGCACAATGCGTGGGCTTTGATTGGATGGTGTCCATGCCAATCAATGGAGAGGCAGTGAGATCATTTATGAGATCACAGAGGCTAGGCCTCTAGAGCAAATATGCGTACTGATGTGAATATGAATGAGTCTGAGAAGTGAGTCAGAACACCGGGTGAATGAAAAAGAGAGAAAAAGATGAAGACAGAGAGAGAAGGGGAAATAGGCTGAGGTGGAGATAGAGGCGTGTCTCCAGGCGTGATTCTGTAACAAGCCTGTGCGTCAACAGTATGATGTTCCAAAGAACTTGCCTCTACATTCGTTCCACAAGTAGACACACAAACGCGCATGTCAAACTAATTTTAGCATCTATTTTGCAGTCTTTTTTGCTATGTTGCGTTAACGAAACACCCACATTATTTCAAAAGATGTTCTTTCCATCTCCCCAAACTTTAACCCTTTACTGCTTTCACACATCCCTCCCTCCAAAGTCGTCATCAGACGTCACCAACCCTACTCTCCCCGTGCCTCCCTCACACCTTTCTCTGACATCTTTCTTTCCAATATGACACTAACTCAGATCACAGGTTGCAACATGTTAAAACACCTTTTTCTATTTGTTTTTTCTCTCCCTTTTTGTATGTGCAGGATGACTCACATCAGACTATGATCTAACTCTACCTGGTCTGTTTGCCACTTTGCCATTTCTTTGTTCACTCCATGTCTTAGGCTTTTTCGTGTCTCTCTTCTTTCCTCTGCCATTGGGGATTTAATTAGTGCTTGTCTCAAAGAAAGGCGAGGAGAGCTGTGACTCTCTAAGATCTCCCATAAAAAAAGCTTTTATTTTGGATCTTGAATATCTGCAGGCATGCTGCACAAATCCATGCACACAGACAAGCAGACTGTCACTCCACACGTGCATTCACACAAATCACCAACACACACAGACACACACACAGACACGCACACAGACACACACACAGACACACACAAGTATAGATGTATACCAGAGCATATATGGTATACTTGCAGGCACACGCATATTTACTCTTACAATCACAAAAATCACAAAACTGACCCACGTGCACACGTACACTCACGCAAATGTTCGCCTACCCCTTGATGGGCTATGTGTCACCATGACCTTTCTAACTATCCTCCGTGTACAAGGACAACTGACTATCTCCTGCATGTCACTGTGAAATTTATGGAACAGTTTCATTTTGCAGAGAAACATCACAAACCCACTCAAAGTACGCAGTCCAACACACACACACACACCCGAAAAGATGCCAAACTGTTGCAGAGGAGGGAGGGCGACAGCCCAAACATGGGTGAGAAAATGAGGCGCAGCAGAAGAAATGTGATGTTCTAGTCACATGGTTGGGTCCTTCTCTCAGCGAGAGAACATTTGGAGGGCTTATGTGCGTACGCACACACGCACACAGACACACACGTGCCCGCGCTGGCAATCTCTGGTGTCGTCAGAGTGCCTGCTGGGAGACAGACGTTATTCTTCACGTCACTGGCACACAAAACGCAACACACACACGAGCAAACTCAGCGTGTGGGATGTACACACTCAGGCAACCACACCTCATGAGGCAGGCAGAGACATTCACACCAAGCTCTAAGCTCAACCACGTAAGACTACGAAACAAGATATGCACCAACAGCTGTGCCACCATGTATTCCAGTGATATAACATAATTGAGTGTTTTACATCACATTGCATTGGATAACTGGTAATTTATGCACATTTGTGTGTGTGTGTGCATGCCCGTGTGACCGTGCACATGATGTGACGTATTTTCACTGGCTTTGATTCCAATCTCTGTGCATGTCTCATATTGCTAGAAGGTCACCTCCGAGTTCTCCATTCTCTCCCATGTAGAGTAATTGGGATAAATCAGGTAGGGTCAACTCATCTGTGCTTTATGTTGGTCTGACAAAGTAACCTCAGAAGGACTTTGAGGACATTCAGGGAAACGTCTGTTGAAATAAGGACTGTATAGGAGAAGGTACAGTGTCACTCCAATAATCCGTCACGTCACGGCCCTGCCAAGCAGCGCACAGATGACTGCAACCATCCGCCCTCTGGAACGTTTTAGGTGGGAAACAAAAGATTTTTAGGGAAATTGTGACAGGCTTGTCATTGTGGAGACAAAACGACATGAATGAAAGGCTCCCCCACCCCCTCCTCTGTCTGTCTGTTTGCTAGCTACTATTCCTGAACCATCTTGTGTGACTATCTTCTATGCCATCCTCACCTCCTCACCACAGCCCCACCCCTCCCCCCTCCCTCACTGTTCATCTCTCTCTCTCTCTCTCTCTCTCCCTCTCCCTCTCTCTCCCTCTCTCTCACATCTCACTTTACTGCTATTTTCACACTTTCTCTCTCCCCATTTCTCCACATCCAAGTTTCGGTGCGACTCGTTATCCTATCCAGATCCTGCCAATGACACTGTGCAACCACTCCAGTCAATCTCTCTGGCTCTCCTCTCACTCTACCACTCTCATCGCTGTATGTACGACAGTCTACACGTGTGAATTTCTTGTCGACTTGTTTTCAACAAGGTATTCAGATGTGGGATGGATTGATCTTTTGATGAAACCTGAATTATATGACAGATGGGAGGATATTGTTACATTCCAAATGGTTCTAACCCAGTGTAACACATACACACAAACACAAACCTCCCTCTTAAACATTGGATGGCCAGGCATCGCATCTGTGACTAGAGGCTTGTGTTGCTGCATGAAGCAAAAGTCTTTGCGAATAATGAGCATGTGGCACTGCTACCCTTCGACCCCTATCTGCCTCCAGTTTAGAACCAGGCCTGGACCGCTCTAGCTCTAGTACCTCTTCCTCTTCCTCTTCCTCTTCCTCTCTCTCTCTCTCTCTCTCTCTGCCCATTTCCCAACAATCTGGCCAAAGATCTATATACAAGGTTGAGACTGTTAGAAACATGGTCACAGCCTAGAATCGTCTACTTTAGGTGGTATGTTCATAAAAGTCTTCTTCTTCTATTTAATACATTCGCTGAGGGGTTTAACCTAAAAAGAATAAAATCTCTGTTCTTTACTATCCTTATAATGCTACAGTTGAATTTATTTTCAACACATTTAAAACTGGGACAGTCCACTTTCAGGAGGAGATACTGCAAAAAAGGGCATCAATTCTCATTTTATCATCACTTTTTCTCTGAATGTGTTTGTATGTAAAAATAAACTTCAGTTGCATCATCTTGCTTTTTCTGGCTTGCACGGCCTGACATATTTCATGAGTCTTTCTGATGCTGACGGGTTATTCTGTCTGTCCGCTCCTCCATGACTCATCCTACTGCAGAGTTTAACTCGTCTGTCAGTCTACAATGTAGGCTTGATTTGGTTACTTCTCTCACTCTCTTTCGCACTCTAGCTACATAAAAAAACTACTCCATTTAATTTTCAACACTGTTGCAGTGTCTTTTGGTGGCTCGTGAGATCCATGGCTCTATCTTCTTGCAGCTCATCACGCGTCCTTGCATTTACATTTCTTTGTTGTGACGAGCTCATCCGAACGCACCCTACCCTGCCGGTCTTTGAGTCTTCAGCAGTACACCTGTTGATTTTTGTTTCCATACGATGGTAGGTTTCCAAGATAATTGAACCACAGACACACTTACAGTAGATATGCACAATGACAGTATGATGATGATTGCGTTTCCTTCTGGTGAAACGTTTCTGTAGCGCTCGTTGCACTGTTGAATCGAAACAAGTCTAGCACTCAGTAACAGCTTGAGGTCAGCATGGTGAAGTCAAGAAAGATGGTAGTTGACTTTGGGAGGAATAAGGAATTGCCGACTCTGTTGTTAATCCAGGGATGCTGAGGTGTTCCAGTTCTGCAGGCATCTGGGCACCTGGACAACAGAATGGAGTGGACTGATAACACCTTGAATGTGTACAGGGGTCAGTGCAGTGAGTCAGCTTTCTGAAAAGGCTCTGGTCATTTGAAGTTTGTAGGCCCATGACGTTCATGTTCTACCACTCTGGTGTGGAAGATGTTATTTTCTATGGAGTTGTCAGTCCTATATAGACCTGTCAGTCCTCAGGAATATTCCAACAGTATTAAATTCCAATCAGGCAAAAGCTTTTACATTCAATATTTGTTTTACAATAATACAATGTTTTATGTTCATGAATAATTAACAGGGTTTCTGTCCCCTTCCATATACGGTTGCTCTTCTTGCAACATCACAATGATCCATGACGTTGGCTTGCTTGTAAGATTTGGATCCAATATCTTCCTTTATTTCCTCTTCCCCTTTCACATGGCTCACAAGGCTTTGTTACAATGTACACAATGTAAACCTGCTCTTCACTTTCGCTGTCTGACTCATCAGCTGCATGTACATATGTTTTCTTTGCTCTGACTCTCATAACCCACTTGATGAACAAGACGCTCATAACCCACTTGATGAACAATCAAGCAGCGTGGGAGCTTGACTACAATTGAATGTTGATCGAATAAAACAAATTCCGATACGTTTAAAGGAAATTGAACATAAACATTCATCAAATAATGCCAGTGGAATTGCAGTTCTTTGTGTCTCTATGTTCAACTAGAGCAAGAATGGTCAGCGTAAGGTTAAATTAAAATGTACATTTAATAACATGGCAAATTAATGAAATCGAGTATTAAGGCGAACACGTTTTAAAATGAAGGTTAACTTTAACTGACTTTACCTTGATGATTTTAAACCAGAGATAAATAGCAAGAGGTGAGGAAGGTGTAGGACAGTAGGACAGGCCAGGTGTAGGACAGTAGGACAGGCCAGGTGTAGGACAGTAGGACAGGCCAGGTGTAGGACAGTAGGACAGGCCAGAGCAGAGAAGGCCTCAGGAGCTGAAGAATCCACAGAACATCACAGAACTTTAAATGTCCTAATTTAAACAAGAACGAGAGTCAGACAGACTGACTGTGCCTATGGCATGTGTATGCAAGGTATTCAACTGTAAGTTATGCAACAGTAAGTTATGCAAATAGGTGTGACTTTCATTGGGAAGAAACTCCATACAGATACTTCAGATTTAAGCAAATGAGAGGAGACTGCAGGGTGACACCCATCCTTCCACCACTTTAAAATGAATTTTGAGCTAGGCGCGAGACAAATGAATGTTGTAGGCTGTTGTTGCTCAAGGATTAGGAGTTAACAGGTAAAGGTTGTAGGCTACCGATCACCAGTCATCAAGCTACAATAGCTGTCAATATGGAACACCATACACAAAAACGAGAAGAGAGAAAAGTTGTTGGCGACAAAAACGCCATTATTGTGCGTAAATTTGAACTCGCAGATAACCCAGAGGTCCTGCGCATTTTCCAAGACGGACTACTGGAGATGGTCCCGGACACGGCATTTAGAGCTTTAAAATATCACCCTGAAAGTATGTCCTTGTACGTAATTATGACACGTAAGTGCAATCAAGATTTATGTTTTATTTCCGGCCCATGCAGACTTATGGCTGGGCAGTTTGTGTTTGGTTCCAGAATAGATCTTTAAAAAAATAGAAAATATATTTAAAAAACAAACTATGGATTATTATTTGTTGGTTCGTTAAGAAAACGACATGCGAGAGCAGCTTGTCAAACTTTTATATTTTACATTTAGCAACACTACCTGGCTTAGTTAGACGTGTGAAAATTGTAATGACTTTATGTTTTACATAATAATTATTTTGTATTGCCCTTCTTCATGCAGGCAAAGCTTATGTTATGCCAAATGTTATTCATTTGCGCATGATAATTGGTTGAAAGATTCTTGAAAGAAAAGCAATGGCAATTCATATATGGCAGTTTGAGTCCAGCGATATTATGACCAAATACAGTATATACATATTTAATGTTGTCATTTCAGTTGTTAATGGTGTCACTTCCAGTTGTGTGTCTTATTGCAACGAAATCTTGGTGGATGACGGCACTGATGCCAGTCGCTGTCCTGTGCGCGAGGTACTTCTATAGCCGGAAAATCGCCCTAGATTACCTGGAGATAGCGAAACGGACTGACATGGGAGACATTGAGGGATGTTATATGAACACGCCAGGTGAGAGTAAGACACTTTATTGAAAAGGTGAATTCAAGTGTGACCTGCACGTTGGGGATGAATTCATCTTAAATTGTTGTAGAATAGGATCCAAAGGAATGAAAATACAAGTGTAAAGTATGTAGCCTGTTAACTGACCATGTTCAGCAGGCCCAGTGTGATAAGGTATTTTTGAAATAACTGCTTTAGCCAACATGAACTCTAAAAAGACATCAGTTTAGGCCAAATATCTCCCATTCTCTACCCATCCCATATTTCAGACCGCTGCCTGTGGGTTGCAGTCCAAGGGAACAGAGTAATAGGTGTGGTGGCAGCTGTCAGTCACCGGAATGGAGATGGTGCAGTGGAGCTGAAGCGCATGGCTGTGGATCGAAGCTGTAGACGGCGCGGGGTCGGCAAATTGCTGGGGCTGAAAGTTCAAGAATTTGCTTCAGCTCGCGGAAACTCATCGGTCGTTTTAGGAACCACCGCATATTTGCCAGCCGCCCACAAGTTGTACCAGACATTGGGGTTTCGGTGCAATGGTGTAACAAACGGATATACGGTACCCGGAAGAAGACGCTTGCTACTGGAATGGATGTTTTACTGGGTCCAGCATCATCACTACCACCTGGACATTCCTACAGCCAAAACAAACCCACATGGACAACACTAACTCTCTAAACCGAATCAAAGCAATTGCAAATATAATGAATCAGTCAGGAGTATAGAAGTTAGAGTATGAAATTTGAGTTGATTTTTCTTGAGTACATTTCTTGCTACCAAAGAGTGAAACATGTTGACAGGCTCGTTCCTCCCACTTGAGTTAAGATAGCTGTTGTCTCAAGGGCCGGAGGCCTCCCCAGATGTTAACTGTATCATGTGGAGCCAAATCTGCCAAAGTCTGATAAGAGAGAACAACTCCACCCCACCCTGCCCTGAAGCCAGGATCTCCTGGATCCTTTCCTCACGCCCCTCACCTCACTGTCTCTGGCATGGGTGTACGAATATGGAAAAAGGCGAGAAACGTTCCTTTTAATCCCTCATTTATTTACAAACGTATTTTTACGCAAATATTATACAGCTCAGAGGTAGTTTATATCGCTACTGTGCCTTGAAAAATCTTTTTTTATCCAATCGTATTTTGGGGTAATGAAATGAGGTGTGTTCAACAAGAAATGAATGGATCTGCAAGAAATAGGTTCTATAGGAGCAGAGTTGCTAGTGAGATGTTTTGTACAAATAGTAAATTGAGAAATAGAATGCTTGAAACATCCGGTTTACTGTTAGAAAAGTAGTTTGCACCTCATCAGTGTTGACATTTCCTCTTGTGTCCAGTTTTGTTCTGTGCAAGAGTTTTCTTTGGATGTACTACACGTTGAGTACACAATTTGGATTACAAAACCTATGTGTTATGATTAACATTGATTTTATGAGATTTATATCCAGGTGTATAGCATACACAGGATAGGATACACATCTGACATTTGGTTTATATTAATACACATTCCAGTTTATGCTTCTTCCTATAGAACACGGGGCTCCGATTTAGTTAATTGGCCAATAAAAAAAAACGTATATTATACTTATATCACATACTTATATTACATACAAACCTAAACACATAAAAAGCACCAAAAAGTGGGGATAAAATAGATTTAGGATGTTATTCTTTGTCAAGAGGTGGTCTGAAGCAACTGCATAATGTTCACAATGAGATGAAGGACAGAGACAGTGTTGACTGAGGTCTGGTGAGAAAAAAGGGAGGAGAGATAAACAGAGAGGAAGAACGGTGCAAAAAGAAAATGTTAACTATACAACTATACCTCAATATAACTGGACTGTTAAATGTTGACTATACAACTATACCTCAATATAACTGGACTGTTAAATGTTGACTCTACAACTATACCTCAATATAACTGGACCCCACTCTCATTATCGACGTGTGTTCTGCAGAAAACCAATGGATCTGTGAGAAACAGTTCTCTCTAAGTAGTGACGTTGATAGCTTTTGCTACTGTACCTCGATTGCAATCATTTTACTCTAGCAGATTAATAAACATGATGCTTAGTATATAAAGTTCTGCTCGTTTTTGTCAATGCTTTAGATTTCACTTGCATCCATTTACATGTAATAATATCTCTTGAAAATGGTATTTGTCTGTGGAATGATGCTGTTCTGGCTTGCTTGCTGTGTCACACTGCCCTCTTGAGTTCACTGCTGTCAAAGGTATTTTCAATATTCAGTTTAGGATGTCATGGACAGCTGATACTTGTATGTGTGGGGTAGGACACACAGAGAGAAAAACGTTTGGACTGGTCAACAACTTTTGGGTAACATTAATAACATGCTGTTTCATTATGGCCAGGCTTGTCGAATTCATGCATGTTATTCCCCAATGTTATTCTCATTGTTGAATAGACACTGTAGATCAGAGTTAGTCTTACCCTCTCTGGCGAGTGAATATCAAATGTCCCTGCCTTCATTATGCTATCAACTTAACTTGCTGGGTGAAGTTTCTGATTGATTTTTCTCACACCTCATTTTGTAATTGACTTAATTGACTTGCAATGCTATTAAATATCATTTTCATATCACTTTCCCTTGACCATTATTTCTCTAGCTGAGCTCAATAACTACATCTTAAGTGTACTCAAAACTTAATACTAATACACAATGCAGCTGACCCCTCTTCTGTTAGGGCTAACAGACCCTGTGGCTGTTTAGCCAATGTAAAAACCCTTCAACTAAAGGTTACAAACTGTGTTGACAAGCCAAGCCCTAAAAACTTGAGAAACGAAACACATCAGAAATTCTAAGAAACATCTGAGTTCAGACGGTCATCTGAACTTTGGTCTGTTTGTCTGTTTGCACAATGCTCCCAAAGAAAGATGAGGCACTGATACTGACAGGGAGCTACAAAGTGAAAGGAAGAATGTTTTCAAACATGAATTCAGAAACCTTACAGGTTTTTGTAATTGTGATACAAGTGAGTGAAGATGCCAGACGAAATCTGTGCAAACACAGATGAGATTGTAGCTGGAGTTGATTCTACAAAGACGAGCACCAACAATATGGCTCTTCAGTCATGGCAGATGGCACTGCACAGGTTCAAACTACAGACTTTTATGAGAGCACTTTCTTAGTGTGTTGATGATGTTGGTACTCTCATGTCAGCGTGAACAGTCTCTGATAATACTTCAGGTTGCAAATATGCTTATATGCAATATGTTGGTTGCAAACATGTTGGTTATAAATAGGGAGTGCATGGTGTAATTATTGATTGGAAATGCACGTTTATCTCTGACTTTGAAATATGTAGATGATGTGGTTGATGACTTTGGTTGTTTCTTGGTTAAATGTGATGACTGTCGGGTCACTGAGAGCACACTTGACTTTTGTGTCTTTCAATTTGCTTTGCTCATCATCCTCAGTGAGTATGTTGAAATACAGATTTAGCATTAGTGAAAGTGCAAGAGAAAGAGGAAGAAAATACCGTGGGACAGAGCACAAGAACAGGGTTATTATAGTGGGACTTCCAAAAACCTTGATTTCCACTGAAGCTGGTGGAAGCTTGGAAAAAAGACTTTTCACTTCCGTAATTGACCTTTGGTGAAACTATGACCAGCGTATATGAGCGTGTCTTATTGGTGGACTGTGATGTGATAACAGCTGACCTTCAACAAAATATCCTCATTTGACCCTTAAAATTGGATGTGACGTACTATCAAACGCAAAGACCAAGAGCATAGCTGAACACAGCAGAGCACAGTGGATAGTTATCCTCCACAGTTGTGCTGAAGAAAGAAGAAGGTAACGTGTTTGACATTCTAGCGAGTGGGAATGCCAATGGAAATCTACACAAAAATGGAAACCATGCATGGAAATGATCCTAGTGATGAGATGAAGACCATGGAGTTGGATAACAGCACTTTCAACCGAATAGGTGGTGTGTTTTTAATGTTCTGTTGCTCTCCTAATGTTGCCTAATGTTACACTCTTGCCTAATGTCTACACTCTAGGTTTAAAAAGTACAGGGACGTTGTTTTAGGATTTCTAGCTAAAGTTCAACCGAAATGAACAGGGCATAACTGAAGCTGCATAGTGTTGATGATGAAACCCTTTGATTCAGTCTTTCAGCAGAGGAGAGTGAACCCCTCCAGAGCTGCTGTAGCGTGTCTGAGTCTGATGTGTGTTCTACTGCTGGCTGGGATCACAGGAATGGGCCTCCACTGTGAGTTGGAGCACTGAAGAAATGTGACTGGGGTGGGGTTGGAGTGGAGTGCTGCAGCGATGAATGCAATCAACTTGTTTTGTATTGTCTATGTATTCGCTTACGTTTGTTGTATGAAATAATGCACAATGCTGGCGCCTACTTGTTAGGATCTGGTTCCTGTTAATCAAATCCTCTGTTTCTCATTTTCAGTTAAAGGGTTCAGAGTTCAAAATTACACTGGGATGACAGACCAGCACTTCCAATATGGGAATTTGACTGCAGAGAGAGACCAGCTAGAGACCCGTTACAGCACATTGACTGCAGAGAGAGACCAATTAAAAAGGGAGAAAGACCGTCTAGAAAACAACTATTACAACCTAACTGCAGAGAGAGACCAGCTAGAGACCAGTTACATCACATCCACTGCAGAGAGAGACACATTAGAAAGGGAGAAAGGCCATCTTGACACCAGTTACAACACCCTGATTGCAGAGAGAGACCAATTAGAGAGGGAGAAAGACCGTCTAGAAAACAGTTACAACACCCTAACTGCAGAGAGAGACCAATTAAAAAGGGAGAAAGACCGTCTAGAAAACAACTATTACAACCTAACTGCAGTGAGAGACCAGCTAGAGACCAGTTACAACACCCTGATTGCAGAGAGAGACCAGTTGAAGCAAAGATCTGACCAGCTAACTGAAAGAGTAAGAGGTAAAAAAAAAGCTGAAATGAGTTTTATTTTAAATAAATCTAGGAGTTGAAACATCTAACTGGTTGGCTCCTAATTTTTCTATTCCATGTCATCTGTTTTCCCCAAGCTATTGATAAAACTTGTCCACAAGGATGGGAGAAGTTTGGCACCAGTTGTTATTATGTCTCCACTGAGAAGAGAACCTGGGAGGAGAGCAGACAGGACTGTCTGAACAGAGGAGCAGACTTAGTGGTCGTAGGCAGCAGAGAGGAACAGGTGAGAGGAACATTAAACAATGAAACATCGTCTTATTATCTGGACAACCGCTGTGATTGACAGTATCGTTTGTCTTTTGCACCCTAGAGTTTTCTCTTGAGTTTTGGGAGAAGAGTCTGGATTGGTTTGACTGACAAAGCTACAGAGGGAACCTGGACTTGGGTGGACAGAAGACCACTAACCAATGCATCGCCAAAGTAAGACAGCTGAATAAACTGCTGATTCGACTTGAGTCAAATATTCATTCCATGAATCATATGATTATGATCATAATTAATAAGTGGGATTTTCTCTATGTGTGAATGGCAGATTCTGGGCAGAAGGGGAGCCAAATGACGCAGACAACGAAGGGGAAGATTGCGTCGAATTTCACTTCCCGACAGAAAAACCACTAATGTCCTGGAATGATCTACCATGCAATTTCAAAACGCATGCAGCCTGTGAGAAAGAGGTCTAAATTTGTCAGTACAAGCTTATCAATATTTTACAGTAATAGTCTGCAGATCCGTTGCAGAGGAAACCCTTTATTAAGGGGGTTTAGGTTTGAGTGCACTGAGTTGTCTTCATCAGGGAGCATGAAATTGAAAATAGAATGAGAAATTAAGATAAGATAAGATAAGAGATCCTTTATTTGTCCCACAATGGGGAAATTCCACTGTTGCAACGCACAGTTTAGGACAGGAAGAGACCAAATGTATGTAGTTGGTGGTATGCATTTTTAGATTTTTTCATGTTACATTTATATACAGAACAGATGCATTTCAGAGTTCGGCTGCAGAAGTAATCAAATTCCAGAACACTGCCTTCTTGCCTTTTTCTAGATCTTTGTGTTTAGTCATTCAGCATTTAAAATGTTTCTTTGTAGTTTAAAGACGTTTTGCTCCTGTTTCTGTAAAATTGCTTAACTCTTGACCTCGGGATTCTGAAATACATTCCGAACATACTAAATGGACTTCCGGATGTGCCGAAATGCTTTCCGGATACAATGAAATGTTCACATTCTTAAAGCTTCTTAATCGTCCTTATGAGATTGTATCGTCTCATATATGAGTTTGTGAATGTGTTTCACATGCGGTATACAAGAATTATATATAAATGTTCAGTGGTATAAATGTGCGTAAACATTTCTCATGTAATGCATTTTATGTGTAAATGTGAGTTTTTCAGCAGTGTGAACAATATGTGAATGTGTATACAAAGCATATGTGCTGGTGTTGGCACAATTTAAATTATTTCCATAACGGTCTATACTCTCACACTCATCACTCATCACATCATTCAGCCTGTATTTAATTTTTTCCCCCAGTCTTTAAGGTTTCATCCATTTATCTTGGGGGCTTGTTGGCCGCCCCTTTTTAATTCTTTCTATGGCATGAGTTCGATGAGTACAGCAGTACGATTTAACGAAGCCAGAAGAGGGCGACACACAAAAGGTAGGCTACTGGCAAATACACATTGATACTCACAATTTGGAATGGATGCTGGGGAACAATTCATCACTGAGGACAAGTTAATTATTCTGATTTTCTTTTGGGTGGTCGTGTACTCCGTTAATGAAATGATATTGAATGTATGTACGTATTGATATGTATTCGCGCCCCCCCCGCACAGTGCTCGCGTAACGGCCATTTAGAGACAATAAAAGAAGGCTTTGCTCAACAATGATAGTACTTATTATAGGCCTTCGGTTACCATTTTTCTAGTTGAGTCTGTGTGTGTGTGTGTGTGTGTGTGTGTGTGTGTGTGTGTGTGTGTGCGTGTGCGTGTGCGTGTGTGTGAGAGAGAGAGAAGGATGAGAGGAGAGAGAAGAGAGAGAGAGAGAGAGGTATAGGAGGGAGAACGGGAAGATCAGTCGAGTGGGATAAGATTAACGTCGCTTAACTACGCATGGTTTTGCCAGTCTCGGCATCCCGCGCACCCTGCTTGGGGCTACGATACACTGGACGTCTTCCACCCAAATCTGCTCTCGGTGTTAATCACCTTTCTCCAGTCCAAAGGTAAACGGGAGATATCTTTTGAGCCCGTTCGTTTTTTCCGGGATGGTTTTTTTCGGGAGGCATATTTATCTTCCTTTCGTTTTTGTTGTGAAACGACAGTTTGTTTGCGTCAAGACGCGTACGCCCGCCAGAACCAGAAGGCGGTAGAGAGGAGATACCGGTACGTAAGTCTTATAGGAGTCGTCTATCTGGCCAAAACTAAACGACCAAGAGAAACTAACGAGGTACACCCTACATCTTTTCTTAAACATCTTAAGTTACGTAGCGTTGCTAGGGTCGTGAGAATCCTTGGCTACCTAAGGATGAAATTACAATCGACAATTATATTTAAAGCCGTTTCTTAATCGGACAACATGATAAAAGTGGCATGACAGTTACCATGATATATACAAGACTATTGTGATAGAACTGGCCGATACCTTTTAGTAATATTCTGTAAATGCCCATTTTTGCCCCTGAATCCATTTTTTTCGACAATGGCATTAATGATAGATTGATCAAAAGCCGTATAGACTGTAGGATTCTGTAGGATTTAGTGAGACTAGATCTACATTTAAACTAACTCCGTTTGTTTGTTTGTTCGTGGGTGCCATCCGTGTGTTATAAGTGTCAACAGCAGTACAACAACAGTACACAGTAGTTTTTGGACCATTACTGTTCCATGTTTTATGTCTCTCAACCCTAACTTCAACAGACACACACATACAACATCACGGTTCTGTCCTACTATTACTATTTACTTTTATTTACAAATTTGCGTGTGTCTATGAGTTTATGTGCCTGCACGAGAATGTGTTCAAGTGTATGTGTGTTTATTTATTGTTCAGGCCATTTAAAACTAACGTGAATACAAAGACTAGTTGTGGAACCTGCAACGGAAAATCGGGCAGTTCTAAAGGCCCTCCCATCCTTAGTTATTTATGATGTTATTTTTAGGCAATGCTACATTTTTGATGCTGTGTATTTGTCAAGTTTAATACAAGATGGAACTCCAGGTGTCTGTTAGCTTGTATGTATAGTACTTGACAGCTTGCAAGTCTACTAAACTATAAAACGATTCCTAAAACACAGCTTTACTATCCAAAACAGACTATAAACTGATCTCTCATAATGCCTTTGTCCATTAATCAGCTCTCACGGAGCTTAGTTCACACAGTTAAGTTCACACAGTAAAGTTTCTAGCAAGGAACACTTGAGATCTTGACATCTGAGTTTTCTGGGCTTACTGGATGTGCCTGGTGAAGAAAGTATGACATATCTTGTCCTACTTCCCTAAATGTGAGAGCGAGCGCATTAGGAAAGTCAGATAGGCCAAAGCAAATTCTTCAGGGTTATTATTGGCTGAATTTTATGGAGAAACAAGTCAATTCCAGCATCCTGGTCACGTGTATGATTATATGCGTCTCTCATACTGTCTAGAGAACTTTTTTTTTGCCAGTTCTATGAAGTAGTTGACGCCACTCGAATTGCATGAATGGAGAAAGAAGTCCAGCCCCAGTGGTCACGCCCACACACACACGAACACACAGACACACACACGCTCACCCATGCAGACACAGGAACACATGTTAAGTTGCATGACACAGTGGAAAGTGAAGCACATCATTCATAGATAATTCAATGCCAGTTTATCTCATCTTTCCAAACGATTGGATCCAACATATTTGAACATGACTGTGGGTATTTTTTAACAGGTTTCACACACACACACACACACACACACACACACACACACACACACACACACACACACACCTGCCATACTTCACACACTCTTGACATTCAAGTGTGTTCTTATCAATATATGTGAGCATGTTACGTGTCAATCTTCTTGAGCTTATGTGTCCATTTGTGTTTGTCCATTTGTTCATGTGTTTGTGGATCAGAGATAATTGGCAGACAGTCGGAAGCCATTTCCTGGCCTATGGGTGGGGATTTGCAAGCTAGGAGCTAATTGGATTGTATCACTTGTCTCTTGTCATCAGAACACAGCAAACTGCAAATCCTGGAGAGGGAGACGGAGGAAAGACAAGACACACAGGCAGACACACATGTCTACCTGTCTGTTGACCTGCCTGTCTGTCTGTCTATCCAACTGTTTGCCTGTCGCTGCCTGTTGATTAGCCTGCCGGTCTATCTGCATGACTATCTGTTTGCCTGTCTCTCTGCTTGTTGATTGGCCTGTTCATCTGTCAGCATGTCTATCTGTTTGCCTGTCTGTCTGCCAGTCAGTCTAGCTTTCTATCTGCTTTAGTAGGGCTGTTAGGATGTAGTTGTTGATGGAGTGGAGCGGCTGCATTATCTAGATGCATTATTGATGTGAGCAGCACTCTGAGTTACACACTCACACATAGACACACACGCACGCACACACATGCAGACATACAGGCTGGCATACAATCACCACCACACACACACACACACACACACTCAACAAAAACACACCCACAACAAAATGAACACTCTAAAATATGTAACCAAAATCCCAAATGTGTGCACACCCGTAGATGGAAACACAAAATCCCTGCACCGCAGTTCCACATATGCTATCAGCTTCACGTTTGCGATCAAATGTGATCAAGTGTATAAGTACATGCCTGTGTGTGTGTGTGTGTGTGTGTGTGTTGAGTGTACAGACCTCCCAACTGTATGGAATACTGAGAAGAGAGTGGTATCAGGCATCACTCAGCAGCCCAACCCAATCGAGAAGTCTAGAACCATCCATCAACATTTACGATTCACTTCAGTCTAGAAAAGCTTTGAATAAACCTCCTGTGGGGTAAACCAGCTGATCAATTCTTTCATCTACACAGACAAAATATATATAGGCTGATAGATAGCCTGAGAGAGAGAGAGAAAGAGAGAGAGAGAGAGAGAGAGAGAGAGAGAGAGAGAGAGAGGAAGACAAATAAAGAAACAGTTAGATAGGGGGCCAGATGGGCAGACAGACAGACAGACAGACAGTCAGGCGACAGACAGGCGACAGACAGACAGGTGACAGACAGACAGACAGACAGACAGGTGACAGACAGATGGGGAGAGAGATGGGTCAATAAAGAAACAGGTAGATAGGTTGACAGAGTGAGAGTTAGAGATAGATAGGTAGATAGACAAACTGACAAAGAAGAGAGGGGAAAAGAGAGGGTAGCTGAAGAATTCCAGCATCTCTGATCCTAAGGCTTTGTAGAGGCTTAGTTAAATATTAATGATGTTTGGAGCAGCGTAAAGACAAGTGGGACTCCGACAAACAGCAAAGCCTTTCTACTGCGATGGGGCTCGCCGCGCTTTCTCCTCCTCTTTGCTCTTCATTTGTCGGACTGTCTCGCTCATTCAGCCCATCCTTCATCTTTTTTTGTGTCTTTCCGCCCCTTTTGCGGCCCTCCCTTTTAAAGCTGTCTATTACGGTACATGTCTGTCTCTATCTCTCCCTCTTTGGTTCTCTCCATCCTTTCGCCCTTTCCCTCTTCGGGCCTCTCTCCTCCTTCATGGTGTTTTACCTGCATGCTTTTGACGTATCTCTTCTTTGGCCTGGATGGATCTCTCTCTCTCGCTCTCTCTCTCTTTCTCTCTCTCTCTCTCTCTGATGGCAGCCAAATGCTTTGATTATAACGTCAAATGAAAGCAAACCTCCCTTTCTCATTGTTTCGTTGTGGCGTCCCCTCTATTCAGATGAAAGTACCTGACATGAGGAGCCAACACAGAGACATTGATCAGACACCTGCGTCTCTCCAGATCATGCAATCACACTGCACACTGCACACCATGACCCAACACACACACACATATGCAGCCCCCACCATCACACAGCTAGCTTTAACAAACCCTCTTATTTCAACGTCTGTTTCTAGGAGATGAAGAGGCAGCACCCTCCTCTTCCTCAGCTTGAGGACAGGAGAGAGAGCCGGGCAGGGGTGTAGCTACTGCCTCCGCCATGGAGCCCTGATACACAGGGGGCTGAGAGCAGGTCAGTGCGTGTGCATGTGGACGTGCGCGTGTCTCCCATTATGTAGGTCTGTTGGTTGTTGGTTGAGGTGAATCTCTAATCTGGCTCAGATGGGGTGACGCAGTAACACCCTGTCGCAGTCTAAAGAACACACACTCTAATCCCATTAGCTCTGTGTGTGTGTGTGTGTGTGTGTGTGTGGTCAGCATGCACGTGGGGGGGTTGAAATGATTCGTCTTTGCCTGTAATTTTAAATTTCCTGTCGGTGTAAGACAGGAGAGACCTACAGACGAGATAGTGGAAGTACAGACAGCTGTAAGACGAGAGAGAAAGACGAGAGAGAGAGAGAAAGAGAGAGAGGGTAAGACAGAGGTGGAGTGGGAGAGTGAAAGAGCTGAGTAGGGCCTAATCTGTATGAGCTGCCACAGCCCATTAGTCTTGACAGTGTGTTTGTGTGTACAAGCATGCCCTTATTTGTTGCTCTGTAGCTACTCAGTTAGTTGTTTGCCCCCACACCACCATGCAGATTTTGCAGTATTAGATTAAAAGTACAGATGTACTGGAATGGGAAATCGGATTGTTACACAGACCACTCCAAGTGCCAGCGCCACTGGTTTGTGTATGTTTTATAAAACATGATGTCCAGTAATCCATTTTGAAAGCAAAGGAACATGTGCATATCCAACATCTACTACTGTATATGAATCCAGATAAGACATTTAGGTTATGGCGTGTTTAGCTATTGTATTTTTAAAACAGCAGGAACATGCATTTCATCACCTTGAACATGCCAAAAGCCTGCCGCACCCATCCTTATCTCTGATATGACATGATCAGATAAGTCAAGCTCTCATTTATTTACATAATTTATCCAGCTATCCACATCACTAACTTCTCTAAAGTCTATGGAAAAAGACTGCATTCAATGAGTTGGTAGAGGGGTTTTTCTTTCTTCAAAAGATGAATAGGGAGACCCCTTGTAGACCTTCAACCTTATGAATGGCCTGCTGTCTGAATGATGATAAGACCATAATTCAAGGATTTTGTAGCGACGTCAAAGCCAATACACAGCTTCTGGTGCTTTGTTGCTCGTGGGTTTGCCTGGTTCAGCTTATTTCTCTCTCGTGGCCATTGTGTAATGTGAGAAGGGTGAGATGGGACCGACAGATGCAAACCTAAAGTGGCCATGTCTCATGTGCAAGGTCTCTGGAGATATTCTCTCTCTCCGGTACTTCACTCTCTCGCGTCATCTCTTCCTCTTTCCAGAAATGTGTGTTTTCCCTCCATCTTTACCCTCGCTGTCGTTCCTCCATCCTCTTTCTGTTCCCCATCCACAGATCCTCATCTCCCCCTGACTCGCCTTTCATTTTCTGGCTCCCCTCTTCCTTCCCCTTCTGTGTTCGTTCTCTTCCCCTGTCCATTCTCTGCTTCCCTTTCTGGCATCCTCTTTCCGCATGTCTCTATCACCCTCCATCCCTCCATTCTTTCTTTCTCCCTCTTCCTCTGAACTCTCTGCCTCATCCTTCTACCAATCCCCATCTCCATTCTCCCTCCCTCCCTGTCTCTCTAATGGATACTGTTAATGCCTGATCATCTGTATTGTCTATATGTCCGGTGTGGCTTCCGGTAGCCCCGTCAAGTGGGAGTCCCAGAGACGATGTCATTAATTTTATTATTCAAGCCTTTTAAAATGCAAAACACCAATTTGTTCATTTACCCAGTCGCTAACTTAGTAAATCTATAGAATATTTCTGCAATCATCTTTACAAGAGGAACACTTGGTCAAAGTAGATCACTTTCTGAAGTCAGTCTTTTTCTAGTCAGCCTCTGAAGACAGACCAAAGTCTTAGGAGGATCCACCAGAAACTATAATGTGGAACACTACTTAGAATCACCACACACTGTGCACACATCATCCCTGTATACCAGAGAAAACACAAGGGCATAACCAGAAATTCAGCAATGACCAGACTTTGACTTTCTCAGACTAATTTTTAATGAGCACTTCACATAAGTACCCCTCAGAGAGATCCATTTTCAGGAGACGCCACACCCTACACTGACAATTAGGAACCATATGATTTCATGATTATTGACATGATTGGCCATCAGAACCCTTTTAGCATGAGATCACCAGTCTGGCTGATAGACTCTTAAGACATGGCCACAAGTGGCATCCCCTTTTACCCCAACCCATTGCTAATGCTCATCCCCCAGCTTAGGCTAAGATGACAGAAACCAGCCTTTTGTTATCGGAATACCGTTATTTAAATTTGGACTTTCTTATTAAGATAAGCAGAGTAAGCTATAGTGAATGCCTTTTACTTTATCTACGTTTACATTCCCATAATTAACTGTGTCTTGTGAGTAGTCCTGTTCCCCTCATGATGCATGGCTAGTTGATGGCCATGTTGACCTATGCTCTCACCCCTGTCCTCGCTGCCTTTTGACCTTGTGTCCCCTGACCCACACAGCTAAATGGAGGAGCGGGACCGCAGCCGCTCTCCCTCCCGCAGGACCAGCCGGGTTGAGCAGGTGGTGGGAAGATGGCTCAGACGTTCCAGGGACTCAAGCAGCAGGTCACTATTCTTTTGGGTTCCCATGTTTTCAACTGCAAATTGACTGTGTTTAAGAGCTCTCAAATGTACATAGGAGGCGTTGTGAATGAAAAGACTAGAGATGAACTCTGCATATTGAATTACATAAAAGGAGACTCAAACACAAGCACATGGCAGCGTATCAGAATGTTTGCTGCAAACCAAATAGGACGTGTCTGACACTCATGCACTCCATCTTCTCCGACACCGTTTCTCCAGAGAGAGGATCCTGGTGGATGGGAAGGCTGGGGAGTCCGGTGCGTCAGATCAGAGGAATTATCCAGTGCGCCTGACCGTTCAGATCCTCAGGGACCCCCTGCTCAAGTCCCACGGGCTCAGCCTGTCTCCCCAGACCCCCATCCTGGTACAAGATGTCCACTCAGGTAAGGTTTAGAACGGCCATGTTTGTTGACAATCCTAATAAAAAGCGATGTACCGTGTTTACAAGCTTTAATTTGGACAAAAAAAGAAACTAATGCTAACGTTGTCACTGTGCTTTTAACCCTTGCCGCTGATGCACACACAGACACTTAACACACAAACAGTAACATGCAGTGATACTAATCTGTTGCACAGTCTCAGGAACAGTGAGGGAAAGGTCGTCTGAGGCAAGGCTCAGGTTGGCTTTGGACCAATCAACTGCCATAACCAAATCTACCCTCACTGCCCATGATGCTGTGTCAGTGTGACACTACACAAGCTGACTTCACTAGAAGCTGAAAGAGTAATTTTACATGCGATTTCTGTCTCAGTCTGCCTCTTCAGAGATGTAAATAAAAAATAGCTTTATCTTTGTAAAAGTATGTTCTGAGTAGATGATGTTTCATGAACATTTTTGTTGGAAAACAAAATGAATCCAATTATATTACACAGCCCCTGACGGTGGTAAATCAAAGTACCTAAAAAAACACTCTCATTCATTAAGTAAATTCAGTCTGGTGTTTATTTACTCCGTTGCAAATATATTAAAGGCATTTTTTAATTTAGTAAAACACTTGACTGTGCAACGAATGGTGATAAAAAATCTATTTGTCATGTCAGGGAGTTCAACGGACAGCCATAAAAAGTGTTTTTGTAACGTTTCGTGGAAACCATTAGAGGTTTCTGTTAAGACTTGCGGTGATGAAAATAGGTAAAGATATGCTGAGGTTGTGGAAGGAACTGGTTGACTCTTAAGACTGACAGGAACAGGGAAAATAATAGTCATGTGAATCGATAGCAAAGCTTCCATCATACATGCTACTAAGACAGTGATTGACCTCTCGGGTGGTTTAAAAAAAAATCACATCCTAAAAGTAGATAAAAGATTCAATATAATACACATACTGTGTATCGTATATTCATATTCCAGAGTTTTATTGAGATACCCAGAATTGCTCACAAAATGTCACACAAACTTATCTGACCCCCATAAAAGAACAGGAATGTTGTTTACAGATACATGTGATGGCATGTGTGCGCGCGCGCGCATTTGTTTGAGTGTTGTCCATAACGTAGGCCACAGGGGTCTTACTCGGGAGACTGAGTGTTTATAGCTCAGTGGCCAGCCTGTCACCATCTGTCTCTGCCTGTCATTCTGGTGCTCTCACTCCGGCTAAGCTCTGGCTGTCAACCTACTCCATTCCTTCCCCTCCTGTCTGGGGGATGGGATTCATTTTCACTCTGGAATCTGTTATAGATTGAGTTGGGAGAGGACACACATGGCTGTTTTATGTGTTGCCATTGGTGAACTTGACTTTGATAAAGGAGTGTGTGTGCGCGTGTGTGTGTGTTTTTAGGAGGTCCTGCTGATGGTCGACTGATCCCTGGTGATCAGCTCGTAAAAATCAACAATGTAGCTGTTGATGACCTGACCCCAGAGCAAGCTGCTGACATAATCAGGTACTAGCACACTTACATTGACACACATACTCTTAAGCACACACAGTCCTGTTTGTTCTTGTAGTAATGTCTCTGCTCCTCCCCTGTCTCCATACCCCTATCATCCTCTCTTTCTCTTTCTCTCTTTAGGGAATGTCAGGACTCAGTGACAATAACTGTCTTGCGAACCACAGTGGTGAGTTACACATACACACAGATGAATGTAAATGGACACATACACACACACACACACACACACACACACACACACACAGATGTACAGTATGTATATGCAAACGTGCAAAAACAGAGAATCAGAATCGGTTTTATTCGCCATGCAAGATATACAAGCACAGAATTTACTGTGGCAGGGAAGTGCAAACATAGAACATATATGAAACATAATGCAGGTAGATGATCACGCAGGATCCTGCCGAGGCGGCCATTCGCGGCGCCATCTTGGATCTCAGCAGATATATGTCAACGCACACACACAGAAATATGTATATGCACACACACACACACACAGAAATATGTATATGCACACACACAGAAATATGTATATGCAAACATTCGCACAAAAATAGGCATGCAGGAACTTCTCACCCCCACAGGATGCTAAAGCGCTGTTATCATCAAACCTATTTCAAATCTGTCACCGTAGTCGCAAGATTGCGGTGCTTCCACAAACACACAACCCCACACGCCAACAATCATTCAGGATGCCAAGGTCTCGTTTAATCATCATAAAAGTGACAACCCTGAGTCACTCCCCCCAGAGACCTTGATGGAGACAGCCTTGCACCTGGACACACCACTATCATGTCTCATGTGGCTCGTAATCATTGTGCGTGGTGGTGTCTATTCTACTGAGTGAACTGTAATGTTTGTGTGTGTTTAAAGCGAATACCAGACATGGCTAGAGTGCCTCTGATCATAAATGCAGAAGACTCAATCTAACTCATACAGTGCAAAAGAATCTATCTAAATTAGATGTTTGTGACCGGCGGAAAGCATTTTGATGCTTCACCGGATGTCATCAGCTGCGTTCGTCTTTTACAATTGGAAATTACTCCGGTGTATTATCACTTTTAGTGGAAAGCTCTTCAAAACAGCTCTCTTGTTCAGTTGCACTGGATACCTAGCATCGATCTGCTTTTACGTGAGCACTATAGGACAAAACAACCGTCTTCATAGACTTAATTTAGCGTTCCCAAGTGAAGCTAACATTCCTCGATAAAGCTAGCATTCCTCAGATAAGCTAGCTTTCTTCAGTAACTTTAACTTTCCTCAGTGAAGCTAACATTCCTCAGCGAGGTTAATGTTATGGTGACGTTGTTCGCCTCTTATTTGGTGCCCCGGCCTCAATGCTGCAGGGACCCAAGTCCTCCTTCATCACTCCGGAGAAGAGGGCCAAACTGAAATCCAACCCAGTGAAGGTGCGTTTCGCGGAAGAGGTCGCCGTCAACGGACATTCTCAGGTGAGACTTCAGAGACACCACCCAGCATGTCTTAGCTTGCCAGGCTCCATGCATTTAACTATCCCTCTGGACGAAATTGGCCTTTTACAGTGCGCAGCTCTGACTGCTTGTGATCTTCATCCTATAAATATCCCTTTGAACCATCATTATCAAACACTTTATATGCCGTCGCAAGATAATCTTGTCTCCCCATCCCTGCATGTGTTTGGGAGGAAACCCAATTTGGCGCGGTTAAGAGTTCCCATCGTCCCAGTAGCTTTATGAATAAATACGAGGTCAGAGGACCGCACAACCAGACTGAGATGCCATTATTTTTCTTAAGTAGGAGGGATCGATCCATCCCAGTCATATTTCCGTCCTGAACAGCAGTGATTAAAGGACAATAAATACCCCTTTAGAGACATTGATGGAGGAAGAGGGAGAGGTTGTCAAGAAGAGGTTCCTAGACCTAACTAATCTACACAGCATTAGGGAAGAATTGAGGGAGGGAGGGAGAGAGGCAGGCAGAAGGATGCAAGCAGAATGAAAGAGACAGATGGAGATATGGTCTGAGAGATATGAAAGAATCACCACAACTCTATTAACAGATTTTGTCCCTGTAGACACACAGCTTCAGCTTTGATATTAAAATGTTTTCTTGTTCCACTTGCTGTCTCTCTCCCTCTCTCTCTCTTTTCTCTCTCTCTCTTTTCTCTCTCTCTCTCTCTCTTCTCTCTCTCTCTCTCTTCTCTCTCTCTCTCTCTCTCTCTCTCTCTCTGGCTTGCTCTATATTTCCTGCTTACCTAATGAGAGAGGTCGAGTTTCCCTTCTTGTGTAATGTTGGTTTAATGCATAAATCATCCTCGTACTCACTCCCCTCTCCTCCTTCCTCTTTTCATCCCTCTGTTTCTCTACGACCTTGCTCTGACTCCTACTTGGTCTCCAGGGCAACGCTCTGCTCTTCCTGCCCAACGTTCTGAAGGTGTACTTGGAAAACGGCCAGACCAAGGCCTTTAAGTTTGAACCCAACACTACTGTTAAGGTACCTAACACTGTTAAGGTACCTAACCTAACATACACATTTCAACTGTTAAAGAATACCGTCTACACTGAAACGCCCCAGTGTGAAGCACAACACCAGCACAACTGGGACTCGGGCAGATCCAAAGCACAATACAAGCCCATGTCAGCTGCTTCCGCAGCACCCCTGTCATATTACCTACACATGTGGGATGATGTCCGTTTGTCTGGCCTCTGCTAGGACATCGTGATGACTCTGAAAGAGAAGCTGTCCCTGTCTCGTATCGAGCACTTCTCTCTCGTGCTGGAGCAGCAGTACAGCATCACCAAACTACTGCTTCTACACGACGAGGAGAGGATCCAGCAGGTACCTGCACACACACACACAGTCATGCGCGCACACACACGCTCTTACACATGCTGTGCTATGCCAAATTCCCACTTACACTTTCAAGCAAATGCTGTACTGCCATGCATGTGGAGGACACACACTTACAAGTACATAACTCACTTGACCAGTTTGAACTGTCCCTAACCTACTAAATATTTCTGAACGTGTGTGTGTATGCAGGTGGTCCAGAAGAGGGAGGCTCATGACTCTAGGTGCCTGTTTCGTGTGTGTTTCATGCCCAGAGACCCTCAGGACATGCTACAGGATGACCCCACAGCCTTTGAGTACCTCTATCTGCAGGTGAGTGTATGTGATGTGAGTGAGCGTATGTGTGCGGACATGAGGATGATGAGGAGCGTGTCTTTAACAACATCTCTACACGTGTAACCCAGCAGACGTGTTTACACTCATATAAAAATATGTCTATATATTGATGACCTTAAATGTTTATTCGAAATCCTTCGACACGTGTGTGTTTTCAGGGTGTGAACGACGTGCTGCAGGAGAGGTTTGCGGTGGAGATGAGGTGTAACACAGCCCTGAGACTAGCAGCCCTGCACATCCAGGAGAGACTCGCCAGCTGTGGACAGTCTCCCAAGACCAACCTGAAGATCATCACGTGAGTCATACAAGCTCACCTACGCACTCACACAATGCGCTGCAAGTACAGATACAGGCACGGTTGTTGTGCCTGTGCCAGGGCTCTAGCTGCACTCTCTTACGCACACATGGTTGACCGATCCGATCTCACCTATAGGAAAACATGGGGTATCGAGAACTTTGTGTCGTCCACCCTACTGAGAAACATGAGGGAGAAAGATCTGAGGAAGGCGATTGGCTACCACATGAAGAAGAGCCAGACACAGATTGAGCCCAAGCAGAAGGTGCTCACGGCAAATCAGGCGAGGACTAACTACCTGGAGGAACTGAGCGACCTGAAGAGCTTTGGGGGAAAGTCCTTCAGCGCCACCATGATGGTAGGAGAGAGAAAATACAAAACTGGCAATACTTCCTAGTTGTGAAAACGAAGACTTGAACGCCTGTCGTCGTTCCTTACCGGGCACAAGACACAAGGCACAAGTCGCTCTCATACATAGCAATGGAGTCTTACACCTGTCATGTAAAAACTCGCATTGCAACTCAAGTACCCCCACCCCCTGCATGTGCACGTTTCTTCTCTCTCCGCTCCCCCCAACAGCTGCAGGATAGGGAATCCATGGTGACTCTGTTGGTGGGCGCTCGCTACGGCGTGAGCCAGGTGGTCAACCACAAGCTGAGCATCATGACCACGCTGACCGAGTTCAGCAGCATCACGCGCATCGAGCTGCTGCCTGAGTCGGAGCGCGTGAGCCTGGTGAAGATCTACCTGCAGGATATCAAGGTCAGAAAAAACATACACACTCACAGAAGTGTGCTAGTTGTCATGGGTACAAGAGACAATGACACACACTATACTTACTGTATAGAAGAATGTACTTACGATGACACTACATTTGTCTACTTCTTCTAGATTCAATACATTTGCCTGAGTGCCTTGAAAGAAACCCTGTAGCTAAACATCTAAATTGAGCTCAAAATCAATATCCAATCTGCTGCGTTTAATAATACTATCTTTCAAATCTTCTCTCTCCTTCTCCTCTCCTCCAGCCCATTACTCTGCTGTTGGAGTCTGTGTCAGCCAAGGACCTCTCCTGTCTGGTGGCGGGCTACTGTCGTCTCCTGGTCGACCCCAACATCAACATCTTCCCCTGGACAGACCCCACCAAGAAACACCGGGTGTCGGCAGAGGAGGGTACAAACACTTGCACTGGCCCTCAACCCCATTGGCTGCAAACTAAACTCGCTACCTCTAATATCTCTCTATCATGTATTGACATTACTACCCACACCTTCTTTGTCATCCAAATGAACCACCTCACTGCCTATTTCACTAACCACAAACGTGAGGCATTGTGCTAAGGCCAACCGGTACACTTTGACTTAAGGCTTTTGGATGTAGAAACTATACTGCTATTCCCGTTACACTGATCGATGACACTTTTATATAGATCCTGTTCTAGAGAGGACTTGCATTCGGTCTGAAAGTAACAGGAGATGATGTAGGAGTTTTATGTTGGTCTGTGTGTGTGTGTATGCGTGCAGGTTACGTGTCGCGTTGTGGCAGCGATACTGATGACTCGTCAGATCTGGACATGGACACTCTGGTCACCCTCGTGTCCTACAGCAAGCAGCCCAGGCCCAGGTCCACGTCGGACCCCGAACAAGCGAGGGAGCAGCTGAAGAAGAAACGGAAAGAGCGTGAAGAAAAGAGGAGAGTGCGGAGGAGGGAGAAGTTGTGTCAGGAAGCCTGCAAAAAAGAGGAAAGGGAGAGAGAGAAAAGAGCGGAGCAGGCTGAGAGTGGTCCTGGAAACAGAGAGAGCGAGAAACTGGTGGAGGGGCGAGAAGAAATGGTGGGAACTGAGAAAGAGAGAATGCAGGCGGCTGGAGAAGCGGAAAATGAGAAGATGGTGGAGGAGGCTGTAGATGGAGTGGGGAATGAGTTAGCTGAGGAGGCGGGGGGAGGAGGAGGAGCAGGAATGGGAATCAAGAGAGTTGTGGTGGAGAGAGGAGGAGGAGAGATCATAGCGGTGGACGACCACCCCTCTGTGTCGGAGGCATCCGACTCCTGTAGGACGGACTCACGCTTCATCACCAGCATCTCCAGCGACTCCCTGGACGCCCTAGAGGAAGACGACCTCATTTCCTGTTCATCCTCCGCCCACTCTCACACCCTTCACCCCCATATTCACCCCCCTCCTCATCCCCACCTCCTCTCTCCCCCTGCCCCACATGCCCATCCCCTCTTCCGCCTCACAGTTGACCCTCCTCAATCCAGGTGGGAACCGTCTTCCTCCCATCAGGGGAGAGAAGGGGGACACAGGACGACAAGTGACGAGGACGACCCCCACCTCTCCCCAGCGGACATGACCTTTGACCTTGTGTCGGACAACCTCTGTTTTGCCGAGCTCTCCCGCATGGTGGAATATCTGCCAAGCCCCCCAGAGGCCAGCGAGGAAGAGGACGAGGACGAGGGGGAGAGGAGAGAGATGGATGACACGTCGGAGACGGGGGGCGAGGAACGGGACAAAGGCGGGGAGGGTTGTCTTGAGCACCTCCACACCTCCCCTTCCCCCCCCTCCCACCTCGACTGCGTGTTTAACTTTGAGCAGAGAGACGCCAGGTGTTACTACAACATCTGCTCCAACGTCACCCCGGATAGCGCTCACAGCCTTTCCCGCCTCCACAGCGACCGCAGCCCTGCTGGGGTAGAGGCTGAAGAGGAGGAGCAGGTGGAGTCGCAGCCTCCAGCGTTGGAGCTGGAGTCTGTGCCCATCCTCCAACCACCACCCGGTTTTGGAGACAGCAGTTCGGAGGAGGAGTTCTTTGACGCCAGCGATCGCTTTGCCTCGCCCGAAGACCCTACGTCAGGAGCCGTGCCTCGAGGTGAGCGGGGGTGGGGAGGCTGGGGGTGGTGCTAGAAGGATAAACTCTCTCTCATACTGTAAATGTTTTTATATATATATATGAGTTTGTCACGGTCTGTCAAGTAAGACACCCCAAATAGTACGGGGATTATTATTGTACTGCTGCACATATAAAACCCAATTAAAAGTAAAAGATTAGAAGGTCGAGGAGGTTGGAGTGTAATTATTCACAGTGACCTGTGTGGTTCTCCAAGGAAGCAATTCTATCTTGCATTGATAACGTTTGATCTTTACATTTATTTTGACATGGCACATTCTCATTCCAGATTTTGCCGCAGAGTTGAGGGAAGAGAGCCGAAGTGTGAGCCCGAGCGATATTGGAATCAAGATTCCAGAACAGCAGCGGGAAGGAAAAGAGGATGACATGGGAAGTGAGGAGGAGGGAGGAGGAAGAGAGGCGAGGTCCAGACTGAGGAGAAGGTCCAGAAAGCGTCGATCCTTCGTGGAGACAAACTTCACCTCCAGAGTGTCCTTCCCAGAAACAGACCCTGACAACAACCAAGACGAGGACCAGCATCCTTACGAGAACTGGGGCCAGAAGAACCACTTTGCTCAGGAAGATGACAGCCAGACGCTGATGTCTGATCCAGAACCTTCCAAACAGACCCAGGTGTGCAGTCTACGGACAGTGATGAATCCTAACCATTTTATTAGTACCCTGTTGAGGTGTCAATAGATGTAGATAGATATCATAGTAGATGACAGTGAAGCATTGTTCTTGACATCCAACCCTAATCCTTTGTCTTAGAACCCGTCTCCGACCGTCTCCTGCCTGATGCACACAGAGGGAGAAGCAGCCCAGCTGGAGTCCAAGCCCATCATCACCATGCCCAGCCGGCATCGGGACCCAGACGAGGATAAGAAGGCCCTCCTGAGGAGCTCCAGGTCCAGGCAGCAGGAGATGGAGATGGAGCCAGACTCCATGGAGTTCAAATCGGTCACTGCTCTGGTGACGGCAGCCTGTGCCATTTCTGCTGTCCGCTCCAGGGTGGAGCCCGACGGGAAGGAGAGTGCCGACCGAAGGGGGGATGGGGAGGAGGAAGAGGGACAGAAAAAAAGGAAAGTGGGAAAGAGAGAGGACGAGGGGGATGAGAGAGGGGGGTCATTGAAAGGAGCCTGTGCTGGTCATATGTTCCTGGCTGAGATCCTGGAAGAGGAAGAGAAAGAGGAGACAGGAGAGGAGGAAAGGAACAGGGAGAAGGCAAGAGAAGAGGAAGATCGAGGGGAGGAGAGAGGGGAGCAGGACAAGAGAGGTAAGGAAACTAGAGAGCAGGAAGGGAGAGTGGAGGAGACAGGAGAGGAGAAAGAGAGAGGGGAGGAGACAGGAGAGGAGAAAGGGAGAGGGGAGGAGACGGGAGAGGAGAAAGGGAGTGGGGAGGAGACGGGAGAGGAGAAAGGGAGTGGGGAGGAGACAGCAGAGGAGAAAGGGAGCGGGGAGGAGACAGAAGAGGAAAACAGAGTGCTCTCACCCAGCACTGAAGAACCAACTGTGTTTGCTGAAGAGGGACTTCAGACCAATAACCCACCTCACTGTTCCAACAAAGAGGAAAAGGCTGAGGATGTTCCTGTCAAACCCCTTCCAAGAACCTCATCCCTTAGTTCCCACAACAAGGCGTCTTGGGTTGGTAGAGTTGTGAAGAGGAATTTTATCCCCCCGAGCCATCCACCACCACCCCCACCCACCCCCTCACTACCAGCACTCCACGAGCTCTCTACACCTGAGTTACCCCACCTACAGAGAGGACAGGGGGCCAGCATAGACACGGAGGAGCACATGCCTACCAACCCCCCTAACCCTTACCTAGCTCCAGCATATGATGCTTCCTCAACAAAAATCTACTGCGAAGAATTACCTAATGGTAAACAGAGCGACAGAACCAGTGGGAGATTGTCTGTTGAAATCAGTTCTGTCCCCACTGTAGCTGTTCATACTGCCAATGAGAATATTGTTGGCACCATGACCTCCACGCTTGGTGATGGAGATACGAATAGCTTGAATCCTTCTCATGCTATCGATGAAGCAGTTGTTTCTAGCATCAATTTGGTAAGCGCCAGTGATGAAGGCGAAACTAACATCTGTGATGATAGTGCTACCACTGCTAACGTTGAAACTCCTGCAAACCTTCATCTTCTTACTGCAGACATTCCTTCCGTAACATCAAATACAGATTTTGCTGCCACCATAAACTCCATTACTGCAAAGCTTGATGCTACTGCAGGCATCAAACCTACATCTGTCAGCACTGCATCCGCTGTGGCTAATGTCAAAGCTTCCATTCTACCGGATTCTCTCGATGACACCAAAAAAGCAGATTGTAAAACGGCTAGCATGGAGGCTAATGCCAGCACTGCTAATGACAATGCTAAGCCTAAGGTAACCACGTTCCACAAGCTTCCCAGAGAGCCACCATCACCTACTGGGTTCCTCCTCCAGCCATGCTCCCCTGGCATGATCGGTGGTCGCTTGTCGGCTTCCACACTGCGAGGAAAGATCCAGAGCCTGCCCCTCTACCTGTCACGTTCCCAAGAAACACTTAACCAAACCGGGCTGGGGAGCCCAGTCAAGAGCCCCTCCACAGAGATCACCATAAAGATTCCTAATGAAAATTGGGTCGGCGTCGTTGAGGACACAAGTCAGGTAGAATCAGCAGAGTCAGACGATTCTGAGGTAACACTGACAGGGTCAGTGGCGGAGGGTGAAGTGGTCATAGAAACCACAGGGGCGGAGATCAAGCGATCGACGATGTCGGAGGTCAAGGAGGTGGTGGAGAAGGTGGTGATGGTTGGTGAAAGTCCTCTGCCAATCCGCAGTGAGCTCAGACCTCTGAATATACCCTCAAAAGTGAACATCACCGAGCCAAAAATAGACACATCCAGAAATAAAACGGACATCCTCAGACCCCAAATGAACAACCCTGTCCATCCTGTTCCCCCTGCAATAGTGGTGACCACGCAGAGTCTTAATGGTCCAGGCCTCAGTTTTCCTAGCATGGCTGAGCCAGTGGGGGGTAGCAGTGTCACATCGAAAGACGTCTGTAAGCCTGCAGGAGGAGACTTGGGACAGATCAAATTGCTTGACACAGGCTGTGGAGTGTTCACTGTCTGCGAGGCCCAGCCAAAGACTCAATGTCAGGCCCACCCAGAATCTTCCCCACCGATAAAGCCTGATTTTGGGTGTAGCTCTATTCTGGCATCTGGGTGCGAGTCTGTGCTGGAAGGTGTCCAGACTCCCCTGGATGCTTGTGGATGTCCTATGGTCTATACCAACTGCTTCAGCGGGGGGGACAGCTTTGACGATGAGCTGACAGTTTACGAGTTCTCCTGTCGCACGCAGAGTGACGTGACCCACACCTCCGGGGTGCTTCCCCTGATGACCTCTCACCCTTCCTCCTCTTTCCTTTCCTCCTCTCCTCCCGCCTCCCTCTCTCCCTCCTTTCCCCGATTGGTCATCCCTGCCTCCTCCTCCACCGAACTTAGCCCTCTCCTTTCTCCTTTGGAGCCATCCGACTGCTTCTTGTCCGAGGCGCACAAAGAGACCATCAGCCGGCTTCGCCAACGCCGTTATCCGGCTCCGCCGGTTGGTTTCCAGACGCTCCGCGGAGATGTTAACCAGCTGCTCTCCATTTTAGAAGGTGGGGCTAGAGGAGGACGTGGGGGGAGGCATCCCAGGGACACCTGCCCTGCCCACTTCAGCGAGAACAAGCGAACGCTGCACGGGGAGGCTCGCCGACTGATGGCAGGTTGCCAGAAGGTGGTGAGGGTGGGCCAGAGCCCGGAGGAGATGCTCCTCTCCCTGGCTGACAGCTTCCAGACCCTGGTGGAGCTGGCCGGGGTGTGCCTCTGGTTCTCTGGCTGCGATCGCTGCGACAGGCGGAACGGTGAAGCGGTGGCTGGTTTGGCGGACGTGGCGCGGGCCTTCCGGGAGTTTGCACTGGCGGCGGAGAGGGCGAGCGGGAGACGGACATGTCACGACCTCAGCACCAAGCTGCTGGCCAAACAGTGCACAGCACTCACCGCCTCCGTCTTCTGCCTCACCCAGCTGTTTCGTACTCTCACCGCCCTTTGAATGATGTGGCTGCCTATTTAACCTTTAACTCTGAGGGAGGTCTGACACTTGACAGGTCACAAACGGAGGATTACATGTAGTGACTAGAAGACAAGTTCTAAAGACCCATTGGTTGTTTTACAGACTCTGTGATGTCAAAGTTCCTGTAGTGATTAATCACCCTGGCATCCCAGACTGACTGAGACATCCCATATGGTGTCATTGCAGATCAGAAGGCCTCCTCTAGGATACAGTGCTTGCGTTTGACCTGAACAGTGGCATCATGTGTGTTGGACCCAAACTGCTCAGTCACTGGTAGAACAAACTGTAATAAAGTTTCACACACTGTCATAAAGGCCACACGCAATGACAATCGCTAGACTCAAAGCAAACTTGCCTATGTTACAGTATTTAAGTATTTATATTTGAATATACTATATATTTATCGATCTATTTATTTTTTATCTTCCATGTTATTGGTTTGGTAGTTATTGAACAGGAAAAGAGGAGAATTTAGGGGAATACAGAACGAACAAGGAATGTTTACAAAAAATGTTTTAGACAAGAAAATGATTTACACACAAATATACACACATACCACATACATGCATCTGCGAAAAACAGGGTGTCCAACAGGTATTGCTTTGCTTGGAAACACATTCCAATTTCAGACATGGTCTGTGATTTCCTGTTTGTCACAGGGCTGACTGTTCCAGTGGACGAAAGCAGAAGACTGAACATGAATGGACTGTTTACAAACCCCAAAATAGTTTTCTTGAGCAGCTTGTATACATGTTTCTGGGAGCTCTGTTTTATATTTTATAAACACCAGCTCGATGCTTATTAATGTGTATGACTTTTTCAAATGGGTGGATGAGGAAGGGATTGACATCTTTCTTATTATTTTCGGTGTCTTTTGCACAGGTAATGGTTCTGGATAGTTTGGAGATGATAGAATGGCTGCTACAAACAGAACGATTGTAGTGGGTGCTGTGTTGCTTGCAAAACGACAGGGGTGACCAGGGTGGAAGATATTTCGGGAAATAAATGAAAAATTGAACATGCATGTTCTGTTCACTGCAGAAATTCACAGTTTCTCAACAAAGCAGTACTTCACACTTCATCACCAGGACAGCTTGTTATATAATTTAACTGACATTACAAAGGTGTATTCATGACTTAGTTTTAGTTTTCGGATTCTTTTTTCTCCACCAACCAAATAAAGGAATCATATTTAGCATGGGTTATGTTTAATAAAGTGAAACATTTCGGGCCTAAAATGTTCGCATAATTGCTTTAAGAAGAATTTACCTTCAAAATCGAGAGCTAAAATATGCTTTCAATTCATCTGTGCCCACGAAGCATGCCATATTTAAACCATGTCTGCATTGCTGCAATATCAGGGATCAAGAGTGACTGAAGAAGTTATCCGCCTGCTTTTGCTTTGTGAGTCCCCACCATTAATAAAAAAATCTGAACAACCACATTGTCAAACGTATTTGCCTTCAACAATACAAAGTTTCTACCCAACATCGAGGTGCTTGCATTTACACCCACGACTGGATTGAGCAGGCTTCACAAACGGTCCTTGTCCTCAAAAGACAAGTTTGTAGTTCTAATGCTGCGACTGCTGCAATAAGCAGAACAGAGACAAGAAACTCTGGAAGATTTTAGGTTTGATCGGTGATTTCCTAGACTCACGTTTACAGAGAAGGGATGAAACCTCTGGAAGTTGAAACACCCTAGCTTCACAATTTGAAACCTTCAGGTCCTACTGAGATTTGAACTCAGATCGCTGGATTCAGAGTCCAGAGTGCTAACCATTACACCATAGAACCACTGAAAATATGAATTAGGTGATATGTTAGGTCACATGACTGTGAATTCAAGGTTTTTAGAAGGTGGTGAAGAGGCTGGAGCGCAAGGCGTCAATTCAAAACCTTCAGGTCCTACCGAGATTTGAACTCGGATCGCTGGATTCAGAGTCCAGAGTGCTAACCATTACACCATAGAACCGCAGAAAATATCAATTAAGGGATATGTTCAGTCACGTGGTGGTGAAATATGGGTTTTCAGAAGGTGATAAGGACGCTGGAGAGCCAGGCGCCAATTTAAAAGGTTCAGGTCCTACCGAGATTTGAACTCGGATCGCTGGATTCAGAGTCCAGAGTGCTAACCATTACACCATAGAACCACTGAAAGTACATTATGGAGTTAACTTGTCTCACCCCATGGTGAAATATGGGTAACCGTAAGGTATTGAGGCTAAAGCGCCTCCTATACTTGGCTGGCAGCTGCCAAACCCAGGTGCAGCTGACTGGGTTGAGTTTGTAGTTCTAAGGCTGCGACCGCTGCAACAAATGCAACAGCGACAAATACTTTACTAGGAAATCACTGGAAGTTGAAACGTACATGTTTTACAGTTCAAAAACATTTAGGTCCTACCGAGATTTGAACTCGGATCGCTGGATTCAGAGTCCAGAGTGCTAACCATTACACCATAGAACCGGATTGACAAAACCAGTCTATTAAGGGTTAATATACACACGCATGTGTGATTGAACTTTCGTTCAATGCAATAAACTAGCCTACCTGAAGTTGTCATGATGGGTTGTCTTTAAGCAGTGATTCATATAACTTAACGTTTGTTTGCTATTGACAGACCTGTTGCATCTGCCGCAACTCCAACATTAACGTGCGGTTTGACCCTAATCCTGTTGGACTGTGAAGTCGTGGCTAAACCAATACATACTGGGACTGCTATCAACTCTAAGACCTTTAAAGGTACTGATTGCATTCTCCATTGCTAAACAATGCTTTGAAGATATTTGTTAGGTCTGAAATTTGGTCTAATTGGTCTAAAATTGTTTTTATTTTGCCTGTGAACTTGAATCATGTGTGGGACCGTGGAGAGGAGATGCTGCACATGAAACAGAAATATTTAGTCTTGTCTCTGTTGATTAACATAGGCCTCCAAAAAATATCAGATTAGGAAAAACGGCCCATCCGTTGGTCAATTAGGCGTAACCTACGTTTGTAGCAAATAGGAACATTTACCTAGCCTTCCTCTGCCGTTTTACGTACTTCCGCTAAGTTTTCTTTTCGCTTCTGTTCAAATTCAATGTACGAGAGCCTGGTAGGCACCAGGCTAACATATACATTTAGTTCAGGCTGGAATCAAGAAAAGTTCAGGCGTAGTGTATGCACTGAACGGGAAGGCAGGTCTTGCTGAATACGCATATGTAATGTGTGTTGGTTCTCGCACCAAGAAGTCTGGCAGAACCCGTGATTTTATTCAAACGTTCGCAGCTCGTCACCTTCCTAGTAATTGAAGCAAAGAAAAATTGGCCAGTACGGGGATCGAACCCGCGACCTTGGCGTTATTAGCACCACGCTCTAACCAACTGAGCTAACCGGCCGCTTAATAGAAATTTAATAAAGATAATAATATCTACCTAGAAAAGGTGCAATATTTTGGTTCGCAGTTATTTGGTGTAAGTACATTCAGTCACAGTTTGTTAATAGTTGATTTTCGACAATATTACTACTGTTGTGTTCACAGTACAAAGAACAGAGTTTGTTAATAGTTGATTTTCGACAATATTACTACTGTTGTGTTCACAGTACAAAGAACAGATTGCGGAAAATGATGATGTGCTTGTTAAGGTACATGATGTCACCACCTGGTGGCAATAAAAGTGCGTGTACGTCTTATATACTTGACTAGGTTTGTGGAACATGGCCCCTCTTCCAAGCAGGTTAGGTGTGCAACATAGAAATTCGCCTGAATCTGAGCTTACTGTACTGGTTTTTTAGAACTGGAAACAACAACTGGAAATCGAGTCCGACTAAAACTGTGCAGTTTATCCGGTGAACTAGATTCATGGAACAGGCTTACACTTAAAGGAACATGTTACCTTTACATAGCTGTTTTCTGCGGTGTCGTTTTTCCTTTAATGACCTTTAAAATAATTGTATTGTCATTTTATTTACTGCAAATCCACTATCTATGATATGTTAATCCTCTGCAATGCTGTGACAATAACGTAGGTCAATAAGTCCCCAATCGTCGTGGCTTAGTCATCACCTGAGTAATTCAACGAAATTGAACCCCTCCTGGGCAGACAGATGTCGAAAGTGACAAGGCAAACCGGAGCTACATTCCAACCAATACTAAAGAAGCCGATTGGGCGTCGATGTGTTGACAGTACGCAGCTGGTCTACAAATAATTGGGTCATAGGCTTCTGTCGAGGGGGGCGGCTTGGGGTCAGGTTTGAGCGATCATTTTCCAGAAGGCTGTTTCACATGCATCGTAAATGTGTCCCCAAAACACATGACTCAATGGCATTTGGTATGAGTCCACCTCGCCAGGGCCTGCCCCGTAACCAAAGCCTAATAGGTTTAGCCATGAATTATGTGAGGCCAAGAACAAAAATAGGCCTAGTCCTTGGATTATGACAGACAGAGGGTATCCTCCAAAAGGGAATTATTATTTCAACCCAAATTACCAATAACCCAAATTTTAAAAGTGTATTATTAAGTTTACTCAACTCATCCAAGACTTCAAAATTGGGTCAAATACATTTATTGTCATATTGTCATATATAGGTACGTATAACACAAGATCATTCTGGATAGTGAAAGGTAAGCTTAAGAATGAACAGGAAATAAATTTTAATTCATAGGCAGTGTGGGTAATGTTAAAAATTACCCGCCTGCAATTTTTGCTGGCACATCTTATTACCTGCACCAGGTGAGGTCATTGTTGATGAATGTACAGAGGAATGTCTCAGGAGAGACTTCAGCACCATCTGTGTGAATAGGAACGTGACCCTGCCCACCAACATTTTCTGAACTCCACTAGCGTCCCCTCAGTCTTGCAGATGTTATCCCAGCACCAAGTTGTCAAGACGTTGACCTCCTTTCTGTAAACAGTCTCATCATTGTTGGGCATGAGGCCCAGGATGGTGGTGTTGTCTGCAAACTTTAGGATGACTTTGGAGCTGTGCATGGCCACACTGTCAAGGGTTTATAGGAGAGGTCATACACCCTTTAGGGGCTCTCTGTGTTAAGGGTCATTGCAGAGAAGGACAGGTTTCCCCCCTTTTCTCCGCCTGGGGTATCCCAACCAGGAAGTCCATTTAATTGCAAAGGGTTGAGACTTGATCTTGGCACGCACAAATGTGTTGAATGCTGAGCTGTAATCTATAAACAGGATTCTCACTTATGTGTCACCCTCATCCAGGTGGGATAGGGTGGTGTGAACTGTCAGGGCGAAGGCGTCTCCCGAAGATCAGTTGGGCTGTTATGTCAGTCGAAGGGGATCGTAGGCATCAGGGGGGAAGGAGCCCAACGTGGGATCTTAAGCTCGGTGCTTCAGGGTTGGTGGTCATTCAGACGGCGATGGAAGTTTTCTTCGGTACAGGAACAGTGGTTGTCTGTTTGAAGTGCCGACTGGTTCAGGGAGAAACTCAATATGTAGGTGAAAACTAGCTAGCTGGTCTGTACACCTGCCAGCCTGGAATTCTATCAGACTCTGGTGATTTCTGTGGGGTTTCAGTCCTCCGAGCTCCTCTCACGTCAGCCACACATAGGAACAGAGTTGTATTTTGCAAGTCCTCGGCTAGTCACAACAACAGGATGGGATTGCTCGCCTCTGACCATGTGTAGGTGTCATCCTTGTCGGGAAGAGAGGTGGCAGGCTGAGCATCAATGATATTTCTCCCTCTGTACTCCTTGAAGAAGCACAGTCTACCACACTAACCCTGAAAAAATCCACACAAGTAAGTCTAAATGGGAGATGTCCGTTGGGGGTGCATTAGCATGTTACAGCTTTACTGCTGGCTTAATTGCAAGCGAGAGAAAGGTTAGGCCCTAATGCCCTGTGGGGGAGGGAGTTGTGCGTGTGTGTGTGCATGTTTGTGTGTAGGGGGCACTTTCTCTGGTTGTCTTGGTCTGCAGGGTGGTGGGAGGCAGAAAGCATGCAGTTGGGCGTAATGTATACGGGTGTTAAGAGACTGGAGGGGGCCACTTTACAGGCTAGAGGCACAGACGCACAGAGCCACTGTTATGTCACTAGATGAAGGTGGGGGCTAACTGAAGTCTGTTTGTGTGTGTGTGTGTGTGTGTGGGGGGGGGGAGTTGTTCATAAAGGAATGGATGAAAGGAATAATTGGCTCATACGGTCCGAATTTCTTTTGACGTCGGTGGTCTGTGTTCTCGGTGCACTGCAGTAAAAACTAGTGCATGGATGGTGTGGGCAAGAGAATTCAGGACAGAGTATCAGATGATGGAAGGGCATGCTGTGCTGTAGAGGGAGGGTGGTTAGTCTCTTATCTCATGGGCCTGGTTCCAGGGAAGACTAAGGACTGCTGGAGAATTGTTGTTGTTTGACTGCAGCACCAGTGAAGACTGTGTGACATTACCAAAAGATCCCTGAAGTGAGTTAAGAACTGTGATGGACTCGTCTTTATATAAGACTACAGAAACGTCCACGGATGCAGCCCAACCAACCAGACAGATTTATCTCCACTCAGACAAATGCCTACCGGCTTGCCATGTTTAGGTTTCGGATACTGTCGCCAAGGAGACAGGATATGATAGGAATAGCACAAATGGACAGAGGGACCGATATATGAGACAGTCAGGACCATGTGCTTTGGAGCTTTTGTTCCTAGCTCCAACTTATTAAATAGACGTTTCAGCGCTTTCTAACCACTTGTATTATCTCTGTCTGGATTTGGATCAACATCAAATAACACGCTTTTTAAACGGAAAAATCTCAAGATGGGCTGTGGAGAGAAAAAGAGAGGGATAGAGAGCAAGTTCAAGAAAAAAAAACTGTAGAGGTGGCAAAACAGGGAGAGGGTATAGTGGCAGTCAACAGGGGCCGGCATGTAGAGCTCGTGGGCACCCTGCCCTTCTGATACAAGCACATGCGTTAGTGCACATTCAGGGACACACTCAGTTGCACGTGTATGCACACACACAAGATAGTCCTCTGAACAAGAAGTGGCACCTGAAGCGAGACAGCTCTGGAACAGGTCTGTTTAGCATGGATTACTCTGCTGACACAGCATAAAGGCAGACAAGCTGTAATGTAAAGGAAGGACTATAAACAATGTAATCTACACACACAAACCTTGTTAGTTTTTGCCAGTATGGCTTAGCAAATAACAGCACGTTAACAGCACGTTGATTCTCTGTAGTCTCTGAGACAATCAATGTAGGGGGGGGGGGGGGGGGGGGGTATAAAACTTCAGGCCTAATTGTTATGTATGTTAACATGACATGAGTTTGAAATATATGTCTATGACCTTGTCTGGGTGATACTTTCCTATACTTATTAAAAAAGGTTTGACAAGCCATAGGGTGACTGCTTATTGTAGTACATTCTACGCATGTTTAAAAGGTGAGATAAGGGAAACAGAGCGAGATGGAGAGAGCGATAGTCAGTTTCGAATCGACCAATGGGGTCTCAGATGATATAGCCTCCTGTCCCCCCCTCCCCCCCCCCCGCTCCCCCCCCCCCCGGTTTTTAAAGGAGGCAGATGGCAACAAATCGGGTCTAGGTGGTTTCAAGATTCCTGACATCCTAGACCTACATCTGTTAATTGTAGTTTATTCTGCCATATCCACATTCTTAATGTGCTGGACGCTTCTCCTTTTTAACTCTAGTTTTACATAATCTCTCTGTTTTAAACAAGGTTGGGGTCTTTCACCGTCACTCATCATTTGCTTTACGCTGTTGGACCGTCTGTTTGGATCATTTTCTGACGATACCCTTCACACTCCAGCATCACGGACAAGTTTACCATCGTATTACGTTCGGTATGTATCATTTCTGACCTTCTTCACTGGTAGTAAAATGGATTTGCGGTGCAGTGTAGTTTACTTTATGAAATGCTTTATCGCACTTATGTCTGTGTTGCCCAGGGGCGTGCGGACTGTTAAATGTTTGCATCATAATTTATGAAAATGTCCAAAAATTATGCTAAAAGTTATTCGCCACTTACTGGTCCGTCAATTTGAAATGAAATAGCCTAACATACATTCCAGCTTTAGAAGCACATTTTATTTAGCTTATCCTGACTACTTGAAGCATGTTCATGTCCCAATTTGCTTTATCAAGTGATTAAATGCAGGAATTGTTGATTGTCTCTATATAAATGCTTAATGAGACTTCATTGTTACTAATGTTACTTCAACCTGCGCCTGCTCACTTTTCCTAATAATAAACAAATAATGAACACGTTTTGAACAAATAAAGGTGTGCGAAAAGATTGTGTACATTTGGATGTAATGTTCGTGACAGCAGGGATCAAAGCCCGCAATGCTCCGGTTCCTTATTGTTTAGAAAAGAAAGTTAGCCTCAGTCTTCTACCATACCATTTGCTGTTGGTACGTTATTCAAATGAGTTGCTGAGGGGCACCAAGCGATAGTGCATGCTTGACTCAGAATAGACCAACTTTCCCTTCTCACATTTAGCCACAGAGCCCGATGCTGGTGGTCCTTCTTTTGTTTCTGTAAAAATGTTCTGCAACTGTCAAAAGCAAGCCATACAAACTTGTTCTTGGCCCCCAATGTGGGGATTTGAGTCATCTGGGTGTTTGTTTTTTCTCTGTCTTCTCTATGGTTTTTACAGAATAACTTGTGCCAGAGACATCAATTATGTAATTATACTTGTTAGCAATATATGCTCTTGATGTGAGCTATCAGTGCTTTTGACCACAATATTAGGTGGGAGGTGCATGCCTCAAGGAACAACTTTATGATGTATAAAATATGGTAGTCAACATCTCTGTTTTCCTCTCCTTTTCTTGCTCTCACGCTCTACCTCACTCTCTCTTATTTGCTGGTGCTGAACTCAGTAATGTTTCTCTCACATTGTTTATGAGTAAACATACATTTTTGGCCTTAGTCTCCCCGCCCACAAACAGCTGAACATGAGCAGACTAAGTGATAAGAGACAGTTTTCAGACTGACACACGTCCATATACATGTGGCCATCTGGATTTGACATGGTATCAGTTGAGATCAGCTTGAAGGTACACTGTGTTCTTTGTCAGACTAGATGCAGTCCTAGTCAAGTCACATGCCTTCAACAGAGGGTATTGTTTGTCTATGTAATGATATGTTGATAGGTTCTGTGGCAGAGGTCAAATCAGTTATTTTCTTTAAGCGAGCGGCATCTTGAACTATTTCTTTTTGAAATATTTAATAAGAAATTTAAAAAAAAATGTCAGGTAATTTTCCACGTAGGTGCAGTTAGACTGGAGGTGGGGGGTGGATAGGTAAGGATAGGACTGATGTAGAGGTTTTCCAACTAGGGTTTGGCACAACTGAGTGTTAAACTGGGCTCCTATGCAAAGCATTTCAGATAGAGGCTGAAGATGATTGAGAGGGTGTCTAGATGCCTTGCCTGTTGGACAAACAAATAAAAAGTGTGTGTGTGAAAGGGGTAGGGGGTGGTATCCTGAGGTACAGGCAATAGTGGAGGAGTTGGAGGTGCTTTAGGTTGGAGAGCGCATTCTTGTTTTTTTCCACTATCATTGCAAGAGTGCTCACTCTCGCTCTCTCTCCCTCTCTCGCTCTCTCTCTCCTTCTCTCTTGCTCTCTCTGTCCCTCTCTCTCCCTCTCTCTCACTCCCTCTCTCACTCTGTGACAGGCAACACAAGGCTGTCAAGAACATTGAGGTCCTCGTACACTGTAGACACTCACTTGTTGTTTGTTCACTAACGTGACTAATGGGTGTTGAAATGTTAGGGTTAACTTTCTCATATGGTCTGAGTGATGTTGTCTTTCTCATGTTGCTTTTACAATCAAGATCTGATTTACAGGTAATTCTGAGTAATACGCCAATAAAATAGAGCATTATGCTAGTCTTACACAGACATGATCAAGGATCTCAAGTGGGCGATCACATAGTTCCGAGAACTGGTTCCTACATACTAGATGAATTAGTAATGTCTTAGTTTGACTCACTCTTCAGGGCCTTCACAGCCTGGAATGAAGACGTGTGTGAGTGTATGGGTGTGTGTGTGTGTGCAGGCGCAAGTGTATGTGAGTGTGTGTGTTGTAAGACAGTGGAGCTCTCAGTCTGGGGGGGCATGTTGACATGGTAAGATTTTTCGGATGGTCAGTTTTCTGAGTAAACAGCCTGGAAGGAGGAAGGAGAGGGGGAGAGAGAGAGTGAAGGAGGAGAGGAAGGAATCGTCGCTCGGCTCCTGTCGTATAAGGAATAAAGTTGTTTTACCTTCAATCTTTGCAGCTTTAATCTTGTCACCTCTACGTAAACCGGGCAAAGGCTTTTGTATAGGTGCCTTGTTCTTTTTAGGGCAACTTTTGGCAAATCTTAAAACCTCCACAGAATACCAGGAAGACAAGAAAACAAGGACAAGGAACCAGTCAAAGTTCTACCAGCGTCAAGATAGAAAAAGAGTGCTAGTCAGTGTGAGTCCCTGAAAGAGAGAGTTGTAGAATGAAAGAGTCAGTGAGAAAGCTAAGACGTCAGAGAACCCTACACGGTTCAAGGTTAAATAATCTTTCAACTGTCAGGTTAGGATTGCTTTGTTGTATTGTTCGTAACCAGAGGACATGATGCTCTAGCTTTCAGGAACATTCCGTTGTTCAACAGTCCACTCATTCATACATAACAACAGCCGCTCGCTCTCCCTGTCCAGATGTCAAACATTACAATCTCCTTTTAAAGTCCAGGACTGTTTTTATTTGAGGGCACCTTCTAGGAATCGGTCTTTGGCATCCATTTTGGTTCAATGTTCTGGGATGAACACAGAGAGTGCCAGAGAGTTCCAGTATACTCGGACGCCTGGCAATCAAACCAGCATTGAAAAGATGCATTTAGACTGGTGGAACCTGAGAGTGTGAATATTTACGGAGGTAGTGTTAATGAAACGACGAGCTGCCGGCCATGGACATGTCGGATAGTGTGTTTGTGTGCGAGTGTGTGTGCGCGCGTGTGTGTGTGTGTGTGCCTGTGTACATACAGATGTATGAAGTGAAAAGCCCTGGCAGGTCAAGAAGTGAGCAAAGTGCCCACCATCAGTGGTGAAATTACAGGAAGTGTTTATCTTGCGTAAGGAGGCACAAAGTTCCTCTTGAGAGAAAGAGTTTGTTCCTTCATGTATGTTATGTTACTTCATGTGTAGACATGTGTGCACATGTAACTGACTCATTAGTACCGCCTGTAGCCCTTCCCAAGGGTTGAACATGACTTCACTTCCCTAAAGACTTTGTCTTTACAGTAAACAGAATTCTTTTTGTTGCGACGAAAGACCACTTTTTTGCTGAATGTTCACCTCTGATTCTGCACAATTGTGAATTAAAATCACTACTATGGTCAAAGAGACCGTACTTCCTTTTTTTTAGACTAATTTCTTCTCTCTCTCTGCGTGATTCTAGTGTGCCATAGAAAAGCTCTGTTTACTAGTTGTTAAACAGATCAACTGGATTTGTCAGTATCGGCTGTAGGAGTAAGGGGGTTTTCTGGTCTATCAGGCTTCGACAAACTCTATGCTATGCACACCACAGTCACACACATGTGACCGTATATGCCAGGAGTACATGAGGCCTTCAGACTTAGCCCAGCCCCCAAACAACCACCCCCTCGGCACTTTGAATTGCTCAGATTGCTCAAATTGTGCACGTGTGTACAAATGCAAACAGTACACATAAAAAACTCCTCCTCTCTTCTGCCCCTTCTCTTTTTGTGGCCCCTTCACAGTTCAGCTTGTGATCCTCACACATTTTCACATGCAGTTGTCCTTGGCCTGCACTTCTTACCATATGAAGCAACTATTTCTTATTTACTGTATCCACAATCATTTTTGGTCTTTAAATGACTTGAGGTGAACTATTTGCCTGTAGAGTGGGAAGCTCATGCGATAATGCAATAAACCCATCATTCGAAAGAAACCGCCTTACTGTGATCCTTTCTTGATTTATAAATGCAGTGCTAGTGGTTGATAGTGAGCAGATACCAATTAATGAGGTGATTCAAGCAACACAAAATTGGCATTTTTAGCACACTGATGTATGTTTGTTTGTTTGCTTGGCCATTATACTCCCCCAATAGACTCTTGGAGATCACTAACACACTTTTCAATGGCCATACACGTTCACACATGCACACACACACTAGCATGGATCCAAATTGGCGCGCTTGCTCACCAAGTTTTGGTTTTGAACCTTGGCACCCATCACTCCACTGAAGAGGGGGCAGCTGCTGTCATTTTGTCAACTCTCCTCAGCGTCTGGTGAGACCCGGCCAAGCCCACTCAAACCCTTTACACCCCTTCTCTCCTCCGCCTCAACCTCATCCCCTCTGCTGAGTAGAGCTCGAGTATCAGAGAACCACCTTCTTTTGTTTCTTCTTTCCTTCTTCCCCCATCTTCCTCTCTTAAAAAAAACAGGCGTTGATTTTCACCATGCCCTCCGCTTCTCGCATTTGCCCTCTGACATCACTTCCTGCCATTGATTTGGCCCCATTCCATACAGTATATTAAGTGTTGACTGTGTAGATGCATGAATAAAACCCATTATTGGGGAAGCACAAACTCAAGCTTTGTCTCATGTTTTCACTTGTTCTCTTTTCAACACCACATTAACCCTCCTTTCCACCTCTCTCTACCACCATCTCCCCATCTCCCCCTCCATTTGACCTACCTTCTCCCTTGCTTTCCTTTTTCTCTTTTCCCCTCTCCCTCCATTCCCTATTCTCTCCCTCAAGTAAACCACTGAAAGGTTTTGGCGGTAAAAATGGCTCTCAACATTCCGGGCATCATCGTCATGGCTGGGTTCTACGTTCTCATCTTGGGAACCGGCATCTGGGCCTCGATGCGCTCCAAGAAGGAGGAAAGGAAGTGCACAGGGGACGGGATGGAGATCACGCTGCTCGCCGGACGCAACATCAACCTGCTGGTTGGGATTTTCACACTCACTGGTAAGCAAGGGGACCTCACTGTGGTGGCTTCCAATAACATTGGCTTATACTCATGCTTCTCATCGCATTTTATATCAACATTTTATTTATGTGTACAATTTCAATGTACAATATAGAGTCTATTCACAGTGGATTCTTTGAGACTAGGTTGTTGTATCAGGCTTCAGTAAATGGTAGTGGAGTTACGTAAATGGCAGTGACATTGTAGCCAGATCTCTGCAAGACAATGCCAACAGCTCCCCCCTGGAGTCTGAACATAGCTGCACTATCACTAAGTGGAGGAAGACATTCCATATCCGATTTCTGTTTGGTGTTTTGCTGTGGTAACCTGTTACTCTCGCTTTTCTTATCTTCTCTTCTTCTCTCTCTCTCTCTCTGTCACACTCTTTCTCTTTGTCTGTCTCTCTTTCTCTCGCCTTCTCTTTCACTATTGCTCTCTTTTTCTCTCTGTCTGTCTCTTTTCCTCTCTCACTCTCTCTCTCTGTCTGTTTCTCTCCATCTCTCTCTCCATCTCTCTTTCACTGCAGCCACCTGGGTGGGTGGAGGCTTCATCCTAGGCATAGCTGAGGCAGTGTATAACCCTACCTTGGGTCTGGTCTGGGCTCTGATGCCTGTACCCTACGTGCTCACCTTCTTCCTGGGTGAGTATAGCCATCTTAGCACCCCACCATGACATCAGAGTGACAAGGCTGAGCAAAGCTGACGTGCGTGTGTGTATATATACACCTGCATATCAGTATATTTACATCACTTGTGCCGATCCCCCTCGTATCCACTTGCTGTTTCAACCCTTTGACACAAGCAAGGCCTGTTGATGTGGTAAGGTCACCAGGCCAGCGTGTTTAAAAGGCCTGCAGCAATGCGCAGACAGGAGGTCAGATCTCAGCGTCTGTTGCGGACAGAACCTTTATATCATCTTTACCAATTGTTTCAGCACCCAAGGAACATGCATGTTCTGTAGTCATGGAGAACCCTTGCTTAATTGACTTTGCGTCGTACAATCTGTTTATTATTCCTTCTCTTTTCTTCATCCTTCCTTTCATCCATTTCCCCTTCTGGCCAGGCGGTTTCTTCTTTGCCAAGCCGATGAGAGAGAATCGCTACGTCACGATGATGGACCCGTTTCAGCAGAAATACGGCAACATCCTGAGCAGCGCCCTGATCTTCCCCGCGCTGATCGCCGACGTCCTGTGGGTGGCCCGCACGCTCGTCAGCCTTGGTAAAGAGCTCACGCAGCATCACACACTCAGACGCTTGCATGCGCAATAGCACCTGCGTCAGCACATGTATGTGCTCACGTCCACATGTGTTCCTGTTTTGGGGTACTCTATTGCTCCTCAAGCATTAGATCGCCCTATTAAACAAAAAGGAGAAAGAACGTCAGGCCAATTTAGATCACTTGTCCGCAATGGATGATCTTACATTGACATGACCAATCCAATCTGGGTTGAGTATCAATGATGTGGGGCCCAAATCAAACCTTGTATTTTTCATGGTTGATTAATCGCAACAACGCTGAGTTCTACTTGAGCGCATGCAGCCAAAGTACTAATTTCTGTAGCACTTCATGGAAAAAACTCTAAATGTCTATCAGATTTGTGGTTTGGATGTGTGTCTGTCTGTTTGTGTGTCTGTGTTTTAACATTGTTCTCTTTTCCAGCGCTGTTTCTAACATGAGGTTGAGAACAAACAGCCTGTTGATTGTGAAAGACGTTTAAAAATGTGTCAAGTCTCTGGTGTCGAGAGTGAGTTTGTTTTTTTACTCAGTGTGTCCGAGCAGTAAGGCTCTCAGACTAAAAGACAACACAACTTTAAATTAAGCATCAAGCTTGAACCTACTGTATGTACCCATGGTAACGTTGAGAGTGTATTACTGAATCTGCTCCGACCACTCTCCCCCTCACAACAGATGTGTAACTAGGTGTGGTTTATTTGATCAGTGTGGGATGTTCTCACTACGTTACATTCCTAGCAGCTGTATCACGGTTGACTTCCAAAGAAGGCAGACAGGTTATGTAAAAACCTGCCTTTGCTAAGAGAATGGGTTTTGGTGAGCGTGTCTGTTAGGATGATGGTGCGCTTGTGTCTTTATGTGTGTGCTTGCTGTGTGAATGTGCGCGCGTGCGTGTGTACATACAGGCCATGTGAAACTAATATCACCCAATTATGTTGCGGGTCGCAAATTATGTGTGCGTACGTGCACTTGTGTGCCTCCATAGGTCCAGCCACTGCAGGCAGGGGATAAACAAGGGAGCTAAAAACAGAGCGAGGGCTTTTGCAGATATGTAACCATCTATTTAGCTCCGGAGTCCTTTAACGGGTATTCCTTCACTCACCTATATTTAGCCCAGCGAGGTCTAGCCTGGCCTGGTACAGCCTGGCATGGCTCAGTGACGTTAAACCCATAGAGATGAGGCTGTTCTTTTCCAGCAGTGATAATATCTCACAAGAATGCAGCCTACACCTATGCGGATTGACAGCCACAGAAGATCTGCAGACGATCTATAATTGAGCTATCCGTAAATGATTGGGGCATGGCTGTGTTTTTCACTAGACTGAACGTGAAATTGAATGGGCCCATGTGAAAATGACCTGTCTTTGTACGCGTGCATGTGGGAGTGATTTGAGTTGTCGGAAATAATCTAAATCCATACCTGGCAAAACGCCTTAATGTCAGGATGCCACAATGAAGGCCAGGGGAGATAAAAGCTCACAGTCAGACTGAAACAGTGGTCAGCGATGGTGCCGATCTGACACTTTTCTGTTTAAGGGCATTGTTATGGTGTGGCTGCATCGCTGCTGGGGAGACCCTGGCATTGAGGAAGACTCGGCAGGTAGACATGCTTTGCTTGTTTGAGTAACACACAGATTTTTTCTTTTTTTTTTGCTTTAATAATTGAGTTTTCATTCATTTTTTTCTCAGATTAATTTTTATTAATAGATTTTTTTTAACTAGTTATGGTGTCTTGATAATTTTTCTAAAGAGTTCCTTTCGTCATGTTGATGATAATGATGATGATGAGGATGAGGATGATGAGGATGATGATGATGCATCTTCAAGAGATGGTGGGAATTCTTGAATCTCACAGCCGGTAGACTGCTGAATGTCTTACTTTGCTTTATTGTTCATTTTTATTTTCAAATATATTTCTGTTTTGTTTCCTTGTCTTATTTTTGCATACATTGCTCTTGGTCTAAGACCAACAAATGACTCTTGTGAGTTTTAAAAAACAACTGTAATTTCAGTGATAACGCCACCAAAAACGCACATTCAAAAACTCCCAAGTAACTAACTGCCCATCGATTACATAACCTAATGAAACTTTACCATCCTAATATAGACAACTGTGACATATACAATCATACACCTTTGTTCGAGGGCACAGTCCCTCTCATGTGTCACTTCATGAGTGGAGCGCTCAGTGGTGTGGGGCTGTACTTAGTGCCATGCTGCGTGTGTTTCCAGGTGGGACCCTGAGCGTGATCCTAGACCTCCACTACGTCTACTCTATCTGCATCTCATCTGTGGTGGCCATAATCTACACCCTGCTGGGAGGCCTCTACTCTGTAGCGTACACTGACGTCATCCAGCTTATCCTCATCTTCGTCAGCCTGGTCAGTACCAATAAAGATTTGAACCCGACTTTATTGGAACAAGATCTACAAACCGGAAAGGAAGCTTTCCATGTACTGTCTGGAGAGCAAAAAAGCATCCAGCTATTATTTTATTCACAGTCAGTTTCATATTGACTACATATCAAGACCAGACGGTCTGGTTTATTTATAAATTTTATGTTCTGCTAACTTTGCCCTTCTGCAGTGGGTGTGTGTTCCTTTCCTAATGACCAGTCCCAGCTCAGTGGATATCTCCTTGACAGCCTTCAATGCAACCTTCCAGGCTCCCTGGGTGGGCAAAGTGGAAGCCCAAGATGCCGGCAAGTGGATTGATGACTTCATGGTACTGGTGAGTCAACACAAGTTGGTACACATGCACACACTTAGACCCACGTGCATCCCCTCACACATCTCCTCGCACCCACATATGCACACTTCCTAGATAGTTCATGACCTCTCCCATCCCTGACTCCTTGTCCCCCCCAAGGCTCTGGGTGGTCTGGCCTACCAAGCGTTCTACCAGCGGATCCTGTCAGCTTCCTCCTACACCCAGGCCCAGGTCACCTGCTTTGCCTCCTCCGCCTTCTGCCTGGTGCTGGGCATCCCCTCCATCCTGGTGGGGGCTGTAGCAGCATCCACAGGTGAACCACTCATAGCAGAACACACATGAGGCTGAGGGCTGTTTGTGTCCTAGGTCAATTTGAAGATTCTCCAAAGTCAAAGCATCAAAGCAAACCCTGCGCTGCATGGGCTACGTCTTACTTAGTATATGGGATTTCAGTCAGGTCGCAGCTCATACTGAGTACTTTTTCCGCAGAATTGTTCAGGTAGTGTTGCGATCACCAGTCTTCTGTTCAATCCCAAGAGAAGCTTGACGAGGTCCTGTTGAATGACAATCCGGAGGGTGTTTACGTCACCATTGCTAGTATTACTAGACTAGCAGTTGATTGTCATCGATTGCCCTGTAGTTTTCTTTTTTCTTCATAGTGAGCCGAGAGGCAGTAACTTTACAATGTGGCTTGTAAATGAAGACGGTTCCCTGACTGTCACCAGCTAATCCTGTTAGAACTCTGCTCTTCAGATCCTTGGTCTCCTTCTGTATTTACTATATGCACTATACGTACAGTACATTGCAGTGGATGAAAGTATCTGCCGAATGCAAACAATATGGGCACATTTTCATATTCTTCAAGTACCCCACAAACTAATTGACAAACTAAATAACGTATTTGCCGCTCCCCAGACTGGAATATGACAGCGTATGGTTTACCTACACCATACGAGCGAGGCCAGGCCGGCTCCATCCTGCCCCTAGCCCTTCACCACCTCACCCCTAACTACATATCCATCATCGGCATCGGAGCTGTCGCCGCCGCCGTCATGTCGTCCATGGACTCCGCCCTCCTCTCCTCGGCCTCCATGTTCTCCTCCAATATCTACAAGAACATCTGTAGGAAACAGGTGAGTGTGAGAATCTTGAAGCAATGTCATTTGCAGTCGGTGCAATGTTATTGAAAAGTCGTAGCAGCATTTTTGAAACCTGTGCCCAACCTAATCTTTGGCACGTGTTACAATGCAACAAGAACACCAAACTTTATCTACATCCCCCAAACATCACAAAACCAAAAGTAGGACACATCTACGGAAAACAAAGACATATTTATTATATATTTATGTATATATATATTTATTATATACAGCGTGGGTTGGTAGATGATATTTACCATTTAGCCAGATGGTTATACTGTATATACCACTACTATCCCCCACACACAAGCTACTGGCTTGGGAAAACAAAGTAGCTTTTGAGCCCCTATGTTGTTTCTGCCATGTCCTTTGGAATGTTAAACATGACAGCCAGAGGCGTGTAACAATGGAAGAATGTTCTCAAGTTTGTTTCAACTCATATTCAAATGGTGTGTCACCATATGAATTTCATATTACATAACTCGTTTTTTCCTGTGGCTACAAATATTATATTGTCACAGGCTTCTCAGACTTCGCATTCTGTATTCTTCTGAAATATCTCACCAGAAAAAATTAGGTATGTCCATATTACTAAAAACCAGTGCCTCTCTTTATGAGAGTAACTATTAAATACACGATAATATGGAACTCTCAAAGGTACTGCATCACAATATGCATCACAAATCGTGCATTCTAGTACTTAAAAGAAACCACGTCCCCGCGCTTTGGGTCCCTCTCTAGATCGACGTGAAACCTTATCTTGTATTACTACATCGCACTATAAACGGTCATACTTTAAAGCGTTCGCCTCACTTGTTTCAAATGCCCGTTATTTCTTTTCCTAGTCTTTACCAAACACACCTCCATCCACCTTACCACTCCCGCTCCACCCTTATCTATCTCACTTTCCGTTCACCATATCAACAACTTGTCATCTACTACCTTTATCCTTTCCATTTCTTTAATACGTATTTGGCCCAAAACCCCGTCACTACCCCCCTTCACTTAACCCTTTACTCCCGCTCTGGTTCCTTTACCCACCTGTGAAATTCCCTCCCTTAACTATGCCCTACTTGCTAGCTCCTTTGCCCCTATCAATCACAGACCAACGTATACCTCTCATCACACTTACACTTTACGTTTAATTTTACGCCAAACGTACGATTACTACCCCCCGCTTCCCCCCTCCTTTAACTTACCTCTACTTCGCTTTTAATCTTTCCCCAACTCATCCACCTTCCATATCCCTCACAATACAAGTCATACCTCATCTCGCCTCCCTAACCCCATCCCTCCTCAACTCACCATCTCTGCTTCCTCCTCGTTACCTATCCCTCTCTTTTCCTCCCTCCAAATTAGACCCCAAAACACCCTTCCCTCCACTGCTACATTACCCTCCACAATCCTCCCTGCCTCCATTACCAGGCATCCCACCATCCATCCCTCCCATACCCCACACTCCCTCCTTCCCAAGGCTTCAGACAGGGAAATGCAGTGGGTAATCCGTATCTCGGTGGTTGTGGTGGGACTGGCCGGCACAGCCCTCACCTTCCTGGACAACAGTGTTCTGGTGTTCTGGCTGGTTGGCGTGGACATGTCCTACACCATCATTCTAAAATCGCTTCCCATAGACTTGAAAGCCAGTCTTGGTCTCCTGCGCTGGGTTACTTTTTCAATCAAGAAATTTATCATTCTCTAACGGTTTTTATCGAGTACTCCAATAGAGCGGGGTGGGGCTTGTCTCCGGCAATGTTGTCGCTATTAGCAATAGAGGTCGAGTTTTGCACGCGGCGAGCCACACTACATTAAACGGCTTTATTATATTCCTTTCCCAGATCTCACCATTATTCATAACCATGTTACCTTCTCATTATCGGTGGGCTGGCAGGCCGTCTAAACGCTGATAGGGGAGGCGGCTTTCACGTGGCGAGTTCTTCCGCTATAGCCTCCTCTGCAAATCCACTATCGATGAGTAAGACGTAACTATTGACTGTTCCTATTGTGTCCATCCTGTTGTTCTCCTACCTGGCGTCCGTCATCTTCAGTAAGGGCCTGCTCTCGGAGCGCTGGGACGTGTTCGGCATCAGCCAGGAACGGGCCAGGAAGGTCGTCCAAGCAGAGACCAAAAACCCAGCAGTTTCCAAGCAACTGATAGACACTAGCTGTTAAGATAGGAGGTTGAAGAGGCTGGTTGTGAGTGAGAGAGAAGCAAGTCATCTTGGTTCCATGGCTACAGTCATGCAAAGGTATCTTGATAGAATTGGAATATCTTAGAGATATAAACATTATTAAAGTGGACACCATCGCAGTGGCCGCCGTTTGAGGTGTTGCAATACTGTTCAAACAAATCCTAGTTCCAGCCAGCGGCAAGACTTGTGCATTTTAGATTTTTTTTGTACGCATGAATTTTTTTATTTACATGTGTAGGTCTATGGGAATTCTTGTAAAATATTCTTCTACTGTACAGACTTTTTGATTATATTATAAGTGTATATACATACTTTTATCAAAGCTCACTAGCACAGGCAAAAAAAAAAATACTATATAAACATGTTACAGGAAGTTCTTTATCAGTGAAACAAATTCAATGTTTAAAATCTGGACAACTCATTCAGACAGAAAAACTCAAATGTGTTTTGCAAAATGTAATCCGACTATGTCTAATGAAATGCTTACGACCTGTTGGCTACTCGTGTTACCTACCATCGCCTTGGATAAACCCAGTTACCATATCAAGTAGCACAAAGTTTACAGGCTCAATGCCGTTAGTGGAGGCGAGGTGATTAGGTTCGCCTTCTCAAAACTCCATTAAAAGGCATTTTAATGCTTAGTGCGCAGGGAAATACTTTATTTGCTGGTGCGTTTCATCCCCTACCGTTACCTTGGCAGAACACACTTCGATGCCTCTCCAAAAGGGTAACTACAGTCGCCTTTGTGGGCAAAGCAGACAATTCTAATTTGTCAGCATTTCAATTTAAATTGAGTTTCGAGACCAACTCTTTTTTACATATTGAGAATGGAAAAGCAAAGTGAATGTGTGTTGCATGTTGCGACTCAGCGTGCAGCGTGTTTGTACTAGATACTGAGCCACGAGGCGCGGCTGTCCTCTTAAGGTCTTATTATAATCAAATGTAAATTGTGGGGTTGTTTTGTGAAAATAAAAATAATAAAATGCAATTTTTCGTTCTGACTCAATCCTTAAAAGTCTTGGTGTCTTCATTTCAAACCAATCTTAAACGATTCCTTATTATCCGAATGGGAATAAACCACTAGCAAGTAAAGAAACACATATGTAGCCTACATGTATAACACATACTTTTTTTTTTTAAACCAATCCACCTTGACGTGTTCAATGACTACGAATATATGAATCATACGAGACACTATTATGTATGTCAAAAAGACATGGCATTCATGTATCTAGATTTACATTTTACACATTTCCTCTCCAGGTAGAGGAGCATTAAACTCCATGAACCCTCAAGCACCCAATGGAGAGTATAGAGCTGGTCCAGTGTTCTGCAACCAGAATGAAAACCACACTGCTCCTCCTGAATCCGAGGTTCGACTATCGATTGGATTCTCCTCTCTAGTTAGTTAGTTCTCCTCTCTAGTACCCTGGTGTAGACCTTACCGGGGAGGCTTAGAAGTATGATCCCCCTGTAGTTGGAACACACCTTCCGGTACCACCGCCCCTGTCTGCCAGTCCAGAGGTACCGAGGTACTTAACATACTCATCTACCCCGGGGCTTTGCCACTGAGGAGCCCACCGACCACCTCTGTGACTTTAGCCTCGATGATCGAAGATTCCGCCTCCGGGTCCCCAGCCTCTGCTTCCTCCTCAGAAGAGGTGAGGATTGAAAGATCCTCAAAGTATTCCTTCCACCGTCCAACAACGTCCTCAGTTGAGGTCAGCAGCTCCCCGCCCGCACCATAAATGGTGTTGGTGAAGCGCTGCTTCTCCCTCATGAGTCGATGAACCGTTTGCCAGAATTTCCTTGAGGCCACCCAACAGTCCTTCTCTAAGGCCTCCCCGAATCCCTCCCAGACTCAAGTTTTTGCCTCTACGACCACCCGAGCCGCGGCACACTTGGCCTGCTGATCTCAGGAGTCCCACCAAGCCTGGTTGGCTTGGTGGGACTCCTTCAGTTTGACAGCATACCTTACTTCCGGTGTCCGGGTTTGGGGATTGCTGCCGCGACTGGCACCAGAGACCTTCCGACCACATCTCTGGGTAGCCACATCGACAACGGAGGCTGAGAACATGGTCCACTCAGATTCAATGTCCCCAGTCCCCCCTGGGATCTGTGAGAAGTTCTCCTGGAGGTGCAAGTTGAAGACCCTGCTGTAAGAGGGCTCTGCCAGACGTTCCCAACAGACCCTCACGATACGCTTGGGCCTGCCAGGTCTGTCCGGCTTTCTCCCCCACCAGCGGATCCAGCGCACAACCAGGTTGTGATTGGTTGACAGCTCTGCCCCTCTCTTCACCTGAGTGTCCGAGACACGGGGCCTTAGGACAGAGGACCCTACAACAAAGTCGATGATCGACCTTCGGCCTAGGGTGTCCTGGTGCCGCGTACACTGATGGACGCCCTTGTGCTCAAACATGGTATTCGTTATGGGCAAACTGTGACTAGCACAGGAGTTCAATAACAAAACACTGCTCAGGTTCAGATCGAGGAGGGCCGTTCTTCCCAATCACTCCTCTCCAGGTGCCACTGTCGTTGCCATCTTGGGCTTTGAAGTCCCCCAGCAAAACAGTAGAGTCCCCGGTCGGTGCACTGTCCAGTACCACTCCAAGGGACTCCAAGAAGGCCGGGTACTCTGCACCATTATTCAGCCCATAAGTTGACAACAGTGAGAGACCTGTCCCCAGCTTGAAGGCGCAGAGACCCGACCCTTTCGTTCACCGGGGTGAACGGCAACACCTGGCAGCTGAGCCGCAGGGCTATAAGCAAGCTCACGCCAGCTCATCTCCTCTCCCCGCGGGCAACACCAGAGAAATGTAGAGTCCAGCCTCTCTCGAGGATAATGGATCCGGAACCCAAGCTGTGCATGGAGGCGAGGCCAACTAGATCTAGCTGGTAACGCTCGACCTAGGCTTGGACTCCTTCCCCGCCAGTGAGGTGACATTCCATATCCCAAGTGCTAGAGACTGTGTGCATGGCCTCGGTCGTCCAGGCACCTGCCCCTGACCACCGCCCAAAACACACTACACCAGCCCCCTATGGTCCTTCCTGTGGGTGGTGGGGCTGCAGGAAGGTGGTCACACGTTGCCTTTTCGGGCTATACCCGGCCGGGACCCGGCAAGCAGGTACTCACTCTAGGCCTGGCTCCAAGGTGGGGCACCGGTAACACCACTCCGGGCGACGTAGCGGATCTCATTGGTCTTGTCATCATAGGGGGGTAGGTGAACCATGCTTAGTCTGGCTAGTCACCTAGGACCAGTTTGCCTTGGGAGACCCTAACAGGGGCTTATTGCCCCCTACAACATAGCTCCTAGGATCATCCAAGCACTCAAACCCCTCCACCACGTTAAGGTTGCGGTTCAAGGAGAGGTACGTACAATACTATGGACAATATACAAGACAAGACAACTTGCTCTGCCAGAATACATTTTATATCATACAACAGATTTCATAATCACTGATTGTAATAGTAATCGTAAACAGCTCAATAATTTGAGAAAGAAAGAATTTAAAATAAATAAATACATTCATAAATACGTTAAATAAAAAAATAACTAAAAGCATAAACAACATAACACCTAAAAAATGGGCCCTATGGTTCTTCGGGGTCTGCCTTCTTGAACTTATTCCTGTCAAGATACGAGATCTCACTGATGTATTACTGGTACGTCATCGTGGATAAGGACTTCTGAAACAAGGTAACCACTATCATCGTCAACATAATTAGTCTCAGATTGTTGAAATAATGAGGAAAGTGTAAGTGAAAGTAACCTGCCTTGAATTGGTCATGCATTACTTTGCACCTGAAAAGGTATACGTGATCAAATACTTGTATTTCAGAGTAAATTTACACTTCTCATTATCTGATGCGTCTTATTGGGAGGCTGGGTGACGATGAAGTGAAACGTCATTGTTGGAAGGAAAGGGAGGAGGGGTCTTATGATTGTCCTGATCTTAACAATGTCTAATTAGTCTCATTGGCATTCGACGGGGCTGTGATGACATATTTGTCTGAAAGTAGGGAATGGAATACAGTACGTAACCATCATTTATTTGTATTTTTACAGTAATCAAAAAATACACACGGCGGTTGTGTTGTTCAAAGATGAAATTACCAATCAGAGAATAGAACTGGTTGGCAGGCCGTGACGCTACAGAATTCACTGCGGAATAGGGCGCAGTGCAATAGTCTTGGTAGGCTACAATAATACAGACACGAAAAGCATCATATACATCAAAACGAAGAGATCCCTCTTTGATGGTAAATACCACGTTTTAATCAGTTGCATTTATCGTCAGTGATGCAATGATTGCTAGAATTAAGTGTTGTGATTTTATTCGTATGATTCGAACAAGTGTGACAGTGTTCTGACAACCCACTATAGTGTTGTTTTACCCTATCCCGATGTTGTTGTTGCTGTTTTTGCAGTAGTAGCTACAGCCAGTCTACCTGTCATAGTATTTGATATTACCCTTTCACATTTACACCTTTGTCTTCATAAATGCGTCGTTTTTAGGGCCAAATGTATTCATTTGATGGCAAAACAAAATGATGGTATCTGAAAATGTTCTAGTATTGAATCCATCCTAACGACAGGTTAGGTTGCTGTGTATAAGCAAGGCAAGTCTACCCAGATAGAATGACACACCATCATAGTAGAAGGAGCACTTGATGAGGTCATTTACATGTTTAGGCACAGCTTTTTGCATATTCATGAAAAACTGGAATTTATTTCCAAAATGGACCCGTATGTATTGGTCTGTCTTTTCGTTGGTGAAACACTAAGGAGTTGCGTGGGGGATTTTTTTCTTACTGTTTGCAGGTTTCCTGCCTGCAGGCCCCTATCCACCTTTAAAGATGAACATTTGTCTGTCACCACAGTCACTGTGCAACCCCCAATCTTTCACAGGGAAGCACAAAAACACATTGTATGGACTGTAGAACGAGTTGACATATTGATGTTTTCTGATGAGTGACTGTCACTGCCATGAACTTCCTTTTCTACGCCTCCAGATTGAACCACATCAGAGCTGCTTAGTGCCTGAGTTCCCTGAGTGTTAGAACCAGCCTAACAACTCCACAAACATTCCTGTTTGTGTAAGGTTGAGATATTTAAAATATAGTAATAGACCTTAGTGCTGTTTGAGTCTGAAGTAGATTTGAAGATGGTCTAATAGCATGCAATGGTTAAGACCTAACTAACATTTTCTGACCATTTGTAATCCTTTATGGTGAGCCATCACCAACTGCGTGCTTGTGTGTTTTCCTGCTTTTTGAGAATAATCTGTTGATTTTATACAGAAGTGTAGCAACATTAACAACTGAATTCCATTCTAGGATGTTTTTGATTTAATGCCAGGCACCTGGTGCATGCGGAGCAGTGGCCACGGATGAGACTGTGGCGTTTCCCCTCACTCCAGAGTGAAAGCAGATCACCATGGCCCCCCAGGGCCACAACACGGAGGAGGAGGAGTCTGGGGGTGAAGGACGGATGCTCCTTCTGAATGTAGACCCCAGGGACAAGCATTATCTGTGTGGCTCCTTTGCTGCTTTCACCAACATTGTGATCACCTTCCCTATGCACAAGGTCAGCTGATCAGGGAGCTTGCCACATAAGGCAGTAACACAAGGTTTATTAGTGTTTGGAATTCTGCCCCCTTGGCCTGACATAAATCCAGCCTCTATCTGTTCAGACCTGTCACAGATCAGAAAAAAGCCTTCCTGACAATCAAGACGTTTATTTATAGCCTGCTGTCAGAGATGCTTTGGAGTTACGTAAACTTATACAAAAAAACTGATTTGCATAACTGAATTGTCGACTCCTCTCCTCCCAGGTGTCGTTCCGGCAGCAGCTGTTCGGGGTGGGTGTGATGGAGGCATTCCAGCAGCTCCAGCAGGATGGTCTCAGGACCCTCTACAGAGGGCTTCTGCCCCCCCTCCTCCAGAGGACCACAACGGTGGCCATCATGTTTGGACTGTATGTACTCAACAACATTTTTTAAACAATCTTCACACCGCCAACTCGAATTTCCAACTGATTTGCAACTGTGACCACCTGGTATCTGGACTTATCTGTCTTGACTAAACATACAAAGCCTAATTTGGTTACAGGTATGAGGACTTGTCCCGTTTGCTACTTCAACACACAGGGGCGCCAGAGCTCCTCACTCGCAGTGTTGCCGCTATCCTAGCAGGTGAAGAAGAAATTTTTTTCAATACTTTTTAAAAACGTGTTATTCAATTAGCGGATGCTTTATCCAAACTTCCAATTTGTTCATTTATGATGTACAGTTGAAGATCAAGGTTCAGAAGTGTATATTGTGGAACGACTAGTATTTACTAGTCTCATCGTAAAGTAACCATAGCTTAGCTACTAGACATTGTGGGCAAAACTAACATTATGGCGCAACAGTGACATTAGTAATGCATGTTTTCTGAAACATTTTCTGTCAGGCACTGCTGAGGCCGCGCTCACACCGTTCGAGCGTGTCCAGACCCTTCTCCAGGACTCCCGGCACCACGCCCGCTTTCAGAACACGGCTCACACCTTCCGGATACTCCTTCAAGAGCATGGCGTGCGGGAGTGCTACCGCGGCCTTGTCCCCATCCTGCTTCGCAACGGCCCAAGTAGCGCCCTGTTCTTCGGTCTCCGCGGCCCCCTTAAGGATGTCCTCCCCCACGCTGACTCCCCCGCCACACACCTCCTCAGTGACTTTGTCTGTGGGGGTCTGCTGGGGGCATTCCTGGGGGTACTTTTTTACCCCCTTAACGTGGTCAAATCCTATGCCCAGGCGCAGGTCGGGGGCCCCTTTCCATCCGGAAGGGAGGTGCTGGCGGCCATTTTGAAGGAGCGTGGCGGAAGGGGGGTGCTGCTGTTCCGCGGTGTGCACCTGAACTACCACCGCTCTGTGCTGTCCTGGGGTATCATTAATGCCACATATGAACTGCTGCTCAGAGTGCTCTAACTGCCGAACAGCACGCCATGCAAAACCTCAATATGACAAATATTAGTTTGTAGAATTATTGAAATTGCTGTCGAAATTAATGATACCACATATTACAGCACATTGGCATAGCGAGACACGGTATGAGTAAAGAGGTGTCCCCCCCACCCCCCCCCCCACACACACGCGCGCAAGATGGTAGTCCTCAGGCTGGGGGATATACATAATGGCATGTAATGAATGTCATTTTGTTACCCATATATGAATATATAATTCAGACTGAACAAAAAAATAACATGGTAACAATAATCTTGTGCAGTTTTCTACTGCAGCTGTGTGTGCGTGTGTGTGTGTGTGTGTGTGTGACTTCCAAACAGTTATTTATTTAAATTTGAATGTTCAAGATGTCTAAATGTTCTGCGTCTGGAATCTGCCAAAGAGTTGTTCAGGGCGTACTTGTCTCATCTGTCATCGGTGAGAACAACACCGTTTTTATTCTAATTATTCTAATTTATTACAAAAATACTTAAGCATATGACAACATTTGACATAATTTAGAAATATGAAAATGTTGCATCATCACATGCAATCTCATCACAGGCGCTGACATAGTTCTCTGATTCGGCAGTTTTTCAAACCAGGGTTGTATGACGCATGTGATACACTTCTCAATTAAATGTATACAGAACAAAACATTCTGGCCTATTCACGCTGTTCCAGAGATTTACACTGAATAATGTCTTCACTTTACTACACCATAGCTAGAATAAAAATGGTAAGTTTGCTATCAAAAAGACTAATGACAAGTATCTAAAATTGCATATGTATTTATTTATAATCATTATCCCCACTTGATCTGAATGCCTGAAGGTGGTGGATGACATTGATAATATTATAATGGGATGAGGATGTTTCCTGCACTTGTGTGGCAACAATTCATGTCCTGTCAATTTTGGCTGTGTGCACTGTCTTGAATGAGCACTTATAGCTGCCTATATAATCAGAGTGGATGTTAAGTGCTTTGCATGTTGTGTTTGTTTGGTACATATTACAGAACTGCAATATGGTGAGTATTCTTTGACCATATTTACCTTTGATGCAAAAATAGCCTTTTAGCTAAATACTTCTGCCATTTGTACCCAAGTGAATTGCAGAAGTCTTTCCTGTTATTGAAATGTGTTTTAGTTCAAGCGCAAAAACTGCCTTCCATTTGTGCCTTGCTTATTTGCTGCAGTACATATCCCAGTACAGTGGTTGAAGTGCCACACATGTAGGTTAACATGTTATAGGAATATAAAGGATTGCTGTCTGTGTATGGTAGACTTGATTCCTTCCTGTTGCTTAGTATATTTAAATGTAACGTTGATGGATTTCATTGTGTCTCGCTTCTGTGACAATGCAAATGTTTCCTGTTTGTCAACCATCTTCTTGAATAGTCACATAAACACTGCCACTTAGTGGCCCATGAAGTTGTTCCCAAAGACAAAATGTGTTGCGCTGACATACCATACGTCATGCTTTACCAATATTGAAATAAACTATTTCCTTTGGGCCATGTCATAATGCTACAATGTTTCACCGCTGAAAACTGCTAATTGTTGCAAGGAATTGACGCTCGATACACATGACTTGATAGATCTCACTGTAAGGAAATTAAAATCAACAGACATAAGAAAACATAGCTTTTAATAAATGAGTCATTTTATAGCACATTTCACAGATGTAGATAATCTGTCAGACTGAGGCGTCGAATGAGGAATCAGGGCTGATGTTTCACTGCACAGAGCTTTTTGTCTTCATGGCATACCGTTTAAATCCTGAACCAAGTAGAAAGAAGGATTCAAATCCAGGTCATGAATTGAATTTAGCTTGTATTTTATTATTCATGCCATTCATGTAGTGCCCCTTAGTGGTAGAATGGTGTAAGTGAAAATGCAAAACAACTAGATAACATCGTAGGTACTTATTTGGCAGCCGGCTCTGATGTTTCCTGGTTAAGCATGACCACTTCCTCCTCTTCGCTGTCCGATATGACCACAACATCCACTTGAGGAAAATGGAAACAGGAAAGCAGTCTTATCAGAATAAACAAACTCAACTTAAATGACTACATTTCCCCAGATACATTCATCCATCTCACTTTTAAACCGTGTCACTCCTATACCTCTCCCACGCTTTTCCAACATCACTATATCGCCCTCATCTTCATCCTCCTCTTCTTCCTCCAGACCCCAGCTGTTCTGCAGCCCTTCCCCCACCTGGCCTGTGCCTGGAGCCGGCAGCACCGGAGACGACACCCTGACAGACCAGTGGTTAAGGACAAGGCAGACATGACAGAGGCAAAGAATTGTAAAAATACATAGAAAGAGACTTTCTCTCCTCTGTTCTAGGTCTCGGAACCTCATCTCCCAAATCCAGACATCCTGTCTACAAAACAAGCAAGCATTCTTCTACATTCACTTTTTGTGTGTGAGTGATTGTGGCATTTCTGCCTTCATCTCGTGCCCCAGCCTGGTGGCTCTAACTTGGAGGAGGATACACTTGGGATGGGGGCTCTGCTTTCTGGATGATCTCTTTGGCTTTCTCTTTGATCTCCATCGTTTCCACCGGCGTCTCTTCCTTTTTCAGCACGGTGATTCGCTCCTGTGGCATAGACTCTGCGAAGCCACACCTACCACCTTCTTTCCTGGAAGGGCAGAAGACGTTCACCGTATTTTTAGTGTTTTCAATGTGTATATAAAAGGTTTGCCGCTACTAGAATAATTCATTGCAAAAATTGTGATGATTTTCCCCCCCAAAAGACAACATCATCATTCTATTATTTTAGTATTACGTATGTCACATAAACCTCTTTCAATCTTACCTCGCTTTCTTGTCGTTTTCTAGGGCTTTGTGAATGAGCTCTGTGATTTCTGTCACTTTAACACTGGCGATCTTGCTGCACCTCAGCACCTGATGACAACGAATGCATCATGAACACCCTCAGCCAAAATCTAAAAATAAAGATGTGGCCGGAAGCCATCCCCCGTAGGCCATTTGAGCCAAAATGGCTCCTGTTATATGTCCCTCCATCCATCTCCACGCCTCCTTCCTCCACTTCCCACCCTCTGACTGTCCCTCCTTCCCACCTGTTCTTTCAGCAGCATGATGCCCCCGCTGGACTGTATGGAGCAGATCTCTCTGTGCTTGTTCATGGCGATCATCAGCAGGCCGTCCATCACACGCTCCTCCTTCTCACACGGATCCACCAACAGGTAGGTCCTGGGCACATACAGTGGGGTGTCAGTGGGTGTGCATGCCCGTGTTAAGAAGACAACGCTGGGAGAAATGTGAAAACTTGACAAAACGAAGTCAGAGAGATCAGTGATTGCTGTGACGTCTAAGAACAGAAGCGCTAGGGGGCTTACCCTTGTTGGAAGAAAGAAAAGCTAACGCAGATGGGCATGTGGTAGATGCTGAGTGGGATGGGATCCCTCTCCTCTGGACCGTACTGTGCAGACACACAAAACAAACGCACCCCCAACCCTACGGTCATTGACAAAAACAGGGCTGCACCGAAAACACTGTGTTGTCAACACAGTGTTTGTTTCTTAAGTAGCTGATGACCACCAAAGGGGCCTCACCACGGTGACCTCCTCTCCATGGATACCAACGTCAGGCCGTCTGAAGTGGCAGAGAGCGGTGATGGCGGCGACGCTGGCTGCATCCATCAGGTTGCCGTCGTGGTTCAGGACGTGAACATCAACCCTTATCTGCCACACCTTGCAAGAAAACAAAGTCACTGTTACCGAGGCAGCCATAGATTCGGTACAGGCTACCGTAAGGGAATGAAACAGACTTACACATGCACCATACACTCACACAGCTGGGGGGGCTAGATTTCATAACAAGTGGGCGGGGCATGTCACACACATTTTACTAAGAACATTATATTTAATGGCCACATCCTCAGTCATAAATTCCTGTCCCGCCCACTGTTGAAAAATCTCTGCCCCTGTCTGAACCTACCTTCTCCCCAGACACCACACATAAAGACTCAGTATCTATACATTTAGAGTTCCTCAGGCATCTCTCCAGTTGTCTGTTCAGCTTCACCAGCAGTTCAGACTGCCTGTAGAGTGAAAATATTTACAATACTCATTTTTAACTCTTGATGGTGCCGTTACGTTTGAGCGTAGGGTTATAATACTTGAGTAACTTTACCGTCCAAGCTCAAAACCAGGCGATGCCATCGGTGATAGCTCTACATTGAAAAACATTATTCCGTCCGATGGTCGGTTATCTTTCGGAACGACGAGCTCACATGAGACTTGCGTCATAACTCTGAAATAAATAAATTCGTATTACTAAGTAATTAACTGAAGTGTAGGTATCTTTTTTATTTAAAGATGTGGGGCTGAAAATCTCACCTCGTCTTCCCCAGATCAACAAAACAGCATCCATAGTCAGTGCCAAAGGATATCTTGATTGTTCTATAGTCATAGGTCTGTCTTCCATCCAGGCGCTTGGTACAATGGTAAATAGTTAACGTAAATTAAGTAAAAAATGGTATTTGTTCCTAAATACTACTTTGAGATGTAAAGTACGTTGTGCAAAACTTCGTGCAAGCTACTAGCTAGCACGCAAGTGGTACCGCATACATTCGGTTCGTACCCTCCTCCACATTGCAACTTACCTTCTTTTCTTCAATAGCTTTCAAAAGGAACTGTCGCTCACAATTTGACAACGGTGTTTCTTTCATTGTGGCTCTGAAAATGTTTCAGCTTTGTATAACACTCGGTGCCAAACGTGTGTCCACCATGGATTATCAACACATGTGAACTCCGCCAGATGAAGCAATTGTCAAACTAAAGGTTTTGAAAAATATTTCATTTATATAAGGATGGAAAATGTGTTTCATGTAAGTGAAAAGGCAATCTTATATAATTTACTAACATATATAGTTTATCTGATAATGTAAAATAAAAATCGTAGAGAACGAAAAAAGCGGTAGACATGCAACGAAATTCAGTTCATGGTGAGGACGTTTATTTTGAAATTCTCTATTCGGCCTTGCGCAGTTCGCAGTGCGCTGAAATCGCCAACTACTACTTGCCTCTTGCTGTCATCGTCGAGGGTCTTCAACCCTCAGTAACCATCAGGCCTAGCTTGATAGCTGATTTTTCCCCTCACTCAAAGTAGGTCAATACGCAGTGAAGATTGTCGTTGGAAAATATTACCAAAGAATATTTCTAGAGAAAGCCTTGTTTAGTTTGAGTACTATCACAAATTGACAAGGTTTGTTTGCTTTCACCCATTCATTCCCCAACATGCTCCATCATCGTTTGCGTTGTGTTAGCCAGCTAACTAGCATAGGCTAACCTCTGTATAGCTTAATGGTAACTTGTTAGCTAGGTAGCTGCATTATGTGATTATTAGTTCTCAGTGTGTGTGCCTTGACCACTTTCGCTAGCACTGGCTAGATTTCGTGTTTTGGATTTACAGTCATACGGTTGTTTTTGTAAATTGTCAAGCTTGTCATAGGCCAGCTTCTCTACAGTAGGCTGCAGCTAGCTGGTATATCGCGCTGGAGAGGCGCGATTGGCGCGCCTTTATCAGAGAAGTGTTGCTCTGATGATGGTGTTGGTGAGGACGTCCCGTACCACTACAGAAGCGGTTGCTGTTCCTTTTTATAGAACCACTCAGAGAAAACCTGACCCAGATGAACCTGTATAAAACACCGAACTGCCAGTTTATCTTGTATTGGCAAAAACCTGTGTTAAATGACAGCTAGTGTAATTACACCATGTTTACGTATTCGTGGTGCAGAATGTTCCAGTAACGTATAGCTAGATGAGACACATTGCGTGGTTGTCAGGGCTAGCATGGCGGTTACCTTGCATAGCATCTGTAGGGTGATTTGCACTCCGGTTCCCTGACGTTAACGTCTGAGAAAATGAGAAAATGCTAAGCAGGCCATTGATTCCGTGTATTATTGGCCACGCTTACCCACCCAACTCTAGATTGCTTATCTTAATGTAACCGAAATAGCTATTTCAATCTAAATTGTGATTCTGGCTTGTTCCAACCTTCTCTATGACATGTCAATTTCATAAAATACCAGATTACATAAGAATACAATGTAGGCAAGTCATTGCAATAATTTACAAACCCTATTTATGTACTGCTATTATATGTTTATGATATCCCATTTGGCATGTCTGTGTTCCAAAACGTAACCTTAATATTTGGGGTCGGAAGCTCTTTTTCCCCACTGACAAAATAGGGGAGGATACTTATCAAAAACCATCAGTATCCACTGATGTGGTTACCGCTCACAACTGTAAAGAGGAAGGGAGAGTAAGCTGGTTTTATCTCCTGGGATATGGAAAGATTAGTGTGTTGCATTAACTTGAGGACAGACTAAACAACTGACCTATCCCTTTGTCTGCCTGCCCCTCCTATCCTCCCCCCTCCTTCTACCCTCCTCTACCTCTGTCGCTCTCCTGCCTATTTATATCCTCGTCTTTTCCGGCGCCTCCTTTTTCTACGCTCCATCAATGATCTCCTCGTGGGTCGCACCCCCCACCTCAAACGCCTCCAAACTCTCCAGTCTTTTGCTCCCTCCACCTTCTCTTCACCCTGACCACACCCGGCCCCTACTCATCCATTTTTTTTCTCTCTCCTCTCTTTCCCTCCCTTCTCCTATCCTCTCTGATGGCCTTGCAGATGAAGTTGTGGTGGAGCTGGGCGCTTGTGCTGCTCCTGTCCTCCCTGCTCCTCTCACCGATCGAGGCCCAGCAGGAAGAGGAGGACGAGCTACTGGGGGACGAGGACGAGGGCCTGGTGGAGGATAGCGACTCTGCAGAGATGGAGACTGACGGGGAGGCTGAAGTGGATGCCAACGTCTCCTTCCAGGTCAGTCGAAGGTCACTGGATGGACTCATACAGGAAGTGTTTTTTGTGCAGCCAAAAAAGTGTTCCTTTTGTGTTCGAATGCTGACCTGGGATCAAGTTTTACATTGATGAGGAACTCATCAAATATTGTAATAACGCATACTTTTGCTGTTGGCGTTCATTTATAAGACTGAAGTGATATCTGGTTTAACCATACCTGGTGGTATGGTTAAACCATGGTGATATGGTGATATTGTCCTCCATTGATTAAACCCTTCAGGTTACTTACAAGACACCAGTTCCTACTGGGGAGGTCTACTTTGCTGAAACGTTTGATGACGGTGCACTTGACAGGTATTGGTTACTTTACAAGATTGACCTTTAAGATAGGTTAACTCTGTTTATTGAAGCCATCTGACATGACTTCCGCCTTTTAAATTGCCATTGGGTGGAGAAACGTCTGACCTTGTGTTGACCTCTACAGTTGGCAAGTGTCAAAGACCATGAAGGAGGATGCAGATGATGACATAGCGAAATACGACGGTGAGTGACGATAGAAGTAGGTGAGGTTGGCACCGACCACAGTTGTTACTCTTCCTCTGTGGTTGTGGAGTGGCAGCCTTGTCCTACTGTCCTCTGTTCTCCACCAGGCAAGTGGGCTGTAGAGCAGCTGAAGGAGAACAAGGTTCCAGGGGACCTGGGGCTGGTGCTCAAGTCCCGGGCTAAACACCACGCCATCGCTGCCCTGCTCAACAAACCTTTCGTCTTCCAGGACGACCCACTGGTCATACAGTGAGTGCTCCACCTTCACTCTGCATTTTTCATTTGCCGCCGATTAGGGCTGAGCAAAAAAAGTCATTTATTGCCTACAGTTGATACTGCTTTCCCACCGAGAGTAAACATTTCACACCTTCGTACGAGCCAAAGGAGAATGGCCTGACAGGTGTGGTAAATCACCTGAGTCTTGTAACACCAGCGTTGATCCTCTCAGGTATGAGGTGAACTTCCAGGATGGGATCGACTGTGGCGGCGCCTACATCAAACTACTGTCAGACTCGGACCCCCTGGATCTGGTACGTTATCATCTGCAACATCTGCCTCATCTTCACCTTGCATCACCATCTTCTACTGTTATTTACTTGTGTTGGAGCGGGGAACATGCACAAGAGCACGATGTTCGTTTTAGATCCCTTTGGAAATGTATAGGATGTCAACAAAACAGCCCAAATCTTAAGTCACACATAAGTCCACCTCCACATTACGGATGAATTGAACTGATGCCAATTGTGCAGGAGCAGTTCCACGACAGGACGCCCTACAGCATCATGTTCGGACCAGACAAGTGCGGCGAGGACTACAAGCTGCACTTCATCTTCCGCCACCAGAACCCCTTGAACAAGGACCTGGAGGAGAAGCATGCCAAGAGAGCTGATGTGGACCTCAAGAAGTTCTACACAGACAAGAAGACCCACCTCTACACCCTGGGTGAGGGAGGGCAGAGAATGTTCCGGAAGGGAATATAGGCTGGTTGTAAGGGAGTAGGACTGTCAATGGGTTTCCATCCAAATGGATGAATTCCAAGATGTAGATACGAGATCAAAGGCTTTTCTGTGGTTTTGAGGCTGTTTGAAAACTTAAAGCTTGTGCATGTTTAATAGCTGCCACAAAACATGACTACTACTTACTGTACATAAATGGACCATACTTCATCTTCTCTCCTGCCTCTCCCTTAGTCCTGAACCCTGACAATAGCTACGAGATGTTCATCGATCAATCCAGCGTGAGCCGGGGCAACCTGCTGCACGACGTCATCCCTCCCGTCAACCCCGCCAAGGAGATCGACGACCCCAACGACTCCAAACCCGAGGACTGGGATGAGAGGGCCAAGATCCCAGACCCTGAGGCTGTCAAACCTGAAGACTGGTGAGGGGGGAAAAGCTAGAGTTTTACACAACACCGTGTGTTGTGTAATAGAACCACCTTCATTGTTTTCTACATCTTTACCTCTTTCCTTTCATCCGTTCTTCACACTTCCAATACGCTCGCTTGTTGCCACCTTCCTACCCTTCATCCTGAGGTAATCCGTGGTGTAGCACGGCAAGGCTGTCTGTGCCTTGGAGGGCTGTCTGTGCTCTGAAGGGCTGTCTGTGCCTTGGAGGGCTGTCTGATTGTCATCCATGTGATCTCAGGGATGAGGATGCTCCTGCCAAGGTGGAGGACCCTGATGCTGTGAAGCCAGAGGGCTGGCTGGATGAGGAGCCTGAGTTCGTACCTGACCCCAGCGCGGAGAAACCAGACGATTGGTAGATACAAAGGCGCACGCACGCAGACATATAACCCTTTGAAACGATCAAAGGACTGAGCCTCCTCTCTCTCTCCTCCCCCTCCCTCTCCCTCTCTGCAGGGATGAGGAGATGGATGGTGTATGGGAGGCCCCCCAGGTTCCTAACCCAGCATGTGAGACAGCCCCTGGATGTGGGGATTGGAAGCCCCCCATGGTGAACAACCCCCTGTACAAGGGGAAGTGGAAGGCCCCTCTAGTTGAAAACCTTAACTATCAGGTTGGTAGCTCGGGAGGAGGGTGCAACATGGGAGGAGGGGCAACACAACACACACATGTCCATAAAGTGTCCTTCCTGTCCTCTCTCCATTATCTCTTCTATCAATCCTTCGATCCTTATTTGAAAATATACCTAGTACGCTCATGCATGAACCTCTTTTCTACATGTGCACTTAAAGGTGTCTGTGGGCCTGTTTCACCGTTTCTACTCTCTGAACCCTCCCATGTCAGGGTGTGTGGAGCCCTCGGAAGATCCTCAACCCGGACTTCTTTGAGGACCTGCACCCATTCCGGATGGCGGCCTTCAGGGCCGTGGGCCTGGAGCTGTGGTCCATGACCTCGGACATCTACTTTGACAACTTCATCATCACCTCCCATAAGGAAGTGGCCGACCGCTGGGCCTCCGACAGCTGGGGACTCAAGAAGCTGGTGGCCAGCGCCAACGAGGTAAACACACACACACACACACACACACACACACACACACACACACACACACACTGTACTATGCAGACCATGTATACTATCCCAACAGGTACACAGAGACTCCACTTAAAGCTGCACAGCATTTTTGTTGTAATAATTTCTGGCTAGCTAAGTAGTTGAGTTGTCTGTCTCCTCTCACTCTATATATCTCTCTATATCTCTCTCTCTCTCCATTTCTCTTTCTATATATCTCTCTTTATATATCTCTCTATATATATCTCTCTCTGTATCTCCTCCCTGGTCTGCAGCCGGGGGTGTTTGCCCAGCTGACCCTGGCTGCAGAGGAGAGACCCTGGCTCTGGGTGGTCTATATCCTGACTGTTGGGCTGCCCATAGGATTGGCTGTGCTTTTCTGCTGGCCTAAGGTACACACAACCTCAGAAAAACCTCACACAAAATCCAAAAACAAATATTAATCATCAAAGAAGGACGATGTAAAGTTCACTTTTTGCTTCTCCAGAAATCCGATGACGACTATGTGTACAAGAAGGTAGACCCTCCTCAGGCTGGAGTAGAGGAGGAAGAGGAGGAGGAAGAGGAGGAGGAGGAGGAAGAAGAGGAAAAGGTTGCCCAGGATGGGGACGTCAAAGCACCTGACAGTTCTGAACCTGCAGGTGAGAGAGGAAGAAAGGTTTCAAATATCATCCTATCAAGGTCATGGCTTCTTAATATGGCTTCCAAACTGGTTTGACACCTCATTGTAGCCGAGAAGTCATGCTTAGTTTGCTCCCCCTCACTGGCGTCTAGCTGCAGAGGTGGAGAACCCAGAGCAGGAATGCGGAGGGGCAGCTGGGGACAGTGTTGAGGGAGAGGATGAAGAGGAGGAGGAGGAGGAGGAGGAAGAAGAAGAAGAGGAGGAGGAGGAGGAGGAAGAAGAGAGCAAGTCCAACGAACCAGCATCCGATGAAGAGGTTAGTGTCTGGATTTTACCACTGAATGAATTCATAAATTTTTCCTGTTGATGACATGCAACTCATCTCACCATCTCCCACCTTTCTTCCTGTCATGTGATCTCTCCCAGATGAAGGGTGCTGACGAGGGGGCCCACAGGGCTGGGGACGGGCTTAAACAGTCCGTGAGGAAGAGGAAGGTACGGAAAGACTAATGCAGATGGAACACCCAATGCCTACGCTCTAGTTCTTTTTCCCCTCTCGTTCCTCTGTTTGCCCTCTCCCCACCTAGTGTGGGCGAACTCCCCACTCCTCAGCATGCAGTCCCTCCAACTGGCCTGGAGTCCACATGACCTGGGTACAGCTTCCCTCTGAAGACACCCCCCCTCACCCTGTCACTGGCCACGTCAGTGGAAATCAGTCCTGCCCTAGAGCCAAACCTTTTTACCTCCGTGTCCTCCCTTTATGTAACCCCCCCCCCCCCCCCCACACACACACACACACACACACATACTCTTCCTCTAACTACAACCCCAACCTATTCATCTCCCCATCCTTCACCTGCTACCAGTCTTCCTGTCCTTTCAGTCACATCAGTTTATTTGACACCGTTGATATTAGACAAGTGTACCGACCCATCACCATCTGGCTCTTGTCTGAGAGTCGCTCTCTGATAGTACAAAGACTTCCTGAGTTGCCTAGCGGCTACCTGGCTGTCTGTGACATGCTCATATCGACGGGGAGGGACGCTGTCGGGCAAGACAATAACACACCTCACGTTTCCGTGGTTACCTTCTTTTTTTTTTAGATGGGATAATTCTTTTAATTTTTTAGAAAACGTATAAAAGGGAGTTTTACAGTTCGGCAGTAATGAGTGTTCTCTCATCTTTTTAATGTTCTTAAGTTATCGAAGTTTTCAACAGAATCCAAATAAGCACTGAAGGAACATGTAACTATTTATTCAGATTTTAAAACTTCTCGTTCATGCCACTACAAGACAATATGCAGTTTTTACTTGTGTAGTTTTGCCACTGATTTGCTTGTAGTGAGCTTGTAGTGTGGGTCATGGACAGTGTGCCTGTTCACAGCTAGCAGCTCAGCGTGTGCATATTTGTAGTAAAAAGTGGTTGTCTGCATCGAAACAGGACATGACTTGTTTGTCGTTATTTATTTGGGATGTGTTTGAGCCACACCAAGCTGATAGCTGAGGTTTATCAACAAGTGATGACTCAGAGGCTGAGGTCATTCTCAGCTCACACACAAGGGGATGGTGTGTGCGCGTGTGCATGTGTGTGGAGTTCCGAACTACAACCAGTGGGTCCCCACTACTTGAACCTTCAGTTCAGCTCCGTTTTGCCTGGAAAGAGATATGGGAATCATTTGTATTCTTTTTGCTTTTTCCCCCCCTTTGTCTCAAGTTTTCTAGTTCATGTTCTGGCCCAATTAAGGCCCATTTCCCTGTTTACATACTTTGCAAATTGTACATTGCTCTTGGAAATAAAGTATTTAATACAAAACAATCAAAGGTTTGGTGGCCTTTTTTATTTAATGGATATCACAACAAGTAAATTAAGTCAGTAAAAGTATTTTTATTAAAACAAAAAGTGTCAACACAGTCATAACATTTACACATTATCTACACACAAGGCAGTTTGTCTCTTAGGTTGTGTGTAGTGGGGCATACTCAACATGCCTGAGAACAGAGGGACAAACTGGGGCACATTATACCACTGCTTAACATAAAAAATACAAAATCATTCCATTTTAAATAAAATATGAGATGCACTGTGTTTTTGTGTAGTGGGACCTTCCAGAAATTCCCTTTAAATCTACTGTTAGCACCCAAAGTGAAATAGTCCCTTTCTCTACTGTTATTTGTCTACTCTCCTGCTTATATATAAATCTTTTAAATAAATAAAAAAAAACATCTGCTTACAGCCTTCCAGAATCCATTTTTTCCTAAGCCGGAAACAATCTTCCGGTCAGTACATGACTTGGCTAATGCACATATCCAGACAGAGTGTGGTCTGGATGTCTTGCAGAGTGGGCTCTACAGGTCAGAGTGATTGGATCAATAGCACTCAAGGCCTATTTACTCCTCTTTTACAGTTTCAGGAAGGGAAGGGCTCTGCCAACCATCCTCTCCATCTCTTCTCTCTACTCCTCAGCTGGGATGGAGGCTGCCAAAGGATATCCTGTAGTGTCTGAACTCTGGTAACCAGCATTGAGTTTAACACAACGTTTTAAGCCTGCAACCTTTTAATGTGCAGCAGGTAACATTACTGTATGACTATCTGGAAAACACTTTTACACATCAGTTTTTCTGTGCTTGCCTCCTACCATACCCATCCATCCATCCATCCACAAAAGAGCCTTACACTCTTGTCTAAACAAAGGCCTGAATTCATACTGGATGTGTACCAGCAGTAATGATACACAAGAACATATTTGAATGAGTACATTAGTAGCTCAGTCATCACCTGAATCATAGTTGAGGCCAGTAGTGTTCAACCAGTGGGAACACCTGGCTGTGAGACGTGTTGTCACTGTAGCTATTAGTTAGCTATTGGCTAACATCAAAGAAAACAAAGCAATCTCATGGAGTGCATGAATAGTACGTTAATGAATCACATTTCCATGCTATTCAAATATCTTAGAATTTATATTCCATAACACTGTCCAGTCCAATCTCCGATCTCCATCTAACCAGTTAAATATGAAAGACATCATTAGGACAACAACATGAGGTTCCATAGACATACAAGAGGGTAAAACAAAATAGATTGTAAGAAAAGTTAAATGAAGTCTTAAAGTTTGGGTTGATGTTATGAGGTAAAGGTCAATCAGGGATAAACTGGGCTCGGGTGCCCTGTTAGAATACCCTATCAACAACTCACTAATTTAACATGACTTGATTGGCCAAGTTAATCTAGGACTGCAGCCAATCACATCATATAGAATGATTAATTACCTCATGGGAGGAGGAAAATGGGCATTTCCACAGTATTCTTACAGACCTGGGTTATGTTGGTTCAGGAGCAGAGATGGATTAATTACATGATGCATATAAGCCTCTAAATTCAAAGGACCATCAACATCTGATCAAGAGCGAGTTCCCCCTCTAGCGTGATGGCAAGTTAGAAAACAGCCAATACTGGATCATTTGTTGGAGGTCACTTCAATCTAGGCTGTATTTATGTTTTGGGATTCTAGGATGATTCTCCGACGTCGGTTACTTCCGTTTGCTTTTGGTGTCCGTGGTCTGGAACACGCTGGAGGCCGACATCAAGTTCTCAATGTACTGGCCCAGAACCTGGTTCTCCGACTTCAGCTTGAGGTTCTCCTCCTTGACAGCATCCACCCTTGCCGACAGGTCTATCGGACAAGACGAGAGAACCCAGGGAAAGGTAAGTGTCAGAGAGAATTCAGAATATCTGTTGAACAGACTCAACTGGAAGAGGAAAAACTATTTTCTTCTTGATTGTGTTCCCTTAACATGAATGTGCTGCTACTGCCAAACAACTGCCTAAAACTCCCCTGACTGAAAGCTTTGGCAACACTAGCGGTTGGGCTAATCTGAGAGGATGGACGGTTTCTGGGGAGAACCGGGGCTTTTTAGTCTTGAGTTTGGCTGGACAGAGACAAACGGAGATGCATTTAGGTGGCCAGTAACGCTGTGCGTCTACTGATAGACTGGAGGAGTGATGAAGACTAATGAAAGCAGGAGAGAAGGAGGAACGATAGCCATGAGCCAGAGAGAGAAAGAAGCGCTTGCAAAGGTCAGTGCACAGTGGACTAGAAGAAGGGTATTTAGGAGGAAGAGGAGGATGGAGAGAGACTGGAGTGGTTTTGTGCTTATCTGGTATCAGGGACAAATATGAAAGAGCATGACGCCTTTACCTTCCAGTGTGTGTTGCAACTCCAGAACCTGGTTGATAAGCCTCGTCTTTTCCTCCACTTCTACTTGGTTCTCCATGTCTCCTGGTGTGTACAACACATGCTGTTAATGTGACCTGACTGGGACGCACACATCCCTCACTTTTTAATACAGAATCAAAACGCAGACGAGGCGTGTACATTAGTTGCTTGGTTACTTACCATCCATGTCGCAGTTCATGGCGAAGAGATCGTTGTCCTGTTTGATATACAGGGCTGCAGTTCCTCTGTCCGCTGCATGACACAAGACAATAACGTGTCAGAAGTTCAGATCAACAGCAATGGAGATGTCTTTTCAGTTAAACACATCGCAGACATGCTGAGAAGTGACACGCCACGGGCCACCCTGTATATTCCTAGACCAAAACAGGAGACTTCAAGTTCAGTCTAACTGTGTCGCTTAAAATGCTTCGTAAAAAAAGGTTAACCGGCAGGCTGACGACTTCACAAAGAGTAACGTTACACTAGAGTCGGTAAGCAGCCCCAGCCCTGGTACAGATAGCTACGCTAATAAGTGCCTTTTTATACTTACAGTACTACTGTAGTATGTCGTTTAGTTGTTGCTCACCATATCCTAATAGTCTCGATATACTTTGTTGAGAATAACCTTGTGTTATACTGTCTTGTCCATTTGATAAATGAATCCCTTCACATTGGTGTTATGCTAACTAGCTGGCCAGCTAGACTAGCTTGCATGTTGGACACCGACACATCACCTCGCTGGTATTGACGATGCGTCCACCTTATATCAAACGATATTTACTTAAAAGTGACAATGATTGGTAAAAAAAATAAAAAATATAGATCAGACTGTCAAATAAAAAATAAAAATTGTAAAATGATGGTGATAGAACTCAAGCTGGCTCACTTGCGTTCTATATCAGAAGTTAGCTTGCTAGCCACCCGGGCCCTGTTGGGCTGCAGTAGTGAAGGCAATTCGTCTTATCCACTAGCCTTGCATTTAGACTAGCAGACGTAATATTTACATGGTGAGACACGTAGATAACTTAGTAACCAAGATAACATCAATGTGAGTGACTTACCCGTTTGATATTTGATGAATATTTTTGCTAGTTAATGGAAACCGTGGCCGGTTAAGGTGAGTATCGTTGTAAGACGGCACTGCGGGTTTCCTTGCCTGACAGTGATGATGGGACAACCTGACTCACTCTCACTGGTCGGGTGCAGTTTCCTGTGTACCCTACAGAGCGCGCTACGGTTGTGAAAACACACTGAGCGACAGTCACTTTGAATCTGAACGCACCCTTAAAACGACCACTCTTGCGATGTGTCTGAGACACTGAGAAATAAGGTGTGTTTTTTTGTTTCTTCGTGTGTCTTTATTTGAGTAATTATGAGTACTAACTAACGTCTTAAAACTAGTCCACCGCACGCACGCACACACATAAACACAGTCACACGCTGCCTTCCGAAAATGACAGATGCTTAGGCGTCTTCCTGCCATTCCCCTGATGGGCGAGTAGTGCACTGCCGGACTGAGCGACAGTTGGCCGAGCAGAACCAGGCCCCATCATGGCCACCAGGATCAGCGCGGAGCGTTACGGGACGGTGTCGCTCCGCTCTGCTCAGTGGAGCCCATATGCTACTGCCTGTAGCCAAAACGAACCCTGGTGAGGGGGCTGTTTGGCCAACTACGACCGGCCTGGACTGGCTCGTACAGTCCTAGACACTGTCAAGACAGTGTTACTCGCATGCTGTTGCTCCACACATTGTACTATCAAACGTCTGTTCGTGACATAGCTTTTCCTGTTTCTTAGTCTACGCCCCTTCTGCTTTCTCTCTGTTCGTCCATTTTTGTGGGTCTTTTAATCTATGGAAAACCTTGCTTGTGTCCCGCTGTTTAATTGGGCCTTGTGCTGCTCTCAAGAAATTATACTTCCAATTTGTACCCTGACCAACACAATCATTATTTCACCCATTGAGTTAATTACTTACCTAATTAGGTCTAGTTGCTCATTTAGTCTAATAATTTGTCACTTATTTAATGTTTGTGACTATTAGTCTCTCTAGAGCTGGATTGTTGGGCAAGTAACTAGAATGCTTGTGTAGTGATGGTGGATTTCATTGTAGCTAGAATTCTCATAGACTGAGTACATCGTGTGTATTTTATCACATTTTAAGAATGTAGGACAGAAAATGCTGAAGAGGTTTCATCTGAACGTGAAGATTGAGACATGGGAAAGTTCTTTACTCCCTTGATATTTTTCTCTCTCCCCAAAGGTCTAATAGGACACGGTGCTATCAGCATTGCTCAGGTGTACAGGCCTTCACATATGCAATCTTGTATTTACTTCCTCCGTATCATGACAAAGCATTGATTAGCCTGCGACAAGGAGAGGAGGAAGGAAACTGAGCTTTCAACCTGTCTGTGCTGAGTGTGGCAGATACTGTAAACTAGGTCACATCAAGTAATTAGGCTCAAGGTACAGAGAAGCGAGGGCTACAGGTGTTCAGGTACAGGTGTTGATTCTTACCTGTGTCGTCAGCTAGCGAGATGTTGGTGAAGGTTCCATTGTCTTCCTCCACCTGGGACTCCATGGCTAACGCTAAAGGCTAGCTCAGAATACTTTCTCTTCCTCTCTAAATTCGCAGAGTAGAATCTCTTTCTTTTGTCTGTCTTTCTTGTTCAGACGGAGACTAGCTTTTCAATAGCGTGCTAGTGATAACCTCCAGCCTTGCAGAAAGACTTGATGACCTTCTCTTTCTCTCGCCCTGTCTCTCTATCTCTCTCACACACACATTCTCTATCTAACACACACACACACATTTTCTCTCACACATACTTTTTCTCTCAATAACTTTCTTTCTTTGTTTTCTTCCTTGTTTCCTTGTCAGGGTCACTCCACTGCCTCTCTCTGTTTATCTACCTTTCTCTCTCTGTCTATCAATGGCTTTCTCTTAAACACACAGACATACACACACACCAAACACAATCACACACACTTCATAGTCCATGCCCCACCCTGTGGGACACCTGTTCCAGTCAGGCTGCTCTGTCTCTATCTGAATTATTTATGTTTCCACGGTGACCAGCCCTACCTGACTGGTGGCTCGGGTGACAGAGTTGTCGTGGGAACGAGTCACCAAGGCAATTCATTGGCCAGAGTCGGTGATTGTTCCTCGGCTGCTCAGGGTTCAAAGTTCAAGGTTCAACAATCCACTGTTGGTAGAAAAGCTCAGTCACAAGTGTCATTTGCTGAAACCACACACCCACACACTTGTGCATGCTCGCTTGATCACATTAACCAAAGAGGCGAAGGAGGAAGTGTTAGTATACAGAAAGGTAAACAGGCTCCACAAACAGATTCTCTCTCCCTCTCTCTCTCTCTCTCTCTCTCTCTCTCTCTCTCTCTCTCTCTCTCTCTCTCTCTCTCTTATGGTGGCACACGCAAAATACCTGATGTATTGTATTCAGGTCCAAGGAGCATTGTATCCTAACTGTCATAGTTCTGCTTATCTCTTACTATGTAATGGGCATACACTAGCAAGAGAGAAGGCAGTCTTCCTTCAGATATTCTACTTACGCCTATCCAAGTCCCATTTTTTTAAATATCTGTTGAAAGGAGAGAGGTGACCATTGTCACCACGATGACAGGAATCTGAGGCGTAGTGACAGTGTGCTCTCTGGTGGCAGAAAGCGGACACTGCAGATGACAGTTGTCATCACCATCCTTAACCTTTCTAGACATGTCAAGTGTCTTTAAGTCTGAGTTCTTGGTTGCGTGTTAGGCTATTGAATGGGAAGACCAAACTGGAAGACAGGCAGGAAGAGACAGGTAGGCGGGCGGGCTGACGGATCAACTGGCTCAACATCTTGATATTCTTCATCATTAGTTCACACTGACACTGTCAAATCAGGTGTATGAGAGATGAAAATAGACTGTGCCACAGAACGTCCAGACCATCTAAATTACAGAATCATGTGTTACTATTGTTGAAAACACTGTGTTTGGACAGGATCCGTTTGCCCATAAAGCTTAGAGGAAACTGGCATTTATAAGAGAGCAATTTCACGGTGGAGGATTGCTGTTAACACGCGAGGTTTAGTGATAATCTAAACCGTGCCTTGGAATTCTGTGTGTGTCGGCTGGCAGTCCAAACAGTCGGCATGTTTTGCTGGGCTCAAGTTTGAATTCTTCCTGATGTCTTTTAGTGGTGAGGCTTGGAACAAGCTGGTTTGTCGTTTGTGTAGGTGGATGGGTGTGGAGTGGAAGGTGTGTGTGTGTGTGGGAGGATTGGTGGATCGATGTGTGGTTCTGTCAGTTTGCCTTCCCTGAAAGGAGCACAGTGGAGAGTGTGTTTGTGCAAAGGTCCCACTATATGATAAAAGGATGCTGTGTAAGTGTGTGTGTGTCTTGATACAGTGTTGTGTCCAGCTGTCCAGACTTCTGCTCCAGCACCTGCATCCCTTCTGGTCCTCACAGCCAGACTGACCTCCACTTGACCTGGAAGCAGGCCAGCCCCCTGGCGGAGGGTCTCGCCTATTCACTGCTTCACTGTCAACACCCTACGCCAACATGCTCCCCTGGTGTGGCACGGGGTGTGTGTAAGTATGCGTGGGGAGTTTACGTGTGTACAGTGAGCACCTGTGTGTGCCATGTGTGAATGCATGTGTTTGTCTATGTGGGTGTCATGCCTGTGTGTGTGTTTATGTTTGTGTGTGTGAAGCTTGCATATTAGTTAAATTAAGTTATGGGTGGTACGTTTGAGGTGTACTGGACAACTTCCCAGCTTTCCAGATTGGCTCCTGTCTACCTTCATCAAACAAGATGGCCGACAAACTACCCATCTGCCCAAGGCTAGAACTGAATTTGTCAAAGCTCTCCATCTATTAACCAACAGTCATGGTTCATCAGACCTTGGTCATAACCAGAGTGGCTCATACCTGCCTCCCATTGGGTTGTGGAAAGCATAGTAAGAAAAGAAAGGCAGAGCTGATGGTGGAAGAAAACAATGATGGATTGTTCATTTCTCACATCTCGGCTTACATTAGAGTTAATTATGTGTGGGCTTGATGGACAGAGAGACAATGTTTGAGGTATGGAGAAAGAGAGGGACGAGTGAGAGGAAGGTACAGAGAAAGAGGGACTGAGAGAAAGGACTGAGAGAGGGACCGAGACAGAGGGACAAATAAGGAGAAAGGGACCGAAAGAGAGAGAGGGGGACAGAGAGAGAGTGAGAGGGATCGAGAAAGACAGAGAGAGAGAGACATGGGGGAGGGGGCGGGGGTTGGGAGGAGTAGAAGAGGATGAAAAGTGGGCTGAGTGGACTGGTGGATGGTGTGACTGCTCTCTCTGTGGTCCCCTCTCTCTCCCCTGCTACTCCACAGACCAGATGCCCACTTTGGCAAGAGTGCTTTGCCAGAGCAACGCCAGGCAAGGCAAGAGGTACACACATACACATACACACACACACTCATATTATCCACTCACACACAGAGAAACACACACATGCACGCACATTATCCACTCACACACACATACAGGGAGAAGAAGAGGCTGTAAAAGAGCACTCGTCCATCTGTCCATCCCACTGCTTATCTGGCACTGAGGACATGGGGTGTGTGTGTGTGTGTGTGTTAGGTGGGAGGGGGTCTCAGAGCAGTCTTAAAAGGCACAGCCACAGTAAGGCCCTGCAGTGGACACGATATTACAAGGAGTTACACTGCCCCCCTCTGACACATAACTGGGAGACCACAAGGTCCAGTGTAAATATCGTTTTTAATGGATCTTTTTCATACAGTTCCTGTTCTTGACTGTGTCATGTTACTTACTGGATGCAGACAGTTTCTCGTACAGTAATTGTCTTCTGATCCCAGTGAGCTTTGCTGAATAGACAGAGGGGATGTTGTGGATGATCCTGTGAAGATCCACGAGCTACTCTCATCCAATCAGAATTAAGCTGCTCACTGTGTAACAGGATGATGACCTATCGGGGGTCAGGATGGTCTGTCCATACCACATTCAAAACACAACCAGGTCTCTGAACGGTTGATCCCTCTTTGCAACACCACAGGACGGTTTTCTCTCATCTCATCTCACTCATACTCTCACCCTGTCTCATTGTCCTAATTGCTATGGAAACGCCTCATGGACCCCGCAACATGGATCTTTTGGCTCAATAATGAAGCGTCTACTTGCTCGGCGTATCTGGCAAAATAAAGCTTGCCCAGGAAGTGACATCACAAGCTCCCCCTCCAAACCACATAGTGGCCCCTCCCTTCCTCACAGTCCTCTTTCACGTGATTGGAAGAATGCCCACTGGAAGGCAAGGATGAGGAATAGGATTGTGATGTCACACCATTAGGCTTCAGGAAGTGATCGTTGTAAATCCTCCCATTAAGTGCTAAAGTGAAAGGAGATGAATGAAACTATTTTGACAATGAGTTTCCATGGATACTTCGTAGTCTATTTTACGACCCTATCTCTAGCCGTTAGTGTAAAGGCAGCAGGTGAAGGGGGCGTGTGTTTTTAACTCTTTTAAGCCTGCGAGGGGCCGTAAATGTTGCTGGGTGCCATAAAGCAGGCCTGGAGATCTGAGACAACTATTTATCTTGGGGAGAATTTCCTCCTGGTCCAGAGCTGAAGAATGTCTTTCATCAGAGAATGAAAGAGGAAAAGATGGAGAGCAGAAGGAGCGAGAAGCCAAGGTTTTCAGGAGTAAGAAAGGTAAAACAGGTAAAGAGATGTGACAGGAAAGAGAGCGGAACAGGAGGAGGCTGTTAGAGTTGAGAGTGGGATAGAGACAGGGGGGAGAGTAGAGAGGGGAGAGAGGGGAGGGATATGTGAGGCTCACTGCACACAGAGTCAAGGGAGTAGAGCCCATTTGGCCCTGATTCTGAGAGGCCTCAGAATGGTTGAGGAGGTGTCAATCCTATTGTGACACTCGCACACACACACGCCACACGCAAATGTACACACCTCAAACACACACACATGCACGCACATACTTAAACATACTAATGTTTAAACACAACAGATCATGTCCTTAAAGTACCCTGCAGTCATTATTGTCACAACCAAATAACAGAGATAATCAGCTTTTGGAGTGTCTGAGTGTGTGTGTGTGTGTGTGTGTGTGTGTCCCTCCATACAGCTCTATCCATTTACTAATTGATTTGCCTTTGAAATATTCAGCAGCTAGCGGGCAGACAAGGCGTTTGAATGGATGTGTGTTTTGTCTCTCGTCATTCACCCACCCCCTTTCTCTCTCACACACGCTCTCACTCTTCCTCTCCTCTCTCCCCCTCTCATCCTACCTCTTAGGAATGAGTTTCTCTCTCTCGGACTTTCAGGAATATTTACTGCTTTGTAATTCACAAAGACTCGTAAAATAATACTAAATTAGCAAATTATTACATTTCACTTTTGAAGTAAATGTAAGGACACTGGTTACTTAAGAGTGGGCATATCAATTTACCCTTTCGTTTCTGTGTTCCTGTGTTTCTGTGTTTGCATGGATGTGTATGTGTTTGTTTGCTTGTGTCCCAAGTTGTAATCAATCATCCTACTATTCTCCAGTGATCCGATCTACTCTGCTCCATGTTTTGGCAAAACCCATGAAAAGCTACAGTGTTGCTTTATGATCTCCTTCACCAGCCTTTTCTCACCTCAGCCCTTCTCCTCTCTTCGCCCTCTCCCCCAGACTACAGTATTCTCCTTACTCCTTTCTCGTCCCGCTCACCATCTTACACACACTCTGTAAAGAGAGCAGTCTGACACGCTCACCTACGCATACTGACGCAGAGTTGTGGAGAGTTGCACTGAGTGCATTGAGTTACAGCTGAGTGTTGAATAGCTTTTTTTTCTTCCTGAGGCTTTCCAACATACTGTTTCTCTTCTACACTGACTGTAGAGTAAAAGCACAGAACAGATGAGGTTGTTTGTGGCTTTTCTTGCTTTCGTGTCATTTTGTGAACCTTCTGGACCACCTGTTGTGGCAGGATTGACAACTTGAAAACTTCCTGTGGTGGAAGAAAACTGCAGTTGTAGCTCTGGAGTTGTTCCTGTTAAGGGACACTGAGTGTGTTGTTTTTGTCCTATATCACTGTGACTTGACAAAAAGGGGAAAACAGTCATTTGGGAATTAGATGGGTTTAGCAAGGGGGTGTGTAGGTGTGTTTGTGGTCATTACATCATTGCCTGCCCTCTTGGTGCTAACCCAGTCTGGCCAAAAAACAACTTTATGACTGTGACATCACAGCGCCTTGGTGAGGTCAGAAGATTGAGTCGACACAATTCTGATATTGAATCTTTGTGTTGTGAGGACGGGTCCATCAATGATTCATCCACTCCAACCTATCAGCACCATATGCAATAAGGCCCTCGTGCGTGTTAATGTTGGTGTTAGTGTACGCTAACATTTTGCATGTTAAGTACAGTGATTACGATTCAAGGAGTTCGTCTGTCCTGCTAAGCACTTGGGAAATGTAGATCAGACAGTTATATTAAATGGAAACGCCTCATGTCTTACTGTCTTATTGCCTGAGAAATCTTTTGTGTGTGCGTCTGAGTGTGTGTGTGTTGTGTTTGTGAAATTAGCATATCTTTAAAAGGGAGAATATGGAGCTCCTTAATGAGAGAGGCCGCAT
>BROE01000012.1:10373074-10390574 GCA_036571765.1 Plecoglossus altivelis | reverse complement strand
ATCAGCCCCATTCATGAAGAGATACAATAAAAAGAAACTGATTTCACACTACCAAACCAGAGAAAGACCATGTAAGGTCACACTCCACATTTAGAATGGCTATAAATACACAACCTAATGAATGGCCATAAAATCACATGAAGATTTAAAGTGTAGTAGTCAATAACTGTAAGCAGTAAGAAAAGTAAGCCATGGAATGTCATTACATAAGGTCTACACAGACATCACTTATGACACATCAAGTATGTATCGAGATTTAGGGCAACTCTCCGAGAGTTCTGTGCAGGGCAGAGACCAGGGGTGAGGGGTGGGGGTTCGGTGGGGGGCTACTGGTCCATGTGCTGTTGATCGAATGTGTGGGGTGGAGTGGTGCGCTCGAGCAGACAACAACATTCGTGGTCACTTTGTAAGCCGACTGACTTCGCGCACACCAGAATACTAGCGACTCAAACACACACACCCACAACAACACACACAACACTCACAACACCCAACACACACACGCACACACATTATGTCTACCAGCGTATACCGACGCGCCACCCCCCCACACACACACACAAGCACACAATTTGGCATGCAAGCTAATGTATGCGAGATTTAGGGGCAACTCTCCGAGAGTTCCTTGTGCAGGGCCGAGACCAGGGGTGAGGGGTGGGGGGGGGGTGTGGGGTGGGGGCTACTGGTGTCCATTTGTGCTGTTGGAGTCCGAGATGTGTGGGGGTGGAGTGTGTGCGCGCGAGCAGACAACAACATTCCGGTCATTCCTTTTGTGCTAAGCCGACTGGACTGGGCAGCAACACCAGTTACAGCGACTCACACACACACACACACACACACACACCACACACACACACACACTACACACACACACACGCACACACCCACACACACATCACAGAGGTAACACACACACACAACCAGCCCACACGCCCCACACACACACACAAGCACACCGATACACTTCCAGGCCAGCAACTGGTCTGTTCAAAGTAAGCCAGATGCTTGAGTCAGTTCCCTCTGTGGACTGCCATGACTGCACAGTGCAGGATGCTCAGAGGCCTTGTTGATGGTAGGTGCTGATGAAATCCTCGGAAATAGTTTACAGACAAGACGATGGTCTGCGTGGCTCGTGGCGATCGTCTGCGCTCATTCTCATTGTGCTGTCACAGCGGAGAGGTAGCGCGATCCCAAAAGTTTTAGAAAGCGAACAAGTCACAGAGGGGGAAGAGGCAAAGAGGAAGGAGGGGAGGGTGTCATGCGGTGGTGCGCCAGGCCAAGTGGAAAGGTTTCCTACAGTTGGGAGCCATCCCCCTCCCCATAGGGAAAGAACGGCCCGGCCAGATGCAGAGCAGTGTTAACGCAGATCGCTAAGCACCCTGAAGAAGAGAAACAAACAGAGGAAGAAAGACACAAAGTAGTTCTGTCTATGACATCACACTCTGTAAGATCGTGGAACTGACAAACAGTAGTCTTGGCCTAGGTAAACATGTTCTGCTGCAATGTGTGACATCATAATTGCCAGTAATGGCTGCAACTAGCGGATGGGAAACAAACTATTAAAGTACATCATAAATTCTCATTGAAGCTGGAACTATTAAGCTATTAGAGTGGATCCTTCTCTTCGCTGTAGCCTGGTGTGACATGGCTGGTAATCCTTTTTTATGTGCTATTTGCCTTCTGACTGGCTTCTCCTGTTGGGTGAAGGCTGTAATGTGTGACCAGCAGGGTCAGAGGAGGACGAGTTTCAACATGCCCCGGGTCCATTTCCTGTCTGCCTGCCTCTATCTCTTCCTGGGAGAATTTGCCCCCCAGGCATTTCGAATGGGCAACATAGCCAAACATACACACAACAACACTTGGGCACAAAACACACATTCACATGCATTAACACTTCCCCATGCGCTGATTGTGTGCAGTAATGCTCCTCAAGTATAAGCAGAAGTGATAATAAACAGCACCAATCACAATTAAATGCAAGCATCCACAGGCTGTACATGTACTGATGGTTGTGATGACTATGTGCATGTGCCTGTGCTTGTGTGTGCGCCTGTGTGTGTGTGTGTTTATGTGAATACGAGAGAGGGAGACTAGGAACACATATGGCCGGAACAGTCGGACATGGAACTCAGAACTCCCACATGACACAGCATATAAAGACTACAGAGAGAAGTCTAATACTACACTGCTCTGAAATAAACTCACTGTGTGTGTAGATGTGTGCATGTATGTGTGTGTACATGAGTGTGTCCATGTGTGTGTATATGTGTGTGTACACGTGTGTGTCTACGTGTGTGTGTCCATGTGTGCGTTTATGTGTGCGTGTGTCCATGTGTGTGTATATATGTGTGCGTGTACGTGTGTGTGTAAGTGTGTGTACGTGGATGTTCTTCTGGTAAGGGTTCTGATCCCTCCATTTCTGCTAGAGATTCAATTATAAGTTATTTTATATTTACATTTAAAAAAAGTCAAATCGAATGCTTAGGCTGTTGATGAAATCATACATTTTGATCCCCACGGACACCTACATGGTAGGCTCAGGCTTTTAATAGGCTTTCAGTTCACTCCTAATCCAGCGACATAGATTTCAACTCCGTGTTTTCCTCCGCGCCGTCGGGCTACTCACAGCCTCTAGCTGGTTTTTACTCAACTCTTGTCCTGATATCACTCCGCTGGCATGGAGGAGAGGACTTGATTATTGTGATGGTGGCAGGCAGCAGCTTCTAGCGACGAGCCGAGATCACGGCGTCTCTAGGATTTCCGTTCGCGTCCCTCGATACGGACCGGGACGACTGGACTGTACGCAAACCTTTTTACCGGACAGGGATTTTTACCGACCAAACCAATGAGATGCAAGTTCACGGTGCAACTCCGGAGCCCGTTCGCTTCAGACAGCAAAACTTTTTCTCAAAGGACAACACAATAAAACGGCGAGCTCGCTACGTCGGGTTGTTGTGTGAATGAGTGATGACTGCTTGTAGCCTAATATCCGGATGTTTCCTTTGGAGTTAAAAGTGTAGCGGCAGTATTGAAGTGTGGACCGGCTGCATAGCAAGCTCTACCCACGCTGGGGGTGTTTTGTTACCTGTTTTCAGGATCGAGAACGATGTTGTTGTAAACAGTATTGAATGGTGGAACCTCCACGTACTGTCCCGGCGGAGGGAAGCAGCATCGGTCACCGTTTGCTACGGTCCTTTGAATCCCCCCTCTCTTGTCTCTGAACAAGCTAGCTACTTTCTCACCCCTGTGGAACAATCTAAACGAGGTGAGGGGGGCTTGGGAAAAGTTCTTCCAAAATACCAGCCTTTTGGCTAGAGGATGGGGGACTTTGCATCCCCCGCTGCCGCCAACGGCAGTAGCATTTGCATCAATAACAATGCCATGAACAGCGGCATCAACCCGAGTGGAAACTCTAACAATGTGGGCATTCCGAAACACAGCACGGTGGTCGAGAGGCTACGGCAGCGGATAGAGGGATGCCGGAGACACCATGTCAACTGCGAGAACAGATACCAGCAAGCTCACGCCGAGCAGCTGGAGATAGAGCGCAGGGAGACGGTGAGTCTCTACCAGCGGAGCTTGGAGCAGAGGGCGAAGAAATCCGCCAACACCAAACAGCAAAGTAAACAACAAGACCCCGACTCGGCCTCGACTACCGAGCAGAGAAATAACACTCTCATAGCGGTAAGCAGTCAACACTTGAGCTACACCACCCCTCCTCCTCCTCCTTCGCTAGTGCAGCATGGGGTTGTTAGCCCTCACGTCCTTCGCTCAGAGAAAAGTTTGACGGTAACGTTTTCCCTACACTTGGCTGTAGCGAAAAGTCTCCGCTATTCAAAACAAGAGGCCCAGGAAGCGAGTTTATAAAGAGACACACAAACTTTCGCTTTGGTTGCGAACTACAGGGAAGTCAGTTACTGGTCGGAAATGACTATATGCTATTTGAAAGTTTTTTTGTAGGGGGTGGCCCTTGTTGTTGCTTCGCTTTGAGATTTCCCAGTAGCTATGAAAAATACACTTGCTCTTTTAAAAACTGGTGAAGTTTGTTAAGACTTTTGAATACATATTAAGCATAGTCTACTGTTAGGTGGACGAAAAAGCGCCACAGAACTACTAGTTAATGTTTCTTTGCAAAACAGCTACATGTTACCATAAAAACAGAACATTGCCACAGTGTTCAATGTAGTTCATCAATAGATCTCGAAGTGTGGCGTATAGTTCGACTGATAGACAGAGCTGAACATTATTTCTGAAAGACAGGTACTCATTCAAGACGAGGGTCTAAAGTCTGAAGTTTAAAGGGAGTGTCGAGGGGAGGAACGAAAGGAGGGGGAAATTGTTAGCACAGAATATGGCTGTGGAGGTCCGGCTCCCTTGTAATGTAGCCTAGCACAGACCAGATGGTAGCCTTCATGCAACCTCTAATATTTTTTGCAGATTTTGTCTTATTGTCATGTTCTTTTGACTGAAATGGGTACCGACACTGACTCTGATGAGGCTCTGGTCCCGGGATATGGAACAAAGGATCTTCAAGACACACTAGCGTATCTTGTCACTATGGATTGTATGTTGGTTTTAGAGCCCCGGGTCACGCATGCACATCTAGCTGATCAGACTCTAGTCTTTTTTCCTGCAAGGGGAGAGAAGAATCAACAGCGACTTAGTCGGCTGGAATGCCGACATTCTTTTGTTGTTGCAGTGGCCAATTGCTCCTTTGAAATGCTAAGCAGAAAGTCTGTGGCACTCTCTAATTTCTGAAAGCGACATAGGTAGCAAGCTCAGTCGTTTTTCAAGAGCCACGGTACTGAGGCGGCTGCGATTGTAATAGAAAAAGACCTCCCACCGCTTCGTGTGGACATTAAACCGCACCGCCCATTAGCTGGTAGGCAACAAATGCTCAGAATCAAGGGATTACGGTTTAAAGACACAGTAGCGCCATTTCTTCGTCTCCGCTCTATCTCAAGACGACGCCTCTACAGCTAGATGGCCGTATAGTCGCAGTACTAGGCTGCTTCGGTAAAAAAACAAAAAAAACACACACACACCGTAGATGTAACAAACGAAGTCCACTGCTGTCTAGGGCTGAGCAGAGCTACTCCTGTTACAGGGCTGCATGTCTAATCGGTCTCTGACACACCCACGACGAAGCAGGACTAACCTGTAATTATGGAAAATGCACAAACTATTAGCGTGTGTGTGTGTGTGTGTGTGTGTGTGTGTGTGTGTGTGTGTGTGTGTGTGTGTGTGTGTGTGTGTGTGCGTGCGTGCGTGCGCGAGCGAGCGAGCGAGAGAGAGAGAGGAGTCCTCGGGATATCAGTATGACATCCCCAGCACTCCCAGTACTAGTGCTTGGCATACAACACACTTACAAGCAGTTACTACTGATGACTTGTAAGATGTCCTTATGGAATCCAAATAATGTGGGGGAGAATAACAGTTGAAATCTAGATCCTGTCTGTCGGCCCAAAGTGAATGCTTAACCTTGTTGTTGATACGTAACTTGCGAAGATCAGAGAGAATTGATATTGGGTAATTTTGTTGTGATACATGTATAGAGGCTCTGGACACTCGTTTACATGTTTTGAAGTGTAACAACAGTGATGTTGTTATAAGTGCATTTAAAAATGTAAACACACACACACACACACACACACACAGACACACACAAAGGCACTCTTCTCCTTCCCCTCTTTCTCTGGTGTGTTGGGAATCCTATTACTGTCCCATCATTTTCCTGGCATGGTGTACTCTCACACACTGGTTTACCTTCACACAGGTGGTCAACTGCATGTGTGTTTATGAGTGTGTGATAAGAACAGTACAGCCGGATGGATGAGTCCAGCTGTACTTTTACTGGTTAAAACACTTTTATTATAACAGTCCATTTGTTAGAAAGTGTGAGTGTGTGCACATGAGCGCACGCTCACAAGCGTGAGTGGTGCAAGTCTGTGTCTGCTCCATGTTTACGGACATGGTCAAGCAAACTCTGCAAAAACACAGTAGCACAGGCCAGAGTCTGCCTTGTGCTCAAATCTCTTTCCTTGGCATATGTTTCAGCAAGGAATGATACAAACACGTGTGCGCACACACACACACACACACACACACACAATATTGTGCTGCTCGCAGAAGAGCTCCCCCTTTCTCTTTTGGCAGAGGGGCTGAGGTGTGGGTGGCTGAGTTTCATGAATCTGAGGCCTTCCCTCCCTTCCTCTCCTCCCTCCTCCTTCCTTCCTCTCTCCCACCATCCCTCATTCCCCAGGCCCTCCCCTCGTCTCTGGTTTCAACATTAGTGGTGCGATGGTAGTGTCAGTACTGGTGCTGTGGCATTGTTAATGTAGTCTGGGACCGATGCCCAAGCTCTATATTTAACCCAGTGAGTTGGCATGTAGCTCTCACACACACACACACACACACACACACACACACACACACACACACGTTCTCTCTCTCTCTGTGATGCTGATGGTCGTGACGTCACACACAGAAACAAGAGGAGGTATTTGCCTCACCAACACTCTCACAACAGGGTCCTAAAGCTGTGTTTAGATTTCCTTATTTCTCTCTCTCCCTCTCCTGTCCCCCTTCGCTCTCTCTCTCTTTCCCCCCTTTCTCTCTCTCTTGCCCAAACCTTTCTCTCTCTCTTTTGCCCCCCCTTCTCTCCTCTCTCTCTCTGTGTGGATGTTTTTAATTTCAGCAAGCTTTGTGACCACATTCCCTTCCACCCACGCATGTTCACATGTCCTGCAGACTCACACACATGCTCAGAGCATGCCTGTCTGTGTGCCTGTCTGTGTGCCTGTCTGTGTGCCTGTCCCTGTTGTGACGTTCCTGTCATAGCACCTGTGCGTGCACGTACCTGCTAGCTGGCCGACTTGAGACTTGTCGCCTAGCGCAGCGTCTGAGAGCGATCACCTTACATTATTGATGCGAGGCTGGTGGTGAAGCTACGCTGGTCTCTCGTCCCTCTCAATGAGAAGGCGAGACACACACACACACACACACACAATGCATGTTAATTATACATGAGGACGTTAGTTAGCTTCCAGAGATCCCTGGCCCACTGGGTTTCTGCACAACTACTCCACTACTGAGTGTGTGTGTGTGTGTGTCTTGCCTTCTCAAGTCCATCTGCAATGTATATATTGGGGTGGGTCTAGGTTCATATGAGGATTATCGTGTGTGTGTGCGTGTGCATCAACCATCAAGCTTCGACACCGTAAACGCGGTCTGCACTCTCTGCTCTGGTCTAGCATGTACCCTCAGATATCTCACATGAATTCATTTATTGACACATGCGTGTATGCCCACATACCATTACCTTTTCCGCAACCTCTGTTCTTTATTATGTCTGTGGGCAGTGTGTGTATATATATATATATATATATATATATATATATATATATATATTTCCTCTTGGAGTTGGAAGTTGGAATTGTATTGAAAACACACACACACACACACACACACACACACACACACACACACACACACACACACACACACACACAGTGTAGCATGAGGAAGGGTGGACTCAGTCAACATAAGCTTTGCTCAGAGGGAGATGTGGTGGCTAAACAGGAGTCTATATGACCCAGCTCAGTGTGTGTGAGAGGATCAACATGGTTTGTTTAGCCGATTCTTAGATCCAATGAGTCAGATCCTCTTGTTGTTTCCAGGAGTATTTTCTCCTTCCCCTCCTCCCCTGTCAGGCAGGATGTATGTGAGAAGGTGTATTAGCACTGTGCTGGAATGATCTCTTCCACATAACATTGACAGTCCCTGCCTCACAAACATCTCCCTGTTCCAGCTCGACATCATGTGATGCTAGTTAAACGGACATTCTCCTCGTGGCGAGTAAAGCACAGGCCTGGTCAGGTCGACCCCTTGACAGGAGTTCTCATTCGCTTGCTCTCTCTCTCTCTCGCTCGCTCTCTTGCTCGCTCTCTTGCTCGCTCTCTTGCTCGCTCTCTCGCTCGGTCTCTCGCTCGCTCTCCTCATCTCACCTCTGTCCTCTGTCCTCTTCCTGTTGCCTACAACTGGCTCCTCTTCTCCCTTCCCTGGGTGATCCCTCGTTCACAGCGACACATCCCACCTGGCTTAGCCCTGTAAACCGCTCGCAACCTTGCCGACTGGCGAGGAGACATGCGCCTCTAAGAGGGAATTACTCCACGAGCTCAAGTAGCCCTGACACACACACACACACACGCACACACACATGCACACGTTCACTCTCTCACCCACGCTGAGGTAATACCCCACAGTAAACAACTGAACGCTGCTCAGCAAGTTTGTGTTCACCTGCTTTAACCCATCTTACTGTGTGTATGGGGGTGGTGGGGTGTGTGTGACCCTCTCCCTTTGAGCCATGGCTTCTGTTCCTGCCATACCCATATCTCCTTATCGATCTGCTGCCATCAAATATTTATGAATCTTCCCGGGTGTCCAAAGCAAGCCATAGTGTGGGCACTGAGAGTGTGCACGCATTTGTTTGTACAAGGCAAGCCACATTGAAAGTGTGTGTGTGTGTGTGGCCCTCAGCTGCATCAATAGCCATTAGTGCACCAGGCTGAGTAATTGTGCTACAGTGGGCGCACAGCTGAAAAACACTCCGTGAGAAAACATCTGATCTGGTAAACCTGCAGTGGGAAATTTGAAGAGCGAGACCGGAGCAAGCATGGAGGCAGCAGAGTGTCAGAGAGACAGCGAGGAAGGACAGAGCCAGCCAGCCAATGAGACAGGCCCACTCAATAAAGGTGGTTTGTGGACGGGAGGGGTTCAGTGGAATTTCTGTTGTGTTCAAAGATCCCTTTTTGATGATGCGTGCAGGAAGTTAATTGGTTCGATGATACAACAAGGCTATTGTGGGTCTGTGGACATGCTGGTCATCTCTTTGTCTTCCACCACGTAAAGCTGTGTTCCCGACGCTGAACATATTTGGCTTGTTTAGTTTGAAACTCTTTTTTTTACAAGTCCCAGCCTGTTGCTCTGATTTGGAGAGGAGAGAGGCATCAAAACACATCCTCTGTGTAGTGTGGAGCAGTGCATTGTGGGTAGATGTACAGCTATCCCACTGTGCCCCTTACTGGGATGGTGTTGGAGCTTGACCTTTGACCCAGCTGTAGTCCTACACATATGCAGACTCATACCCCCCCCCCCACACACACACACTCACTCACACACACACACACACACACGCCTGGACTTAGTTTGGGACTGGTTCTCTGGCTAGGCCCAGTTGATTCCTTCCTGGATGCACCCTAGAATAGAACAGATAAGAATCTTGAATATGGAACAGCACAGGACTGCCTTGTCCAAACACACACTCTGATCTTCCTCTGTCTCTCTCTCTCTCCTTCTGCCTCTTTCGCTCCACACTACACATACTTTCAGTTTCTTTCCCCTGATCCTCCTCCCACTATCTCTTTCCATCAAGCCCTTTCTTCCTGTGCTCTCCCTCTCCCAGGCTTCCTGACTGAGTGTCTGTCTCCCCTGTTGCCTTCTCTTCCAGTCAGTCAGGGCGCAGGCAGAGTTCCACTGAAGCTCCCACTCTCTCTGCGTTGCCACAGACAGACGAGAGACTTGCGATGCATACTGCTTACAGCTCTGGGCATATTCAAGTCACAGGTCTTATTGGCGGAAGTAAATATGTGTTGGTACAAGGTTTCATTTAGGCATAGCTCAACAAATGGGGGAAATAGGCTCACTACAATGTAAAACATAAAACAAAGTCCGTGTTCTCCCTGTTTTTTATCGGAGCGTCATTATCTGTTATAGGAACGGAACTACAAGGAGAATTGTGGGACTAGTAGTTTGTAACAGAGTGCAGCGGGGGAGGGCTGCTTTCCAAGCACGCAGAGGGTGAGATGGAGATAAGGACAGGAAAGTTGAGACTAGCTCACTCTGCCGCTGGAGAACCAGGGAAAGGAGGAGGGAGACAGAGAGAGGGAAGGAGGGAGGGAGAGAGGAAGAGAGAGAGAGGGTGAGAGAGAGGGAGGGTGAGAGAGAGAGAGAGAGAGGGAGGGTGAGAGAGAGAGGGAGGGTGAGAGAGAGGGAGGGTGAGAGAGAGGGAGAGAGAGAGAGGGAGAGAGGGAAGGAGAGAAAGAGAGGGAGAAAGGGAGAGAGGAAGAATGTGAAAGAGGAGTTCGCTGTCATCCATATTTTAGAGGCAAGATTGCCCGTAGGAGGGGAACAGAACCACAGATGAGCATGCTGCCTGTTCCCTGGGCTTGGGGACTGTGGGAGGACATGACATTGTGTCAATGGTAAGGGATGATAAAAGGGATAGGGCCAGAAATGGCAAGGTAACTGTACAGTGGATAGTTGTAAAAAGAAACATGTAATTGTAGTCCCACTGAGAGCCCAATAGGGAAATAGGCTCCAGAAAGATGGCTTCTTTCTCTGGTCCGTGATAGGGGGACTGAATATTGTTACGAATTGTCTCTCCAGGTTGTCATGGCGACTGTGATGCAGACAGCCCGAACAGGCTGCCTGTCTGCATGGATATGTCAAGAGTGTGTGTGTGTGTGTGTGTGTGTGTGTGTGTGTGTTTTTGTGTGCGATAAAACACCGGGCGTCTCTCTGCTCCGAAAGGAAGTGTTTGGAGAATTATGTAATGTCCTCTTTTTAAAAGGAAAAAAGGGCTTGAAAATTCCTAAAGAACGTATGTTTCCTTCTTCTTTAAATGGCTCTTTGTAGATTTAGACCCAATGTTGGAGTTCTGTACATATGGACTATAGTCCATACTGACATACCACTGGATCACTAGTAAAGGTACAGAAAACATGCCTGATATGTGTAATATGGCACCATAGTATATATTTAGTTTTTCCTTCTTCAGTTTACCGTGACTTCTTCCCTAGTTACGGCTCTTGCATTTGAACAAATACTGTTAACACATTCAGTATACACAATTCAGTTTACTCAGGCATGCGCGCGTGCGCATGCACACACACACACACACACACACACACACCAGTGAGGAGTAGTATGCAAGTCTCTTTCCTGTGTGTAAAGTTTCCACTTGAGCTGTGGGCCAAGAGCCAAGACAGCCCCTGTAGAGAAGAGGAGGGGGCAGAAAGAGGACTAGACTGAACATTAGGACGTGAAGGGAGGAGCAATGGAGACGGAGAGAGAGGGAGAGAGGGAGGGGCGAGTGAAAGAGGGAGGGAGCTTGGGGGAGGAGCGGAGGACTGGACTGGAGTGGAGGGAGGCCGAGAGACAGGGAGGCCGAGAGACAGGGAGGCCGAGAGACAGGGAGAGAGAAGGAGAGAGAGACAGAGAGGCAGAGAGACAGAGAAACAAGGAGACAGAGAACGAGGGAGGCAGAGAGACAGGGAGCCCAAGAGACAGGGAGGCCGAGAGACAGGGAGGGAGGCCGAGAGACAGGGAGGGAGGCAAAGAGACAGGGAGGGAGGCGAAGAGACAGAGAGAGAGACAGAGAGAAGGGGAGAGAGACAGGGAAGCAGAGAGACAGAGAAACAAGGAGGCAGAAAGGAGGGAGGCAGAGAGACAGGGAGAGAGGGAGGCAGAGAGACAGGGAGAGAGACAGAGAGGCAGAGAGACAGGGAGAGAGACAGGGAGGCAGAGAGACAGTGAGAGAGGGAGGGAGGTGAGGGTTGGGCTTGCTGCCAAGTGGGTGGCACCCCCAGTACTTGTGACGCTCCCATCCTGAAATGGGTTGTCTGATTGGGCGAGAGCTATGAGACTAAAAATAGAACCCTAATCTACGAAAGAGAGCGCTAAAAATAGAGAGAGAGAGAGAGAGAGAGAGAGAGAGAGAGAGAGAGGGAAAGAATAAGAGGGAGAGACAGATGGAGAGTTCTTCAGCCTGTTGCCGTCAAATGAGAGAGTAACAGCATGCAGTAGTGAGGAAGGAGGAGGGGGAGGGCAGGCGGAAGGGAAAAAGAGAGATGGAAAAGAGGGGATACCAAGTAGAGAAGGAAAAAGAGAGTTTTGGGGGAGCCCAACTTTTCCTCTCTGACTCCTCCTTCCTCTTGTCTTTGGTCTCCTTCTTCACTTCGAATCCCTCTCTTTCACTCTCACCCTCAATTCAATCCGACGTGCTTTATTGGCATGAATGTTCAGGTTAAACAATGTTGCCAAAGAAGTCTACAGCGAAGGGACAACACGTGTAATTATAAACATATCTATCAAACGTTCTTTCCAGCTCTCTCTCTCTCTCTCTCTCTCTCTCTCTCTCTCTCTCTCTCTCTCTCAATCGCACACTCTCTCTCTCTCAATCGCACACTCTCTCTCTCAATCGCAAACTCTCTCAATCGCACACATTCTCTATCTCGCCCCCTGTCCGATCACACATACTCCCTCCCTCTCTCTCTCAATCACACATACTCACTCTACCTCACACTCTCACTTTCTCCTACTCATTCTCCTTTTCATTTCTCATTTACAGTTTCATTCTCTCTCTAATTAGGCTGTGTGGTTGCTGTGATTCGGTGTATATGCCCACTGCCATTGCCCACATGTTTTAAGCCTGTAATTAGTGCTGGAGAAGATGGAAGACATTCGGAGAAACTGGGCACATGGGAGGTGTGCTTGTTGGACTAGGTAGGAAAGACAGCCAGCATGCAGAACACCAGTCACTTTATTAGGACTTTATGATTGCATCCAATGTACCAAACTGTGTCTGTGTATCTACTACACTGTGTTCACTCAAAACAGGTCTTTCGTGTGTGTGTGTGTGCGCGTGTGCGTGTGCGCGCACGCAGACTGTTGCTCAGTGCTGCAGACAGACAGACAGACAGACAGACAGACAGACTCACTTCCTCCTCCTGCAGCTCTGGGTTATACCAGGTCATCACTGCTCCTCTCTCGGGCTCCGACCCCTGATCAGTTGCACTCAGCCCAAGGTTAGATGCAACCATAGCAAGGTTGCGACTGGCTTCACAACATTCTGCCATTTCTTCTGTGGACTCCAGTTTGCCATTGTGTGACACACAGTGCAGTGTGGGCTGTGGTACTTGTGTTGTTAGCATCCTTCTACTGGGGCTTTGGTCTCTCTGGCCAGTATTTACAAGCTTCTTGCTAATGTTCCTTCTACAGTTAGTAGAAAGTCTTCCAAACTTGGAACACTACCAAATGATTACAGTAGTATTCATAGTAACCTGAGTTTAGTTGTCTGCAGGGTTGTCCCCTTGCAAAGCTATTAAGTTCTTTTCTAAGCATCCAGGTGGAGCGATAGCATGTTTACCCAAGTACCATTTTGTGTCATATTTATCATTGTCATCTGGGCGGCCATTTTGTTCCGCGATGCAGGGAAACGGTGTGTGGTGGTGGCGGTGGCGGCGGTGGTGGTGGTGGGAAGGGGAGGGAGGGTGATGAAGAGGAAATGAGAAGGAAATGGAATGGGGGTTTTTTCCTTGCAATTTCATAATATAGGGCATGCCGAGTCTTGTGTGTGCACATTGTCTGTCCTGTCTTCCTGTCCCACTGTCCCTCAGTTGTCAGTCTGTCCGTCTGTCCCTGTTGTTTTCCTGTGCATATGATCAGTAAGCCAGTCCATACGGCTCTTTATAAAGTGGTAATTGAGTGTGTGTGTGTGTGTTTTGGCCCAGTGACAGGCCTAAGCAGACTCTGGGGGGGACAGCTAAGGGTGACCACCTACTGAGGCTAAGAGACTGACCCCCCAAGGCACCTGGTCCACTGGGGATATGGGAACTGGGAGTTTGAGAGTGTGGCTCATGTTGCAGAAATCAAAACATTGGCCATCACGCTTTTGGGGGGGGGGGGGTTGGTGGAAGAGTCTAAGCTGCCCATCTTGATCAAAGGACAATATAGACTTGGTTTTTATTACCTGTATATTTCCCCCATTCAAGTGGCCCAGACTAACAAACAGTGGCCATGCTGAACAGATAAAGGTATTTAGTTTTTCCTTCGTTTAAAATGGTGTCAGCATTCTTCGTGCCAGTTATCTCCTCCGAGGTATCCTGGAGCGTGGAGCTGCCTGTCATTTTCTGCCTCTGACTGGTCGCTGTGATGTGCACCGGGCACGGCAAGATGGCCACTGTTGCCCCAGCAACGGCGGAGAGAGCGAGCACTGAGAAAGTGGAGTGCATTTTTTGATGGATGTTCAGGTTATGAGTTCACACAGAGCGAATATGCGAGGAGGCAGGGATGAATAGAGAGAGAGAAGGAGAGGGAAGAGCATTTTATACGTCCAGTCTTGCTCTCCCCTCTCTCCTTGTCTCTCTTCCTCCCTCCCCCCTCCCTCCCTCTTTCTCCTCTCTCTCTCTCTCTCTCTCTCTCTCTCTCTATCTATCTCACTCGCCATCTCGCCATCTCGCCATCCTCAAGAAAGTAGGCCTAATTGCTTATCAGTTATTGATCTGTTGTATGGATATAAACGACACTTCTACATCATGACTTTTGATGATGTGACTCCTGACATTGTGTGTGTGTGTGTGTGTTACAGTCCTCTCCTGTCCATCTTGTCGCAGAGCTGGATTAGAGAGGTTATATAATACACACTCTGAGCCTCACCCAGCATAGGCTAAGAGGATTACGGGGAGTCTACTAAAGACACAGGGTGACACACACACACACAGACCTCACTACTCATCTACTGGTACACACGACTCGAGTCGTAGGTTCACACAAATGCACAGGCCCACAGGCGTACACACAAATGCAGTACACTTACAAGTAAGACCTCCTTCTGATTGGTCTTACATAACAGGATAGAAATGTCAGTCTACTGTCGTCTTTTCTGACCAGCTATTCTCCATCTTTCTTTCTCCCCCTCTTTCTCTCGGTTTTATTCATTTGTGTCCTTCCTCTTTTTTTTTCGGTCACTCCATTTTTTTTTTCTTCATTCTCTATTTAAACATGTCCTACTGCCTACCATTTGGACAACCACAGATGCGTGTGTGTGTGTGTTTAGTGCCCTAAGGTGATCAGACAGTCTGCTTTGTTGAACACACACACACACACACGCATGCAAGTCTGGAGGGGCTCAAAGAGGTCTTGCAGGCGCCGTGGCTGCTGTCACCATAGCGACTGGACCTCTGCACTCATTTAATTGGAGCCATCGCTTCCTTCATCCCCCCTCTCCTGGGGGACAGGTCAGGGTCTGGAAAGGGTGTGTGTTTGTGTGTGTGTGTGTGTGTGTGTGTGCTGGAGAATAACAGGGCAAGTGTTAGGTCTTCAAGAGAGCCTGTTGGTCAGGGAGAGGAGGGAAAGGGGACCTGTGGAGGTGGGAAGGAGAGGGATTGTGGATACACGGAGGACATGCTTTTGTGCGGGGCAGTTAGGAGAGGCTAGACAGGCCTACAGCAGGACATGTTGTTGTGTGGGGCAGCTAGGAGAGGCTAGACAGGCCTACAACAGGGCATGCTGTTGTGTGGGGCAGTTAGGACAGGCTAGACAGGCCTACAGCAGGACATGCTGTTGTGTGGGGCAGCTAGGAGAGGCTAGACAGGCCTACAGCAGGGCATGCTGTTGTGTGGGGCAGTTAGGACAGGCTAGACAGACCTACAGCAGGACATGTTGTTGTGTGGGGCAGTTAGGACAGGCTAGACAGGCCTACAGCAGGACATGTTGTTGTGTGGGGCAGTTAGGAGAGGCTAGACAGGCCTACAGCAGGGCATGCTGTTGTGTGGGGCAGTTAGGACGGGCTAGACAGGCCTACAGCAGGTGGTGCTGGAGGGCATGTCTCAGAGCCGCTCAGGCATTTTATAGATGTGGTAAAAAAAGGCCATCTAGGAAGGGAGAGCAGGGACGACCCTTAGTCCTCACTACACACACACACACATACACACACACACACACACACACATACACACGTACATCTGCTATCCATTTCCTCTAGTAATTGACCCATCTCCCCACCCGTCTTCTTCATCCCCTCAATTAGCCCATCTTTATACACACACACATACACACACACCCACACACACACACACACACACACACACACACAATCGATGGCCATCCTTTGACCTGTCACTTGACAAGAGGGGGAGAAGGAGGTAGAGAGAAAGTGGATGTCTCTCAGAGAGAGGAGAGAGAAAGGACAGCAGTGGGGATAGCTGGGAGGAGGAGAACGAGTAAGCGGTTGTCAGTCCTGGAAGCTGATTGGTTAAATGTGCCCCAATTGTTTGGTGAGGGTGTTTATGAAGTGGTAGTTTGCGAATGAGCTTAGCCGTGTCCCATCCTGTCAGTCAGCTGGTAAAGTGTGTGGTGCTACTTAAGAGTTCAGACTGAAAGGTGTGTGTGTGTGTGTGTGTGTGTGTGTGTGTGCGCACGTTCTCTGGACCTGTGTGTCAATCTCTGTTTGTTTGCGGGGTCAACATTCTTCAGTACTTGGCATAGAGCACACACACTATTTGCTCCACAGTGGTCAACAGACGTACACGCACACGCACACGCACACACACAGTTGAATATAAGACAAAGATGAAAGGGGGAGAAACAGACAAAAAGAAGCAGGAGAACAGTGCAGGCTGGAACAAGGAATGTTTTGTGTGGGAGGTTATCTCAGGTGAAGAGAGGGAGAGAGAGAGGGAGAGAAGGTGAGAGAGAGAGGAAAAGAGAGAAAGGGGAAAAGAGAGAGAGAGACGAAGAGGAAAGAAGTGGGGACAAGAGAGAGATATAAAGCTACCTAAACAGCTAAACACGGAGGAAGAGGAGAGACGGAAAGTGAACGTTCCCTTCAGATTGGCCTCCTCATTGCTTTTTGAAGAGGTTAAAAGTGAAATTGGCTCATTTTTGCACTGAAATGAAAGCAAGGAAATTCTTAAAAATGGGTTGCCTCCTTGCTGTAACTCCTCCTGCCTCTATCTCCCATGATACTTTGCACTCCCTCGTCCCAGCAGCCTTCAGTCGGTCGTGTGGAGCACACACGACTTGGGCTGTCATCTTGCCATACTGTCTTGGTCTCAAACAAACACGATATCTTTCAAACATCCCTGTCTTCTTCCTATCCTGATCCTGTCCAGGTGACTCAGCACTGGCCAGCTGACTAAATATAATGCCACTAAGAAGACCTCAAGTACATGCGTTCTTATACAGGAAACACGGTCTGTTCAGGAAGTGTGACTGACAGGCTGGCGGGGAGATGAGTCAGCACTTTTGGAGACGTCGAGCCGCAGAGAGATGTGGCGTTGCGAGGCTACCCAGAAACCCCGTCTCTCTGTGGGCCTGCGCGAGAGGTCGACTCAGGGACACCTTCAACGCTAGACGTCAGGCCTCGCCTCTCATCCTGGAACCTCCCTGCTTCTGACGGAGGACCGTGCCTTGTTTTGGTTCTTTGCCGTGTTTGTTCTCCGTCGCAGGGGACTGGAGGCTCCTGTCGCCGCGGTTGGACAGGGTCACCGCGCGGGGATTCCCACCGCCGTTGTGGTTTCGGTGTGTTTGAAAATGTGGAAGTAAAACGCATGATAGAAAGGTGTGCGCGAGAGAGAGTTTGTGTGTGCACGAGAGAGACCTAGCTATACATTGGGCCGTTTAATCACGTTGCAATTCCATAACTCAACGTTTTGAG